>OZ038317.1:1505719-1587156 GCA_964035775.1 Osedax frankpressi
ATCTCCCATCTTTCTACAATATCTAAAATCATTGAAAACATTATATCCACTCAGCTAATGCTATTTAATTTGAAAAATAACATACTGTATCCATACCGAAGTGCTTACACCGAACATAATAAATCCACTAAGACAGCTTTAACTGTAATACGTAATGACATTTACTCCAGTCTTAAACAAAGTAATAGTACTGTTATGGTTCTCCTAGAGGTAACTACTCCGCTTTTGATACCGTCCACCATAATATAATGCTTCAACGACTTTCTGCTATAAGCATCACAGGTACAGCACACAACTGGTTCCGGTCTTATCTTACCGAAAGATCATATCACATTGTAATAGACAACACTACATCAAAACCTTGACAAATAGGTCACGGGGTCCTTCAAGTGTTCGTACTTACTCCATTCTTTTCAATATTTACCTTTTATCTCTTTTCCAAGCACTACATAAATACTACAACATTAAATACCATACTTATGCTGATGACATACATCACTTATATAAAAAAATGTGATCAAACATAATTCGCTCTGCATCATTAGACTAAAAACTGAAACAATTCATATACGAAACCATAAACTATCATTGCTAAATATTACACCTTCATTCAAAAATAACACTCTTAACTACGCAACCTCCATCAGAAACTGAGGACTTATCATTAACTCTCATCTCTCCATCACCTCTATTTCTAATTCGATCAACTACAATTTTCACATTATAAGTCTTATTAGACCCAGCCTCACAACCAACGTAGCCAAACTTCTCAACACTGCACTCATCCTTCCTATACTTGACTACTGCAATATTGCTTTATATGGACTACCCAGTTGTGCCATTAATAGACTATAAGTTCTTCAAAATAATGCAGTATGGATAATTTTCAATTTGAGCAGATACTTCAAAGAGTCTTCAAGATTTATCCGCGGCATTTGATTACCATAAAATCCTCTATTAAACTCCAATCTCTAAGTATTATTCAAAATATAATTATTCTTATAAAATCACAACTTACGGATAGAACATTTTCTATTAAAAATAGTAGTAATACTATTAAACAACATACTGATTTGGAGTACCATAAGATAGTATTAGGTACTTTACTAGTTTGTATTTATATTTCTGACATCCAATGACCTACTAAATAAATACGTCGATGATACATAACTACATATTAAGACTAACTTAGCAACTTTTACAAAAACACTCAATGTGATTAATAATATTACAATGGAACTCGAAAACTTTTACAGCTACAACTACTTAAAATTCAACGAATACATAATCTTCCATAACAAAAACAATTTACACCCCACATTAAATACATTCAAATAGCTATCAAATATCATTTCGATAATGATTCTTTTTGTCATATAACAGAAAAATTGCCGATGCAATAATTGTAACTATTAAAAAATAACGGGCCGTTTGAATACATTCTTTGTTAGTATGCAAATGAGAGTAGTGTGATGATATTATCTTTATGCCTATTTAAGACTTGTGATGATATAATTCTATATTTTTCGTTTTTCAATTAGAGTACGATGTCATCAGTAGAACGTTGCCATGACTACACCGACCACACCATGTATTACTATTACTAATACTCTACTTATACCATCCGATAAATAATAAATATGATTTGAATTTATTTTTAATTTAATGACTTTCATATGCAAGACAATAGTCGTACTAAATATATACTATATGTATACTAAATTAAATTATCACATCAGTAATCAAGACTAATCATATTATAGTAGGTATTTAATAGAAATAACTATATATAGATATTTCTATCTATATATAAATATTTCTATCTATATATAGATATTGCTGTCTATATATATATATATATATATATATATATATATATATATATATATATATATATATATATCATATCTATAGTTTATATATTTACTCCGTACCCAATACAAATATTATTTATTTTTAACTAAGTAATTATAAATTTCTTAGTAAGCCCAGTAAAAGTATCTATTATGCATTATTAATACCACTAAAAGAGTATTACTAGTAGTGTGGTGTCCATAGTCTAAACAATAGATTATATAATATATAGTATATAGTTACGATGATATATGTACATACTTCAGGACATTAAATTAAAATGCCCGGTAAATGGTTATGTCCCGTATATATTAAATTATCTATTCATTATTTCGAATATCGTATCTGGTTGTAGCAGAACAATTAATATATTAATTATCATGTTTTTATGAGAAAATATTTTAGAAGCAGAATTATTTACAGTGTTTCTGCCTTTCGTCGTTACTAAGTTCGCATCTATACATCATTAACGATAACTATATTTAGTCTAACTATATTAAGTATAATCATATTTTAATAGAGTTTAGTTTATCCAATTCCATGTAATTAATTGATTACTGTTTATTAATTCTTCCTGGGTATTTTATTTAGTTGAAACAAATGTAAACCATTATTGACCTCGTTAGTATGAAAATAAAAATTATAATTAGTAGATGTACTTTATATATAACATACATATATTTATAAATATATATTTATATATATTTTAAAATATATATAAATTATATATATTTTAATAATATATGCATAATATGTGATTAATTCTCACTGCATTTCTCTATTCATTTTTTGTTAAATAATTATTATTATTATTATCAGTAATTTGTTTATTTAACAATATAGGAATTTTGTATAATTTGACAGGCTCTTCCCACCAGATAGACAAACATATAGATAAACGAGATTGTCTATTTACTCCTATGCATGCCATATATTATAGCGGCATATCTTACTATAGATATTACAAAATACAGGTGTTTATTTGCAGGATAGCGGATTGAAATCATAAAACTGTCAATCAAATTATGCCGGCGATTTTTAATTTTGTGAAGTACTATAAAAGGTCATGCAGCTAATTTACCCGGTATGCAATATGTATTTAATAACATTTCTATTATTGTTGTTATTTATAAAAGTTTACAAATGTAATTATAAATATAATAAAAAATGGGCAGGTCGAAATCGTATACGAATGAAGAAATTATTTATATATTTGAAGCATGGTGTGCAATCCACACTGTGCATTTCAAATTGAGCATGAATCAGTGAAGTTAATGTGTAATAGGGAAATGTTTACGATAATTTCCAATAATTTAGTAACGAGAAGGTTCGTCCGAAGAGACCCTTCTTGCTTGGAAGATAAATAGGGTATAATAAAGAGTAGATATCTGAAGGTTAGATTAAGTTATTTAAATTAATTAATTACCGTATATTCAAATTAAGATTATTTTATAATGTAATTCTTTATAGTGTTTATATATTGAATAGTGAAAATTGTTAAATATAGCGTAATTTATATATATATATATATATTATATATATATATATATATATATATATATATATATATATATATATAGTTATGGTTATTCTAATAATCATATCATTAGGACATATATCACAATAGAAGATTGAGTATTTCTGCAAAATATGGACATTTTTACAGATAATTGGAAAGAGCCTATAATGCAAGAAGAGCTAAAAGAGCCATCGTCGACCCATTGTGTTGGCATAATGGCATGAATAGTCAGAGAACAATTATATTCAAACGTTAATTTATTATATACGCTATTCTTTAAATGATATTATATTTATAATAAACTATATTATGTATTTGTAGTTACTGGAAATTCTGCAAAAGGTAAAATTGTATCATCGCCATTCAGCACTATTAATGTCAGATACTCAATTATCATATCTGTATAATATATGTACGATTTATCCTTTAAGATAAATATAATTTTTTCTTAAAAGACCAGGATAATAAAATGTATTATACCTCTATATATAATATTTTATTATTAATATATAATTGAAGTACCTATATATAAATATTGGACTAAATAAAGATTATATATATATATATATATATATATATATGTTATATTTAGGATATTCATAATGTATCATGTAACATATTCATAATGTAATCATGTAACATATTCATAATGTATCGTGTAACATATTCATAATGTATCGTGTAACATATTCATAATGTATCATGTAACATATTCATAATGTATTATGTAACATATTCATAATGTAACATATTCATAATGTATCATGTTACATAATGTATCATGTAACATATTCATCATGTAACATATTCATAGTGTATCATGTTACATAATGTATCATGTTACATAATGTATCATGTTACATAATGTATCATGTTACATAATGTAATCATGTAACAAATAAGATCCCACAAATGTTTTATGAATATTTCCAATAATATTGCAAATATAAATTGACCAGGTATCATATATTTATAAATTCAATTATAAATTCTATCATCAATACTGACATGCAACTACTATAATATAAATGTGCTAATTATTCTCAGAAATATTCTCACATTTGACTACGATTCAAATTTCATTGCTAATTTATAGTCAATCGAGTAATGGCGATATTTATGCATATTTAATATTCAATTGACCACTTGTAATAGACCACCGACACCTACCTGGAGAACTTCCATATGTAAAATGAAGACAGTACTATATTGATTCAGGTGTTATGTATTTAAATTCTAAATAATAAATTATCTAAATATAAAAAGTTCTTATTATGCAAATGCATATTATCGATAACATTATTATAATAAAATAATATATTCGATTACATATTGATTACAATTAATTATTTTTCTTATAATAATTAATAATAAATCATTGATAGCATAATGTTAAATATAGTTATGCATTACTCATAAATTGTATATTATATAATTAATTGTTTGGATTAATATAAATATATTTATATATATATATATATTATAATAAAATTAATTAATATGAATAAAATACCCAACCAGTTTCTACCCCTGAGGGTTAACCCTCATTGTGCAATGTGTAAACTTATGTGAAGTGGTCGATGTGAATGTTTCTATAATGATTTAGGTATACAGTTTAATTATTCATAGAAATCAATGATACGCATTTGTAACCGTGGTTAACGAGAAGTGACGCATTGCTGGTATAGTTGATATATGCACATCCAGACACAACCCAGACATAACCCAGACATAACCCAGACGTAACCCCTACACACCCTGACGTACACCCTTACACAGCCTCATACCAATACGAATACCCTGATACACAACTATTTGTATCTTTGTAAACACTTGCAAACATATCCTCGCACACTACAACATATATCTTTGTAGAGATCTTCTCACTCAATATTTAAATTCGCAATTCTTATATAAATATAATATGAAAATTTACAATTTAATTAAGAATCCAGTTACTTATTATTAGTAAGAATCGCAGCGGAATATAAATTCTTAAATTACTACGCGATAAAATAAATGATATATTTATGTGTGCGCACTTTAAATAAATAATTAAGTATAAACTCTAACGTCGATTCATTGAATTTTTAAAATTGTAAATGTTATGATGTTATTATTATTATTGTTATTATTATTATCATTATTATTAATAATATTAAAAGAGGATTCTATAGAATGTGGCCATTGTTATATAAGATATATGTTAAAGGATAACTAACAACTATATTATTTATGATAACTACTAACATTAAGAAACTGTTATAATTTAAATAAAAACGTATACTTTTTAAATATTGCATGACATTAAAAATCATTTTAAGTTCAATTCATTTACACAGATGTAAACATAATTATCTATATTTTTATACGGATAAAGATACCTTGAAATGTAATCGGTTATATAATTATTGCTGACATCTAATTGGTTATTCTGAGTAGTGATTTATGGTGGTTCGTTATATAGTTTTCGATCATATTTTCAGTTATAATAATCAATATAAAATACATTAATTATCAGTTTTCTTTTTATAGTTTTTCTTAATAAAGTAGTAATAGATATTTTTAATTGTATGTTATTCGATAGTTTGCATACAATTATTGATATTTTAGAGTGTACCATATAGTATTCATTATTTTAATTATTTTGCAATTTATTGCAATAAATATTACAAATAAATAAAAATATAATACAAAAACATAGGCCAGCGTATTTTGACGTATTTTCTAATAATCTAATAATGTCTACAAATTATCATGCAGAATTACAATTATCTGTGACCACTGTATTTGGAAATAATAAAATATCGTGTTAACCAACATACACGAATTTCTATAAAATCTGGTTTAGCGTATTCATATGAATTTTAAGAAAATGTTCAATTCCAATATTTGATCATATTCTAAAAATACTTTGGCCTTTAATTGAAATTGATTGTTGGAAAGCTTCAGAATTAAAAAAAAATGTATATAAGGAAAGTAGTTTTTAAAGTATTTCTTCCATGTGAATATTATAAATATGTATAGCTTAGTAGTCATTCTGTTTTTATTTTAATGTCCATATGTGTCAACTTTAACTAAAATAGTCATTTTGTCAACATTGGCAAAAATAATGATATATAAATTTAATGAAGATGGTAAACAATTATATGGTGAAGTTTTTTAAAATTATATTCACTTATACATATGATAGATACGACCCAAAGAGTAATTTAGATTTTCCACTAGAATATTACAAAATATATATACAAAAGATAATACAAATAATTAATTTGTAAACAAATTAAAAATTTAAATAGCGATAAATCTCTCAGGAATATTAACTGTAAACCTCCAAACAATTGTTTTAATTATAAGTAATAACACATGTTATGAAATAATACCTATGAATTTATCCAATGACATTAATTATCATAAATTAATCGTTATAAATTTAGAATTTATAATAAAATAAAATAATTTTATAAAATTTCTAATAATTCTTTTGAATTTAAATCATCACATTTAAATTGTTTCCATCACGTATTTTCGATAGCTATATTTTAGAAATTGAATAAAATAAGTTAAATTACATAATTTTGATATTCCGATTAACTGTTTATATTAGATGTATGGCTTTATTGAATATGTAAATTTAGTATATTATATTTATAACCTTTAGTTTAATTTAATTTTGTATTATTTTTTTTTGTTGAAATTGTTTATATATATAAGAAATTATATTAATTCAGTGTGTATATATAAATATATTATTTAAAATATATATCTATCTTTTATTTATATGTAAAATTGTTGCACAATATATAGTAGGTGATTGTTATAATAAAATGGCGCAAAGTAACGAATATACGTTCGAATATAATAATTTGATAAAAAGGGATGCAACTAATTCAATTATTAGTAAATTTATCAATTCATGTAATTTGTTTTAAAAAAATTCGTAACTAATTTGCTTTTTAGGCAATAAATTCATTATTGTCTTTGTCCGAAGAAATCTTAAAATTAAATTAAGCTTATGAATGTATTTTAAATAAACAAGTTTCCAGATGATTTTCTTGGAATTCTTATGTAAACTCTACGAAAAATGTGTTTTAAAAACATTATATTTACTTATACAGTTATATTATCTTTACTAATATATACATAATACCTTTTATATTAACTTATAGTAACTTATCATTACTAATATGTACATATCAAGTGTTAAATTAGCTTTACTAATATGCACACAATATGTGATATATACTCTATCACATATATAGATAATATTTCAAAATCCCAAATATTCGTGTAGATAAATTTTAAAAGTATTTAAAAAACTACTAAAGGTTTTAAGTAGTATTTACAATTTATAATATTAAAACAGTTTATATAATTATCAAATATAATGTCCCTGTTAAATAAGATAACATTTCTCCATTTACAAAAACAATATTTGAAACTCGTAATAATAACCATAGATACATATCGGTATATATATATATATATATATATAAACATATTTTTTATATATGTTGTTTAAATTTTGTTATAAATGTATTATCAAATGTTTATAATTATGATCTTTTTATTAATTAATTTATAATTATATATAATTTCCTATTATTAGATACTCTCCTCGTATATCATATTTCCGTCGTTCATTATATTAAAATATTAGTCGTATATTATTTGGTTTATATATGTATAAAATTATAATATTAAAAATTTAACTAATTAATATATATAATTAGTTAAATGTTTAGTATTTAATCTTATTATTAATTATTAAATAAATCCCCCATTATCATATCATATGTCTCGTTAGTTTTCTTCAAGATATTATATTTATACAAGTATTAGTCGTCAATATATTAGTTTGTATATATTAATCTATTAGTTTGTATTAATATTCTTAAATTAATGTTTAAGGTGAAAAACTTACTATTAATAATTATTAAATTAATTTGCCATTATTAAATAAAAGTTTAACTTTTGAAAAAAGTTCAGGTGGTGATATTTTATTTGGTTAAAGTTACTATTAGTATGTAAATATACTACACTATAACATATAACTATACTTATCAATTGAATTCAATTGATTAATCTATCATAGACATATAAAATTGTATATATAATTTGAACATACATTCTGTAATTAATATCGAACTTGTTAATTCGTTAATAATCTATTTGTTATCAAACCTACTATTATCTATTTTGAACAACGTTAATATATATCTTAATTTCCACATTTATATTCATAAAAAATAATCTAAGTATAAATCAAAATGGATTCTTTGCTAGATATAAATATGAAAATGAAGTAATGAAGTAATGGTGGTAGTAATGGTGGTAGTAATGGTGGTAGTAATGGTGGTAGTAATGGTGGTAGTAATGGTGGTAGTAATGGTGGTAGTAATGGTGGTAGTAATGGTGGTAGTAATGGTGGTAGTAATGGTGGTAGTAATGGTGGTAGTAATGGTGGTAGTAATGGTGGTAGTAATGGTGGTAGTAATGGTGGTAGTAATGGTGGTAGTAATGGCGGTAGTAATGGTGGTAGTAATGGCGGTAGTAATGGCGGTAGTAATGGCGGTAGTAATGGCGGTAGTAATGGCGGTAGTAATGGTGGTAGTAATGGCGGTAGTAATGGTGGTAGTAATGGTGGTAGTAATGGTGGTAGTAATGGTGGTAGTAATGGTGGTAGTAATGGTGGTAGTAATGGTGGTAGTAATGGTGGTAGTAATGGCGGTAGTAATGGTGGTAGTAATGGTGGTAGTAATGGTGGTAGTAATGGTGGTAGTAATGGTGGTAGTAACGTTGGTAGTAACGGTGGTAGTAATGGTGGTAGTAATGGTGGTAGTAATGGTGGTAGTAATGGTGGTAGTAATGGTGGTAGTAATGGTGGTAGTAATGGTGGTAGTAATGGTGGTAGTAATGGTGGTGGTAATGGTGGTAGTAATGGTGGTAGTAACGGTGGTAGTAACGGTGGTAGTAATGGTGGTAGTAATGGTGGTAGTAATGGTGATAGTAATGGTGGTAGTAATGGTGGTAGTAATGGTGGTAGTAATGGTGGTAGTAATGGTGGTAGTAATGGTGGTAGTAATGGTGGTAGTAATGGTGGTAGTAATGGTGGTAGTAATGGTGGTAGTAATGGTGGTAGTAATGGCGGTAGTAATGGTGGTAGTAATGGTGGTAGTGATAGTGGTTGTGATAACAATAGGATTTTAACTTGTTAGTGTATAGGAGTAGAAGTGATGATGTTTATAGCGGTGATATTGTCACTTGAAATCTATGTTTGTAATTAATTTAGTATTAATGGTATTGTAGTTATGGTAATGGTAATGGTGTCAAGAGACATATTATATAAGATGTTCGGTGATGGCTTGTAGACATATATATACATGTATATATATATATACATATATATATATATATACATATATATATATATATATATATATATATATATATATATATATATATATATATTGTAGGTAATTAATTCAAACAAATGAGGATGCGAAGAGGAGGAGAATAATGCGGAGTATCACGTTGAGAAGGAAGATGGCGAGGAGGCGGATGATGATGAGGAGGAAGAGGAGGAAGATGAAGAGGAGGAGGAGGAGGAGGAGGAAGAGGAGGAGGAGGAGGAGGAGGAAGAGCAGGAGGAGGAGCAATAGGAGGATGATGAGGATCACTGATGTCACATATGGTGAAATGATAATTAGTACCAGATACTCAATGACTTAATAAGAATGGTACAGCTGTCGGAAACTTTACGAGGCAAGGTTACCGACGAATACTCACTACGGTTATATTATGACGTCATCCTACACGTGTTAAGTACCGCTAACTATTGAGTAATTAAGGCAACACCTTATTGATACAAATATAGACGGTGAGCCCGGTACTCGGTGATGTAATACCAGTGATGATATAACAAGAATATGACGTAAAATCGACAAGTACCTCGTAGATTATTTAGATGATCAATGACGATAATTTAATAAAACAGTCAATAATCAATATCCATGCACAGCAGAAAATATAAAAGTGTTAAATGAAAAATATAATTTATTTGATAAAGCCTGAATTAAAACAATATAACATATATATATATATATATATATATATATATATATATATATATATATATATATATTATTTTACTGCACGCCGTGAACAGATTTGTAAAAAATAATTTTTATAAATATTTATTAAAATAAATAAATGTACATATATTTTAAATAAATTGATAGAGAAATTGGAAAGAGAAACACATTGGTAGTAATAGTCTTGAATATATAGATATAATATACACTATAGGTGTATATTATATAGATATATATATAATATACACTATAGGTGTATATTATATAGATATATATATATATATATAATATACACTATAGGTGTATATTAATGTAGTATATATTTTTCAATAATGTTGAAACAATATCTGGGTACGAAACTCTTCATGTCATGCATGTCAATAGTAATATTTAGTAAATTTATACATAGGACTTGTACATAGGACTTGTAGCATGTAACATGATTTTATCAGCCGATATATTCAGAAATATAAACTACTTATAATATTGCAATTATAAACGGTATATACACTTCCTTATGAAACGTGGTCAATACCGTATATTAAATACCGCATATAAGTAATAACACTAACCACGTTAGTTCATCCATGTTATTGTATCTGCGATATTTTATGAAACAGAACTATTCAAACACATTAAACGGATTAATTAAATAAATATAATCAAAATGTAATTCAACTCGAGGACAATCAAAATTCTAGTAAATGTCAATTTTCCAGACGATGGGGTAGACGATATTATTCATGAATTCGTGATGTTAGTGTAATTACCTGTAAAGTGTAGATTGATCTACTTTATGTATACGTAACATAATACTTAGTGCATGCAATACTATATTGTAATAACTATGGGTATCGTATCATATTTCTATATCCATCGCGGTCAATGAATTCAATTGTAGTAAGTAAAATGAGTAAGTTGGTCTAGGCACTCGAAATCATTACCTATTGATTGGAAGTCTATAAACCGACCAAATAACGTACATTAGATATTAGCCAGTGAGAAATAGAATACGCTATATCTACGAAGAACTATCGAAATTGATAATTAATTTAAATATACGATTATATAAAAAAAGCTAAGAGTACTGTAGTTTAAAGAATGTTAGATTGAATATCTTAGTATAATTATAATATTATTATGTTGTATATTATATTAAACTTCCTAAATGTTAATTAGTCAATATTTATTTACTAATATATTATTGATTGCTTATATTGAAAATATTACAGCATCGCTATGGTGATATGCATAATTACTGCATTAAGTCAACTAATTATTTGAGAGCTGATAACATAGTTTAAATAAATGCGTAATAATATTATATATATATTTATAATATTATATTATAGTATGTAAATTAGTCGTATCTATTTGTAGTATATTTTCATTAATACTAACATCCCCGACTAGATAACAGAATAACATGAAACACACGACTGTTGCTACACTACTTTAGTAGTATACAATGGGCGTGGTCTAATGTCGTGTTTATCTGTGGTTGAAAAAAATATAGACGTCGACGACCAATGGGCTTTTCTAATTTGCCTATTACTCGGAATATATATTATAGAACTTTGCATGGGATAGATATTACCATGGCATCATTTATCTCCAAACTAATTATATTACCACTGCATTAAATATGATTATAGTATTATTTTAAGTAGTATATTATCTAGTAAAGTATTCTTTGACAGAAATTAAATAAATTTTGTAACATATTTACAAAATAAGACAAATACGTAGTAGTAGTAGTAGTAGTAGTAGTAGTAGTAGTAGTAGTAGTAGTAGTAGTAGTAGTAGTAGTAGTAGTAGTAGTAGTAGTAGTAGTAGTAGTAGTAGTAGTAGTAGTAGTAGTAGTAGTAGTAGTAGTAGTAGTAGTAGTAGTAGTAGTAGTAGTAGTAGTAGTAGTAGTAGTAGTAGTAGTAGTAGTAGTAGTAGTAGTAGTAGTAGTAGTAGTAGTAGTAGTAGTAGTAGTAGTAGTAGTAGTAGTAGTAGTAGTAGTAGTAGTAGTAGTAGTAGTAGTAGTAGTAGTAGTAGTAGTAGTAGTAGTAGTAGTAGTAGTAGTAGTAGTAGTAGTAGTAGTAGTAGTAGTAGTAGTAGTAGTAGTAGTAGTAGTAGTAGTAGTAGTAGTAGTAGTAGTAGTAGTAGTAGTAGTAGTAGTAGTAGTAGTAGTAGTAGTAGTAGTAGTAGTAGTAGTAGTAGTAGTAGTAGTAGTAGTAGTAGTAGTAGTAGTAGTAGTAGTAGTAGTAGTAGTAGTAGTAGTAGTAGTAGTAGTAGTAGTAGTAGTAGTAGTAGTAGTAGTAGTAGTAGTAGTAGTAGTAGTAGTAGTAGTAGTAGTAGTAATTATTACAAAAATATATGTATATTTATTTAAGAAGAAAACTAAAACATGATTTGAGTACAAAATGATAATTAATATTAACATCATAATGTATAATACACATATATGATTATAAGTATTATAATAAATGTAGATAATAACTAATTATGATATATAGACATATATATATATATATATATATAACAATATAAATTGGATATTTACAATTTACGTTTTTTAATTACACCCCTTGTACATTTACGGACATATACATAAATTAAAAGCAAAAACATAAAATAAATATTTAAAATAATTTGTTTTAAATGGTATATGTACTCGGTATATTGTATTACTTCAATCGTGATTTTATATCCATAATTTCCATCCATTCTTACTATTGTAGGATATGAAGATTCTATATTCTGAAATAATTTAAAATACATTTGAATTAAAAAATATTTTTAAAAATCTAAATATTAAAATGAATCGTTGCATTTTCATAAATTAATAATGATTAATTATTCAATGTTGCCAGCGAGTAAACTCGCTGGTAACTAAATTGATAGATTACAGTTACTTAAACACATTTATAATATTAATTTAGGAATATATACTAAAGAACTAACTTCAAAATATAAATATTTTATGTTGATAATAACATCTGATGTTTCATAATATCCATATATTTAGATAATATCCATATATATCCATAATAGCCTTATACATTAATTCAGTTATTGGAGATACCACTACTCTCTATATGAAACATGAAACATATTACAAAATATTTTAAAAATATATAGAATTACCAACATCATTATTAAATCTATTTTGTCTCGCTACACATTCGACATTATTAAATTGATTTATCTTACGTGCATTTTTTTTCTGACAATTAATAGAAAACAATAGCATAACTTTTATCTAGAAGTAATATCTTGACATCTGAAAAAGTAGTTATTTAAAATTTTAGTATAAGTTCATATGATATATATAGTATATCTTATCATATATAGATAAATCATTAATATAAATATAATATATATCATAGATCAAATATAATTACTCTCACATTATTTAAGAGATCATTATTGCATTTAAATGCCCCCTACATTTAATTATCTGTAATCTCTCTTGGTAATATTAATACTTAATATAGTTTAATATAATATATAGAATAGGTGTATAATGTACACAGTACAATTTGAAAATATTTAAAATGTATTTATTTTTAAAAAATTTATAATTTTGTTTTGATATTTTGATTCAATAATTGTAATTACACTTATTTTCCATTTGTTAAATTTATTTCATAAATATATTGATTTGAAGATGTTGAAGAACTGTGTGATCATAACAAAATAAAAATATCATATATAGATATATATCTATATAATTATATAATATAGAAACAACATATTTTAGGAACACGAGTATTAAAATGGATTAAAATATAAATGATATCGTCAAATATTTACAAATATAGAGAAAATAAATATATATAGTATATATTATATAACTATATAATATATAACTTAAATTCTGAATAATCAATATTTTATTATATAGAAAATAATTATATATATATATATATATATATATATATTATATAATATAATTCCATATATATTCAATATTTTATTATTAATCTAGTAATGATATGGCATACAAAATATACACCTTATTTGTTATATTTTGAATAAAATTAATAATTTTCCAATCAATTTTTATTATGCAAAAATTATGAAATTTTTTTAATTAACAATGTTTAATTGATACAAAAATTGTATAGTATATATATAAATAAGACTATTATAGAAAATTAATAATATGAAGTAATATATAAACAATTTGTATTATGTACATTGTACAATATAGAAACAATAATGCTTATAATGCTTATATCCACATTAGCATGGATTGTCTTATTAGTAAATTGACCTGTCAATCATAACATTTAATAATATTTTACAATATTTTACAATTTTACAATATGTAAATCAATATCCAGTTATATTATTTTCATATATAACAATCTATATTATATTTTTATAACAAATTATTGACTTTTAATAATATTATACTGTAATTTTTTAATGATTTAGTGAATTAGCATTTTACAAATTTATTAAAAAATTCAGTTAGATTAAGAAATATATATTATCATTGGTAAACAATATATTATTTATTCCGAAATTGAAAACAATATTGATGAAATTTATTTCACGTTTCTTAAATACTTTTTTATATTGAAATCACTAATCTAATTTATTTAATGAATTGCTAACGAGATTTCTTATATTTGTATATGCGTGCATGATGTTGTTATTCAATTAAACAAATAGGTATTTCTAAAATAATTGTTAATATAATTATTGAAAATTATTTATATTATAAACTTAATATAATATTATACACTGATTCATCTTAATACAAATTAATAATGTTATATTATTTACTATTTTAGTAATAAAGCTTTGATAATAGTATAACATTTATACTATTAGTTAATTTATAATAAATTATTCTTATAAATTTGAAGAGTCCAATTACCAATTTATATTTACATATTGAGTAAAATATAATATTTAAATAACAATAAAATAAAAACAATAAGTAACTAAATTACTAATTTATTCATAAAAATTGGATATTAGTAAAAAAAAAATGTGCATAAAACGATGCAGTTATATATTAAATTCAAATAAAATATAATATATATATAATCACATTTGAAACTCTCTTTTTGTATTGAATGTAGGCATTATTTTTCTAGAATTAATGACATTGATTAACATACCATCTCTTTCCTCAGGTTTCTTCAACTTCAATGTACTAGAGGTAATATCCTTTATTCTACGTTCAACCGCCTGAATGACAAGGATAACTAAAAATGATTGGAAAAAATTCTTCTTTGAGAAAATTATCTAAATCTTCATTAGTATATTTATATGTTAGTATTGATTCAAATACACATTTGAAATCAAGCATTTCATAATAATTGTTAGCATTAATATGGCCTGAATATATGCTATCGGGTTCTTCCAATAAGGTAATATATTCTTCTTTAATAATTTTTCCTCTTTCTGATAATGTATTATCTATTCTACCATCGAAATATAAACTATATATAACCGTATATTTGGCAATATACATATTTATACCATAACCATTTTTAGAACTCATACCATCGATAGCTTCTGAATTATTATTAACTTCAATTTCTACCAAAATGTCTTGTATATCTATAATTGTTAGTAAAATGCATTAATGAAAATATTGATTTTTATAAATTGCTTAATACACATTTTTACATGCATTAAAACAATATATATTTATATATTATAACCTTCTTAATCTTCGAAAGTAACCATTTCTTCATTACTTATTCCTCTATGCCTATTTAATTTATTTTACTATTATATAATAAAATCAATTTATTATATTTAGAAAATATATTTATTGTTATACCTATTAAATGTTTACAATGTTAGAACATTACTTAGTTTCTCAAATTTTCCTTTTCTATTTAATTTACAAAGTATTAAAAATTATCTAAGGTAATAAATGAAATCATTGATTTCAATAATAATATACTGATTTATTATTGATCTAATATTTAATATATATTCACAATTACAGATGTAGTGTCAGCTGAAGATGGAAATATTTCGATATATGAAAATTATTAATAAATCTATCAGTTTTATATACATTTCATATTGATTTTTTTAATTATGATTATATATTATAAATTAGTAATATAAAAAGATAATAAATATATTAAATTGTTATACCTGTGTATATTTTCGTGGAAACGTGTTCAATACCCATTCTAACTCCTATATGATTAATTTAATATTTATAACTAGAAATAATTACACTAATTTTTTATATTTAGTAACAATTTAGAATTGTATATATTATATATTTACATAATAACATACCTCCTTTGTTCAATGTTAAGTTTCCTATCATCATTTTTCTGGTCTATCAGGAAATTATAATCTTCTTTTGACAAATTTTGAGTATTTTTTTGAAATAAGCAGTAATTTATTACATTTTAAATATAATAAATTATTTCTTTTTTATTCTTTGTATACTTATTAACTCTAATGTAATTTCCCATAATTTTTTTATTTGCACACTTATACTTTTATAACCTTCATTTTCGAATGAGGCTTTTTCCAATATTTCTATGATATCCCTGCTAACTTTTTTAATGAATATGTAATCTTTAATTTTTTGTAAAATATTATTACTTCTATAATATTAATGTTGGTAATATATTTGTAGGTAGTGCATTTGGTTTAAAATTTATTTTAGAATTTATATGATTGGTTGATTTTCAAATTTAATAAATAAACATGATTGGTGGATATACGAAGATACCCTCCAGTTACCATGAGTACAAAGGCAATACCCAGGAACAAGGGTCAATACAAAACCGCATTAGTAAATTAGTATTACAATTAGTAAATAGTATTACAATAATATTACTATTCTGAGTTCATTTATGAAAGATTATACAATTCTGAAATTTATTTGCACAGATATTTATGTATTTTTAATATTTAATTCAAAATGGCTGATTTTAAATGTTAAATGAATACGATATTGTAATTATTGTATTCTATCTCAATGTTCTATTAAAATTTTATTTTGACCAGTGATTATGTAAATCTATGCTATATTAATCTAAAGTATGTAGTTCATCTTAATATAACTAAGAAGTATCTTAATTTATAAATAAAAAATGACACTCCACCCTAATCCACATATGTTGGTAATTTTCGGTAAGATAATGTAGCAAGCGGGAAGTAATGATGCATGTGCGTTTGTGGTCTCAAATCCATGTTAAATGAAAATAATGCTGATAATAAAATGTATAAAAAAAAATGTAATTCAAATCAATTCATCAATTTCGAGATTACAAATATTTAACACAAGTTTATTTTTGAAAACCATAGAGCTGGCTCAATATGAATTGCAAAAATCTACAAATTTACCGTTATTCTTACATTAGTATATACTTTGACATTCAGATAATTTTATTTATATTTGTTATCATCGACCAAGCTTACCGTAAACTAAGAGTAACAGATATATAATAATAGAAAGAGTATGTATAAGATAGTAAATTAATCTATTGTGATATTAGGATAATAGATGGGATTCAGTAGTTATGTAGTGTGGTGTAAAATTGAGTTTGTTAGTAATTAGGACAATTAAATTAAATAATAGTAATGGTGTTAGTCGTGATGCAAACTATTAACTTGTTTTTATATCTTTCTTTGAAATGCAGATATTTCATTTTCTTGAAAAATTCTGAAGGGTTAGGTTTTATTTGTAAATAGTTCGGCCTGATGTATTAATTATTTTACAAAGTTTCTTAGTTGTTTTTTTTGTAGTGATTGTACTATTGCAGTAATCTAGGTTGGAGAGTACTATTGAAGTCATCAGTATTTTCAGAGATTGTCTGTCAAGTAATTTCTGTATTTTTTTAATCTGTTTTAGTTTTTAGTTACATTTTTTATCAATTGAAGATATCTGGTTATTAAATGAAATATCTGAATCAAGTTAGCATCCAATATTAGTGATAGTCTTTTGTATTATAACATCAGTATTTGCTATTTTAATGTATTTAATTTGGGGGGGGGGAGGGGTTGTTATGGAAGATAATATTATGCATTCAGTTTTAGAGCAATTGAATTTTAAATAGTGGTAGCTATAAAAGTGGTTGAGTTCCGTTGTAATATTATTAATCTCTGTGAGTGTTTTCAATAAATTCTGCTAAAGTTAATCTTAATATATAGTTATGTATCATTGGCATATATATGGAAAGTATATTATATTAATTTAGTAGGTGTTTGATGTCAGAAATATAAATACAATGAATCAAGGGACCTAAAATACTACCTTATGGCATTCCAGTCATGATATTGGTTAATAGTATTACTACCTTTAATAGAAAAAGTTCTATCCGTAAGGTATGATTTTATAAGAGTAAATATATTTTTATTTATACCTAGCGATTGGAGTTTAATAAACAGGATTGTATGGTTAATGGTATAAAATGCAGCGAATAAATCTAGAAGAATTAATAATAGAAAATCATAGTGTGTAATATTATTAGTAATATATACATATTAATATACATTAACTATAGATAGTGAGCTCGAGTAGTATGGTTTGCATGCAATGGCAGTTCTTATATGAACTTTATTATGGATCTGTAATGTCATAATGATTGAGGTAGTCATTAATCTTTCGGTAAGTTTTGATAGTAGAGTTATGTTAGATTTAGATATGTAGTTATTGAGTAATCCTGTAGCAAGGTTAGCTTCCTTAAGTGTAGCTGTTATTATAGTATTTTTTAGTGTTGGGGGAAAGTAGTTTTATTCAATGAATTTATTTATTAAGTCGCATTATATTGAAGTGAAGTAGTTTATATTATATTTAGTTAGTTCGGTTATTGTTTTGTCTATATTAATATTATATTTTATATTTTTTATAAGTTTATTAATGTAGGCTAGGTAGATGTGGGTATGATATCCGATGTAGTATTACTGTAAATTAAGTTGTTAAGATATGCTAGTCAGTTATTATAAATACATTAATTTTCAATTGATTTATAGATATTTTTAATTTTAATTATGAAAAATTGCAAAAATTAATTATGAGATTGTTTATTAGAAGGTATATGTGTTGTTTGTGTTTTTTACGTAAGGCAGTCAACATTTTTATGAATCTCTTTAAAGTCATATTTATATTTTTTAATATAATGTGATAGTAGATTTTTTTAGTTTTGATTAAGAGTTTTCTGTAAATGTTTCTGTTTTGTATACATTTATTTCTGTTAGCGATAGTTTTATTTGTTCGCCATATTATTTCTATCTTTATAAGTAGTCTGTATTTATTAGTAAGGGTGGCATTCCATCACTGCTCTAATCTTCTTTTGGATATATTAAGAGTTTTAAATGTAGCATGTATGTCAATTATTTCTGTTGGTAGTTGAATAGAGTTTCAGTAATGTGATCTAATTTTTCGTAATTAAGTATTATCATGTAGTTCGTTTTATTAGCAGAAATATTTATTATTTTATTTGATCTCTATATTATCTGTTTTTTAGTTTAAGGTTTTTTAATTATTTATTTAATATTATATTAAGTATGTTATGGTTTGGGAAAATATTAGTGTAAATACTACACGTGTAATCTCCTATCTATGTTATACAATAATATCATATTGGATAGTTTGTATAGATTTATATATATATATATATATATATATATATATATATATATATATATATATATATATTTATATATATTTATAAATTACTGCTAAATGATAACATATATTACATTGGTGTATAGTGAAATCATATTCAATTGAATTAGGACTAAATAATGCAATATGTGTCCTTAAATTAACTAAATAATCATCAAGAATTGAATATAATGTATTTGATTTTCTTATATTTAAAGTAGTATTTTCATATATAATATATATTAGGAATATTTTAGTTGTTAGTTATTATAAGTTTATGTCAATGTTTGTTTTTTTTATAATATAATAGACGTATTTTTAACATAATATAAAAAAATAACTTTTAAAATTAGATTTATATTTAAGAATAAGTTAATTTTGTAATATGTATTATAATATAAATTACATATACATTCTACAAACATACATTAAATGATGTTAGTGTAACTTTGTAGAGGTATCCCCCTCATATCAGAAATGCTGACTATGTTCAAGAAAATAACTAATCTCCTAACTATTAGCTCGACATTTTGAAAATATTATGTTTTATTATATAATATTAAGTATATAGTTCGCCTAAACAAACAAACCCGTATATTTATTTACATTCATATGTAATAATATTTTTAAACACTAAAACACTAACATTGATATATTTATTATCTATTAACAATATGTTTTTACAAATTTAGAGAATCCATGCTTTATTCTATTTATAAAATAATTAATCTCGAAATATATATTCAATGTTTTCAATGAGTTAATTGTAAACAAACAATTTGCATTTCTATAATTCATTTTATAAATCTAAAAAATCATATTTTGTATCAAAATATTTTTAACATCTTGAGTATCTATTTTTATAAACGATGTTTCAAGTTCACAGTACTTATGATATATAGTAAGAAATGTGCCATATAATATGATAATAAACCCGGAAGAAATATAATAAGAAAAACCCGGTACTTCCTTTCACGTTGCAATGAGTGACCCTATTAGGCCCCCACATAACGTGTATCCTTTACTAATATAACTCATATATATAATATATATCTATATACATATATTATTATAACTCTATATGTTTTTTTTAATATTAAAATTTACTTAATTCTTAATCCATACTGTGACAGGTTTGTCCTTTAAATTTTTTATTTATTTATTTATTAACACGAGATCTAGCATAACTTTATAATTTACTTGACTATTATGATAATTTTCAACAAAATACATATTAATTTACAAACATTCACATGATATCTTGTAAACCTAGTAGAGTATTATATTATAGTTATCATTTTTAAGAAACTTTTTTATTTTTCTAATTAAGTTGATAATTAATTAATATAATTATAATAACTTAATTATGCACTATGATATAATTGTTTTATATATCGTGAACAACAACATATTGAATAGATAAATGTGGCAAGTCAACACAACTCATAAGTATACTATTAGACTAACATTAATATGCCATATATAAATATTATCATTGTGGCAATTATTTATCAATTCTTTAACACAGTTATAGGCAACTAAAGTTTATAGTAAACTATAATACTTGAATATAAAATTAAAATTACTTTTTAACTCAAAAAATGTTTATAATGATTATTTTACTTAGTTTATAAAGTATATTATTTTTGTATGATATATTTTGTTCTATTTATAATTTACAATATTAAATTACATTAAAATTAACTAGTTTAAATATAATTTAATAGAAATTCTTATATAAAATTAGCGGTATATAAAATGTAATGTTTAAAGGATCTAATAATAAAAATGCCATAAAGCTATATATTATGTATATTACATTATACTAAGTTTTTTTCATAGTAAATGTAAATTGTTATTTTTAATATAAACTATTATTGATTTTTAATCAAATAATATTATTTCAAATATACATTCTATAATATAGTTTGATTATTTAATTTATATCATGAATTAGTGATTCTATATAAATATTTCGGATTTTATTACAATTATAAATAATTGTATTTTATTTCATAACATTTTATAAATTGTTAAATGAT
Source organism: Osedax frankpressi (assembly GCA_964035775.1). Taxonomy (NCBI): domain Eukaryota; kingdom Metazoa; phylum Annelida; class Polychaeta; order Sabellida; family Siboglinidae; genus Osedax; species Osedax frankpressi. The sequence goes on from OZ038317.1 coordinate 1,527,827, forward strand.
TGTTTAAATATTTCAAAAATGCTATTAGAATGTGTATACTAAGATAGTTTTTGTAATAATATAAATTATTATTAAATAGTACTTAATAAACTTGTTCTTTTTTTCATAATAAAAATATGTAAGCCTAAATGAATATTTTATAAAAAGTGAACCCTATGAAATCTGAGATAATTCGAGTTTGAAATTAAATATTTTAAATTAAATTTATTAATTATTAGAACATATATTTAATATTTGTTATATATTTCTTGACAAGTTGATAGACCAACGTATAGAATGAATGCACAAAGTTAGTTAATAATCATAAGTTAATATTTTAATGATAATATAACAATTTATATTTATTTTAACATTCGTTTTAATTTATACAGATGTGCAATCGCAGGGCCAACAACAATCCTTTGTTAATATATATTAAAATACTACATATTTTTGATAAAATATAGTAACTTATTAATAATAATTTGTAAATGTTAATTTATAAAATTTATAATTTGATAATATTGTGAATTATTATTAATTAAATAATATGTTAATTATTATTAATTAAATATATTAATTTTATTTAATTTTTCAGCAATATAATGTTGCTAGTCTTGGGCAATATTCTCTTCCGAGTCAATATCAGGTATTATTGCTATATCTTTACTCACATAAATAAATGTAATATATCAAGTATAGATGTATTATACGTGCGAATAGACCAATTAACTTTAAATTTAAATTTAACCATGCAATATTATGTATTCACTATTAGTCACTGAAATATTACTGATTGTTACTGTTACTCATTTTTCTCATTATTAATTAATTATTCCTTATTTATCTTAAAAATAAATAGAAATATATTGACAATTTTGAAATAGTTTTTCCATTTTAAATTTTAATTAAAATCTCATCAATAAAATTCAAATATCATATATCACACCAATATTACCTAATAATTATAAATTAATGTATATTTATTGATATCACTGGTTAACAATATATATGAATAATATATATTTTGAAGACTGCCATTTATTTTAAATTTAAAAATGTATCTCCTAACGTAATTTTATTGTACAGCGGCATTTATTATAAATAACAATTTATAATTACAAACTTGGTGCATTTAAAAAGATGTATTAAGTACATTAAATTGGCGAATGGATATTGTACAAATTGTCACAAAATAATTATATAAAAATAATTTTGCAGTGGTCAATATTTATATGGTAATTTAATTTTAGAATATTCTCAAACATTTTTTTGACATTACAATAATGAATATATGCATATTTTAACAAAATAATTTTTAGAGTTGTAATATAAAGCTATGTATTTTGACCTGAACATATATAATATTTATTTTTATGTTCATAAAATTAACAGTTGATTAAATGTAAATTTATATATATATTATAAAAACTAAATTATTTTATTAATTTATAAAGTATTATATTCAAAATATTTGGTTTCCTCTCAAATTGAATATATTGATTCATTTTATGACAAGAGTAGGATGAAAATGAGTCCTAGATAAATGCATTATGTTAGAAAGATTATACATTTTTATTATTGACAATTTATATATTATGCATTCAGTAAAATTGCAAGATTATTTAAATCGTTTTTTAAATAGATTTAGAAGTCACATTAGGTATATGTTTATAGACTTTTAATGTTTTTAGAGACAAATCAAGTTACTGTTCATGCACCTATAATTAAAATATGATTAACATTTATAATCGTTATTATAAAATAAAATTTGATATTTATAAAAAATATTTATATTATATTGACATAATTTTCTAAAATTAGATTGCTTCGCATATATCTATTATGTCTTTATATGTACAATATAATATGTTATATTGTGCAATGAATTTTATTATTTGGTCCCAAAAATTGAATAAATCAAAATAGGTATATAAATAAGTATAATTGTTGAATAATTATAAATATATTTGTAATATGAAAAATACAAAATTATTTTATGAGAGAAATGTGAATTTATATTTATAAAATAAATTACATATTTAGAGATGAATAAATGTTTGTGTTAATTAATTTATATTTATTATGCTAAACATTATATACAATAATATATCTAATTATATTGAATATAATGAACACAGTAATTATAAATCCAAGTGGAACACAAGTTATCGGCCTTATAAATTGCGTTATATGATACAATAATATTCTATATAAATAACAATAAGTAAACCATAAAAATTCACGACTGATAAACTAGATTTCGCAATACCTACTTTATTCCTAATATACCCAATATTACAATATAAAAGAGATAAATTAGCTATTTAAATTGATAAAATATTAATATTACTGTAAATAATTCATAATTATTAAATCTTATGCTTATATAAATATATCATATATTATGTAAGTATAAAAACATTTTTGATGTTGTATTATTACAAGTTTAATATTCAGATTTATTAATTTAATTATTTTCATAACGCTTTTTTCTGATACAAGTAGAGGTATTTTTGTTATGTAAAATTACTCAATTTTAATAAATATTAAATATATTATAAAATTAATTTATTATGTGATGTGTTCGTATATGAAATATTATAATTATAGTATATAAACAACTTGCCATCAAACTTATTCTAATTTATTTTAAAATAAATCCACATTGAACCAAAACCCAGCCAAAAACTAAACAAACCATAATCATAGTATATAAAGACAACTAGCATCAGATTTATTTTAATTTTTCGAAAAAAATCACAATCTAACCCATGCCTAAAAAATATCAGGTTTAGCAGATTTTTGATTATCAAATAAGTTTGAAATATATATATAATGTTTATAGAATAATATAAATCAATAAAGAATATTTTAACAAAGATAATATAAATAAATTTAAAATTTAAAAATGTATTTATTATAACAAGTATTATTAACACAAGTATGGTTATAATTTTAAAAAATAATAAATTTAGTACAAATTATAAATTGATATGATGAAATAATCCTTTCAACGCAATCACTAGAACATACAGCTGTGAGTAATCCTCTAATGTATGATTTGATGTTGTAACTGATTTCTATCAGCCTGCACCAATTGCATGTTGCAACATTGTCTATTGTTTCAAAAACTAATATTTTACACTTCAAATTCCTTTTTTTAGTTTTAAATTTATTAATATATGTATGAGACTAATTTTTTCTCAAGCTACCAATATTTAGGAATTTACTGTCTGGTGTTCACCTAGATATTTAGGATTTAATATTAATATGTTAGTAGGTAGTAATTTATTATTTCTTTGTGATGTCTAGGAAGAATAATATTTTTGTGACTCATCTGACATTTTTCATTAAGATACGCATTGCATCATTAATTGTACTTTTTCACTTTGCAACTTATCTGCTAGAGATCGACTTCAGCATTATTCTTCAAATTAATATCCATAACTTTATTTATATTTCATACTTTAATTCTTTTTTTTAAGTATCACAGATTGTAACCAATTGTAGCCAAGTTATTTATGTTTTTTTTACTTATAAATAATATAATAATTTGTTTAATATTAAAAAAAAATTATAATATATTACAATATTAAAAAAATATATTAATTTAGTATAGTTAATATATAATTTGTATAATTTATATAATAATATCATATGTTTATATATATATACTATAATATACATTGTATATTATTCAACATATTATGTTGTATATATATATATTAAATAATTTATATCAATAATTTGCCTAAACAATTTCAAGCATTGTCTAGAATATATTCAAATATGTTATACTATATTTAATTGTTATATATAATGTTATATTAAAATTGAATATACATATTGTATAGCCTATATAGGTGTTAAAAAACTTATATATACATATATAAGTATATATATAATAATAATACATTTTAAATGAAATAACTATTTTTTAATGCATATTAATTATATATTTAGTTAATTAGTGTAATGAGTATGAATGTTTTGCATGTTAGCTTCATGGTAGAGTAGCCTAGTATTGAGATATCGGAAATGTATATTTTCTGATTTAAATTTTTTAAAATTAATATATTTATAATACCTGAACATTTTATTTAATTCATTATGTATATTTAATTGACAAAATTCTTGTAAAAATTTATTTTGTGTACTTAAATTTGAATTTTATTTTAAAATATATTAATTATGCAATTAAATATATACAATTAAAAACTATATATAACATATATATAACATAATTAATATTTATCATATTAGTAAAACATATATATTTATATAAAATGTATTATTCATATATATATATATACACATATTTGAGATTAGAAAATTATATAATTATTCAATATATATTTATAAATATAAAATTTATATCGTAGATCATAATGATTTGAATAATGTATGTTAATATCCTTTAATCATAATAATAATTATAATTAATATATTAGTAAATGTATTAATGTGATTATGATAATATGAAAAGATAAAATTTCTCCAATTGTAAAATAAGTAAAAATTAAACTGATGCTATATTTATCTCATGATCATATTAGAAACAAAGAGGACCCTATTGAGTACAAAGATTGTTAATAAATAAACAAGCTTTATTTTGATATTGAATTTTTTTTTTAATTTATTCAATTGTAATTATAAATTATATTAAATAAACTAATACATGTGAATTAATTTACTATTAAATATGTGTTTAAAAAACTTATTGTTTACAGTAATATTTAATTTTAAAATGAGTTTCATATATCAATCTAAAGAAAACATATATTTATAATATTATTCTTTTAACTAATATGAATATAAAAAAAATTGATATCATCTTCCTAATTTTTATAAAGTCAATCTTGGTCAAATAAACTTGAAAATAAAATTTAAGAAAATATTTTTTTTACTAAAGATTATTATTCATAACTGGAGAACTAAAAATTACATTATATTTAATAAACCAATTAAAAATTTCATTTATTTGCTAATAATCTGTTATTCAATGAGTAATGATTTTTCTAAGTTATATGCTAGATATACAATGAAAAATATTCAATTTTAATTATATTATTTTCTATAGTATGCCAATCATTATTAATCATAGAGTTAATTAAATATTCATTATTAATTTTATTTCAATTTAGTTTTTATTATTATTTATTTTATTTACTAATTGTAAATTAATATATAATATTAGTTTATATAAATATACTAATAAAGTAACATTATCAACAGCCTACACAATATGTACAACCTACACTCTTCAATCACTCTTCAATGCAAATGGCGCATGCTTATAGAGCGCAGAATCCTTACACCTTTACACAAACTCAACCGCTGTACCAACCACAACATCAGCCGCAACAACCTCAACAACCACAAATGCACCAATCTCAATCTCTTGTACCAAATGTTACTCCCCAAAAACCTGTCACACAAATTTGTATAAGTGACGCCAATGGAGCAATATTTTCTGCCAAAGAATTAGCTAATAAACCTTCTGAGGTTTGTATTTTTAGTATAGACTTTTTCATTATCATTGTCGAAAGTATTTTAAAATTTGTATAATTATGTTATTATATTTAAACAAATTCTTTACTTACAAATTACAGTTTATTTGGAAGGAAAATTAATTTATGTGCAATCAATTATATATATATTTATAGTAATATTTATATTTTATAGATATTTATATTTATTTTAACAATAAAAACTTTACTTTAATAGGATTTATGTTAGTTCAACTTCTCAGAAATATTATATTATTTGTGTTGACATCATAGTGGTTGATTTTAGAAAATAATGATTATTTATGAATATTTTATAAATATATATGATTTAACTAATATTTTTAATTAAGTAAAACTTTAATTGATATATTTGACCTCATAATTATGAACCTTTATGGAACTTTCTTATAATAATAAATGTAAATATTTATTATTACTAATATTATGTTTGCCATAAAGTTGATATAGTGGTTATTTTATATATTTTTTTTTAATTATTAAAATTTGTAGTATTATTCAGTAAGCATAATAACTTCAAAAAATAGCTCCCAGTTTTGTTTCTATTTTGATGACACAAGAAGTTATATTTAGAAAATCTAAATATCACATTTAATATAAACAGATTTTACAAAATATTTTGTGAAAAATTGTAATTTAATTTTTTTCTATTGATTTTTCCAAAATATTTATTAATTTAATTCATTACAGAGTATATTTATTTTTTATTTAAAATAATGATATACAATTTTATAATAGTTAGATCATCTGGTTAAATTCTAAATTATATATTTAAATTATTTTTTTAAATATGTTAATGAATAGTTAATAAATAGTTAATGAACATATTTTGTTTGAAATTTTAATTTCTTAGAATTATTTTAAATATTATATTAATTTGTTTAGGATATAAAACTATATATCAATATATATATATATATATATATATTATAGGGAACTTTAAATTATATTTATATTTCAATAAATATAACAATTGAATATAGAAGATTAATTTATTTTATAAATATATTTTAGGTTAAATTTAAATAACATATATTCAACAAAATATAATTTTAACTTGATGAAATATTTATTAATTTGAACAGTATTTTGAATAAATGATCTGAAAGTTTTTATAATACTCGTTTTTTTTGTGTTGTTATATTTAGTGAAACTTATTTTTAATATATAAATTTAAATGGTGTTTGCATTCACATTTATTTTTAATTTAATAAAAATTACTTAATATAGTTAAATATTTATTTGTGAAATCTAAAATTATTGATCATTAATTGAAAATTATATAATATATATATGATTTTTAGATAATGAATTCAAGTTTACACGGGGACTCTAGTATGTTAACTACAAGTGGCCCTAAAGAGAATGTTTGTTTCAATATGATGAATGAATCTCTTGAATATTTCTATATGTTTTCTATTATATGTATATTATATTAAGTTTAATTAAGAATGTTCCAAAACATAAAAATATGGTTTATTTGGTTATCATTCAAAATTTTGGTTTGTTTTACAATTTAATGGTGATTAACAAAACATTAATTTGTTATCAAAACATTGATAGCAAATTAATTACAAAATATGAAAATATTTTTATAGCAATTGATTTATTGTGAAATATATATATTTATAGAGTTTTTTTAAAAAAATTATCAATTTTATAATAAATTTCTAATAAATTACAATATATATAGATAATGATATACTATTTATTGGTTCAACATTTTTTAATGATCTTAGATATATAGATACAAATAGTTTACCAAGATGGGTATTAACCACAGATTATTATCTAAATAACATTTATAATTATACTTTCATATAAATTTTATATATTTAATATAATTTATAATAAATTATATAATATATTTTTTTCAAATATTTTATTTATATTTTTATTAGTAAACTTTTATATGTCAAACTATATTTTATTATTCTATAATATATATTCAATTCATTATATACCTAATATAAAAATGGTTCAATCCATAAAATTCTTCTCATTTCATCCACTTGTAATTCAAATATTCAATTTTCAAACAATTATTTACTCTCATCAATTTAATGAATATTGATTTTATAATTATAGGTGGAGTAATAATCGGTATTTGGTATCGGTATTTTCATCAACAAATATGTTTTTTATACATTTTATTATACATTTTATACAATACATTTTATTTTGTTCATATTTGTTGTACTAAAATATAGCGATTATATTTATATTTCTAACATCAAATATTTTTTCAGGTTTCAAAAGATCAAATTAAAGATACTAAACAGTTGCGAAAAAAAGTAACTATTGAAAATCCTAAAGATGAATTCATTAACCCAACAAATATAACTACACAAAGAAAACCAATAATTATCGAAGAAGATCCTGCTAATAAAGTAGAACAGATAGCGAAAATCGAACCAAGTAATATAGTAAATGATCAAATAAAATCATCTTTACCACCAAAAATATATTGTGCTGATACTTCTGTAAATAAAAATTCTCAGAACAATTCCCTGATTACTGAAACTAAGATTATGAGTAATACCTCTTCAAGCAATAATGTACATAAGAATGAAACTGTAAATGTAAAATCTACTGTTTCTATCTCTGTAAAAAATCAGGTGTTAAATGATATTGTCAAAATACCTGATAATATTCAATCTCAGAATTCAATGAAATCATTTGAAAAAAATAAAGAAACACATATTCCTAAGGTTCAAGAAAATATTGTTAAAAAGAACTTAGATGTTAAAATAAAAGAAGACATTTCTTCATCAAAATCTCAGGTTGTAAATTCTAAGAAAAAAACAATTGTAAAGGCTGCTGAAGTTTCAATTACAAAGAATACAGTGAAAACATCTACTAAACAAATATCTAGAGAAGATGTGAAACCAATAATTATTGAAGGTTCTTCTGTCCAACATGTCCCCCAAAACAACAAGCAAGATAAGGTTGACAATCAAATAAATGATCGTCACAATTACCATGATCATACTATTAATAGAGAAAGAAATTATGGTAATCATGAAATTAAGGAAAAGCACAAGTCATCTCGTAATAATAATTCTTCTCATCCTGCAGCCCATCCTTCTTCTAATAAACCTATTTCTACCCATTCCACGAGTCATCAATCTCAGCAAGTTAAACCTGCAAATGTATGGGTATCCAAAGGTAGCAATGATCGACCTACTGTAGCTGAAATTGTTAAAGGTACTGCAACATCATCTGTTAATACTGCAGAAATAGCTGCCTCAAAGAAATACAATAAGAGTGAACTTGATGAATGTTAGTCCAATTAATATAAACATAGTTATATGTTATTTCTTTGGGTTTATATTATTATTGTTTTTTTAACATTAATGATTTCATGTTAATCCATTGATAATATTTAATTGTATACCTCTTCATATCAATTATTTAAATGTTATATTTTAATTTTGTTTAGTTTAAATATAATGAATATAATAGTTTCATTAGGTTTTTTTGATATCAATTTTTTAATTTATTAGGTATAATTAATAGTAGTATTAATATATTGACATATAACATTAATAAAGTAATATTACTTTATATTTTCTTTCAAACTAATTATGCTGTATAAAACTATTATAAAAAATCAATTATAAGTTTGAATAATTTTTTATATATAATACATTTTAATATTACCAATACAGCACAAGTTATACTTAATAAACTAATATATTTTTTAGTTAATTTATTATAATTTAGGATATCGAGCCCTTTTTTGTAGAACTCTAAATAGAACTATCTCCTTGTGTATTAAATTATATAACTTTATGGATACTTTCTGGAAAATAAAATATTCCATATTTTTACACATTTTTTAAATGTTTTTATTTTTTAATAATTATTTATTTAGTAAATAAAGTTTTGTATAATAATATTTTTTTATAATGAATTTTGTTATGAATTTTGTTATGAAATTGATGAATAATGTTGTTATAAGATAAGAATAAAAAGGTTATTTTTTAAATTTGATTAAAGAAATAAATATTACAAAATATATTTTTTCAGTATACTTTAAATACATATATGTTAGATATAATATTATTTATATATTGTTTATAATATAAATGAATGAATTAAGAAATATATAGTTACTATAAAGTATTTGAATTAAAGGTGCACTACCTGTCAACTACTCTATTTAACACTACTGAATGTATCAATGTCTATTCTCTACTTTACTTATCAAACCCATTAGTACTTCATATTACTTCACTATTATTCAATATTATGCATGTATACATAAATTACTCATTCTATAGAATAACATTAATTGCTATTTTAATTATCTTTTATATAACTTAATTTATTATTATATGAATTATCCATTATTAATAATATAATTATATTATAAATAAAAGTATTTTGCATAATATATTTTATTATAACAAAGTATGTTTACACATTATATTATTGTTACCTAAAATGTTGTTTATTTTAAAAATTGTAATAAATCATGTAAACCTATTCCACTCAACCAGTATGTTTTACTTTACACCACTTTACATGCAAACAAATTGAGAATCATTAGATGTAGAATAGAATTAATCTTTCTTGCCAATAACAAAAATATCAAACATTCATTATTGAAAATACAATTCAATAATAATAATGCAATATTTATATTCTTTATTGTTTTTGTGTATTATACTGAGTGTAAATTCAGTTAGCAACCACCATTAATCTATAAATAGAAACACATATCTCCATAGAAAATGGGAAAAACTACCTAGCCACAGTTGCCTTTGAGCTGTAGAACTACATGCATGTATTCATTCTTGTATATAGATTAATATAAATTTCCAGAAATATAAAAATAGTATTTCAAATTATATATTCATGTTTGTCAACTCAAAACAAAAAAGATGTTCATTGCAACCTTATACTGCTTCAGATCAATTTGCATCCATCAATTGGTCATTAAATCAACATAGATCGAATAGTATATCTACATGCAAAACTATTGATCCTACAGCTAGTTCTTTCCAGCTCCCAGCAGTTTATGATCGATATTATTCCAAAAGTGGACGTATTCGTAAGTATAGTTCTTCTACTGATAGAAGAGGAAGTAATAGTAGTTGCTTGTCAATTGATAGTCTTAGATATAATAACGGAACTCCCGAATCTTATGGCGGCCAATGGCTAAGAACAACTGAAGGAAAACTGCGATGTGGAGTACGGTTAACTAGAGATGGAAATGTATATAGGGATGGTCATGCTACCGATACTGCAACTCCTTTTTATTTTCATGATGGTTATATCTAGAATAAAGAATAATATATATTATAACTTATAAATTATAAAATAAATGTTTATGATATTTAAATACAAATTAATTTTATAGTATAGAGATTTTAAAGTTACCATATTTTGTATTTCATTTGTTTCTATTAATTTTTGTGTGAATCAATTTTAATTTAGATCTGCTCCTATTAAATAAAAAATGTAAATATGTTTATAAACTTTATTTCTTATTTTACTAGTCTAATCTCTAATATAATTGCAAATTGCTATGGCTTTTTTAATATTAAAAATATAGCAATCTTTTTTATTACTGCCACATTTCTTTTTGTAATATGTAATTCTTTTTTGACTTTAGTTAATTTATGCATTAATTCATTCATTGCATGATTCTGTATATTATAGATATTAATTTGTAAGTGTATTATACATATTACACTAGGATATATATATATAATATATAGAAATATATATTTGATTATATATAATTCATTGATATATAGATTTATTACATATTTATTAAATAATTATATAATTATAAGATATTTTATATTTACATAAAAATAAGTATATAACTAGATAATAATATATTGTATATATATGTATGTAGATTTCAATTATTATTTCTATTATTAATTAATACACATTCTTTAAAGTATTTTGATTTATGTACTCTTTTCATTTCTCAAAATAAGAATATTTTAATTTTACAAAACAATTAATATAAATTCGCCATGAATTTTAAATCATCTTCTATCACCCGACTATTTTACTAATATAGAATATTTGTAATAGAAATTTAAACCTATCAATAATAATAAATTATAATATCCTAATTGAATAAATTACTTATCGCTTATATAAGTTTATATTCTTTGAACCAGTTTTTAGATTGGTAATAAAATACACATTTTTCGATATTACACTTCTGGACCCAATTTGCTGAATTACATAATTATGTAAATATCCACAGTAGTTTTCATAATGATTTTATATTGTAAGATAATCTATGTATTTTTAGATATTTTTCGAAATATATGAGTAATGCATTATTTCTATATGAGTAATGCATTATATTCTGCTGTAATCTTGATATTAACTAAATATTTATAGAAATGTATAGATGATATATGCTATCATAAACGAATGAATAAAATGTATTTGGTTATGAAAAACTGTAACGTTCTGCTATCTCACGACACTAGTATAATCTCCTGCATATAGGATTTGAACTGCACTATGACACTTATCCCTTACTTATATATTTATATAATTTAAAGAAAGTCAATTTTTATGAATCATCTAAATCATTTTGCGATTGATATACATTTATTGTAAAATATTATTTTACATTGCCGATGTCAATATATAATAAATAATAGTTTAGGCGGGGATACCGATATTTATATAATACAAACTCCAAATACTGTATGGATTTTTTTCATTTTTAAGTATACTTGACCATATTTGTATCGTCTGGTGAACGAAATCATCAGCTTCTTGTATTGTTATGCAATTTTTATGTTACACGGCTCATAAAATGATTTAATATTGCACAAAGCTGAAGTCAAAATTCGCCAAGTTTGTTCCGTTAACGTTAAAAAAATGTATTACAGTTTTTGGGAGGAATAAGTCTACGATAGGTCGTCAAAATTTTTTGCTATAAAATCTATAATATCATAGAGAGACATTTGCTCGCACTCTGCGCTTGCTGGGATTTTCTGAATTCGTATTATATTATAGACAAATGAAATTGTATATTAATTCATAAAATTAGTATTAATAAAACAATTATTATTCAATCAAATTTATCTCGGCAAACTATTATTGTAATCATCAAAAATAATTTACAAAACTTTTACATTCATTCATATGATTTTATTTTAAGTCATTAAATTCATTATTAAATTTATTTAAATTCTAAATAGAAATTTATTATGTATATATTTATTATAGATAATAATCCCTATATATTTAATTTTAAAAATATTTTTTTTAATCAACTATTATATTAATTATTTTATTATTTTATTTATTAATCGAAATTATAGATAATAAATATTTTAGGATTTATAGTATTTTTAAGATAAAATAACAGATAACCAATTTACATTTATTAATACTCATGGTAAAAAAGTTTTAAAAAAATAACAATTATTAACTTTAATTATACAATAAATATTTGTTTTCATTAAAATATTTAAATTGTATTTACTATTATATTAATTTATATAAAATATTTCTTTTTCAAAATATGAATTGTTTATTGATTTTAATATTATTATAAACTTTTGTGTTTTTTTTACAGCTACAAGAATGAAGCGTACTGATAAAACTGAACGCAGTGATAGAAATGAAAGAAATCCAAAGGATAAACGTCCATATGAAAATAGAAAAGAGAATCCAAAAAAAGATGAATATCAAAGACGACAAAGTTTTCAGAATGATAAACCAACCGTTTGTATTATATAAATTAATGCTACATGCAGTTTTATATGTTCTTAGTTACTGTATTAAATATCGCGACTAATTTAATACTAAGAAGATATATACTGTAGGCTAAATAGAAGTGATTTGAAATTAAGAAATATTGATATTCTTAATTAACATAGTATTCATAAAAACGATTAAATAAATGTATTCATAAATGTGATATATTTTTATTTAAAAAATACTTTCTGATTCAAATATTAAATATGGTTTTTCTTTTGAAATTTTATATATTCTTTTTATGCCATAATTGAAAATATCTTATATTCTATATTTATATTGTTTATTGTATACTTTTTAAATATCAATAGTAATACTTTTTGAAAAATAATTTAATGATAATAATTTAATAATAATAATTTAATGATTTAAAATTATCACTATTTAGGAATATGCAAGCAAACTTAAGCAATCTCAATCAAAACAAAGCTATTCTAATCAAACTATTCATCATAATCAAACAAATCCAAAAAGACATCCGTCTAAAAATTCTCAAATCAGACAAACTAGTAGCAATGAAAAACCTCCATTATCAGCAAACAAACCTTCTCTTGCTTCTGCAACTACATTTAAAACAGCATGGAATGTACAAAATAAAACCATTCATCAACCATCAATACTTCAACAACAATCTTCAAATCAACAAATCCTACATCAACCACAAGCACTTCAACAACAACCATCTCAACAACATCAGCCACATCCATCTACAACAACAACAACAACAGCCACCTCAACAACAACAACAACAACAACATCAGCAATCAGAGCCACAACAACACATCAACGCCACCAACACAGTCACCTCAACAACAACATCAACCACAACAACACCATCAACCACAACAACAACAACATCAACCACAACAACAACATCAACCACAACAACAACATCAACCACAACAACATCAACCACAACAACAACATCAACCACAACAACAACATCAACCACAACAACAACATCAACCACAACAACAACATCAACCACAACAACATCAACAACAGCCACCTCAACAACCCCCTCAACAGCAACCACAACAGTCATCTTATCTACCACAGATAACACCTCAGCAAAAGCCAACTGTTGATGTGAACCCATCACCTGATTTGGTTCAGGATAGTAATTTGCATAAAGTCAAAGTATTAGAAGACCAAAAACCTATAAAAAAATATCTTGATATTAAGGAACCAGAATTAATAAATTCCTCATCTCTATTGGATACTGACAATGTCATAGAAAAAGCTGATAACAAAGAAATTACTGATATTGCGGTTTTAATCAGTAATGACCAACGGGTTGCATTAAAAGATACAAACAATAAAGTTTCCATTAAGAATGTGAATACTAAATTGGTTGCTATTCCTGATCAATTATTTGAAAATAATAAAATAGCAATTAGTAAGATAGAAAGTGTAACCATTGATACACCTATTAAAGAAGTTTCTACTATCACTGCAAAAGATAAAACAGCAAAAGAAATGAGAGACTTTTCTAAACCTGTATTTTTAAAACCTCAAGTTCCAACTAAAATTTCAGCTGCTATTCCTCTTCCACCCCCTGATAGTAAAGTATCAACTACAGTTGTGCCTACGGCAAATGATTCTGATTTAAATAAAGTAAAAATTGAGTACAGAAATGGTTTGCATATTTAATGTAATAATCAATATTAAATTTACTTTCAATAAATGATACGATTATAGTATTATTCTTTTTAATATGTTTATATTTCTCTGAATCAATAATATTTGTATAGATCAATGGAGTCCGGAAAATCAGGAAGGAAAAAAACAATATGACCGTTCTTTTTTGATTAATTTGCAATACACAAATGATTCATTAAAAAAACCTTTAGGTTTAGAAAAAATCCCTGATATTATCTTGAACGAGGTTAAAATTTCTAATAATTTTACTATAATTAACCTTAATTATTACATATTATTAATATAATTTTAAAATCTATAGCCTTTCAAAAATGATATGAATATGACATCAGATTATAGCACATCATTATTCAAAAATACTCAACATACTAGGGTAAGATTTGGGATTTATCTATTACAATAATTAATATTTATTATAAAATGATGAAAATGATTATATAAATCATAAAAATTGAAAAAAATAATTGATAAAATCAATAATATAAAAAATTATTTTAAATACAATTAATAAACAAAAAATTATTTTCAACTTGATCTGAAGTGTATTTTATATGATAGACCTCAATGAATAAACGAGGTAGTATGCAAAAGAATCAAAGAGGATCCATGTCTGGTCCTCCAGGTTCCATGCAAGGAATGGCACCAATGGTAATAAATATTCCTATTAAAAAAGAAGAGCTTCACCATGCAAAGGATGCCTGGAAGCCTAATAAAATTAAAGGAGATAATGATAAATCCGAAGTAAGTATCGATCAAGAATTATTGAATTGTTTTAAAATATTATGTTATACAATTAATTGATTTATATTTTAGGAATTGTACAAAAATATTAGATCAATATTGAATAAATTAACGCCTGAGAAATTTGATAAGCTTTCTTTAGTTGCCCTTAAGCTTCCTATTAATACCAGTGATGAGCAATCAACATGTATTGATATTATCTTTGACAAGGTTATCATTTATATTAATTATATATCCTATTTTAAAATATATTATGTATAGAAATAGTTAAATAATTTGTAATGGTAAATGGTAAAACAGAATATGTGCTTCCATATAATATTCATTCATATATTATGTATTTAATTAGAACCCATTTGTTTAAAATATTATTCTATTTAATATAATGGAAAAGTTATTATTAGATGGTAAATTCAAATAACAGAATGTGTGCTTCCATATAATATTCATTCATATATTATCTGGCAATGATCCATTCTATATGTATTTAATTAGAACCCATTTGTTTAAAATATTATTCTATTTAATATAATGGAAAAGTTATTATTAGATGGTAAATTCAAATAACAGAATGTGTGCTTCCATATAATATTCATTCATATATTATCTGGCAATGATCCATTCTATATGTATTTAATTAGAACCCATTTGTTTAAAATATTATTCTATTTAATATAATGGAAAAGTTATTATTAGATGGTAAATTCAAATAACAGAATGTGTGCTTCCATATAATATTCATTCATATATTATCTGGCAATGATCCATTCTATATGTATTTAATTAGAACCCATTTGTTTAAAATATTATTCTATTTAATATAATGGAAAAGTTATTATTAGATGGTAAATTCAAATAACAGAATGTGTGCTTCCATATAATATTCATTCATATATTATCTGGCAATGATCCATTCTATATGTATTTAATTAGAACCCATTTGTTTAAAATAATATTCTATTTAAGGGCATGGGCTCTGTTTGATGCATGTAATGTATTTAGATATGAAAATATGGTGTATAAAATGCTATTTCTCATTGCTAAATTTAGATATTTACCTACTCTTTTCACATTTTAATAATAACATATTCATCTTTAATTCTATTGCATTTTTTACATTTATATATAGTAGAAATTTATTTATTGCATATTATATAGGAGACAAATATTTGTTATAATTTATGGTACTATTACACTATAAAAAGTATAATTATTTTAAAGATTTCTCAATTAAAAGTAACAGTTCTATTTAGTAATTATATATCTTGAGATTTTAGAAAGAAATATTCAATGAGAAATAAGAATTCTAATAAAATAATACAGTGAAACATAAAGTGTTGAAGTTGTATTTATTAAATTAGTAAATTATTTATGTATATTCATATTATATTCAACTTTCAAACTCAGGTATATCCTGTTGATAGAATAACCAATAAAGAATCATAAAGTATTTATAACCATGTATTAATTATTTATTTATTAAATATTATTTTACAATAGCGTCATAACAATGTCATTTTTACACATATTAATTTTCAATGTGATATTTAATATGTAGATAATATATCATTAAAACATATTAAATATAAAAAAAAATTAAATTAAATTTTTTATTAAATATTTTAAACTGCCTGTGCCCGTTCCTTATAATATTCATTTAATATTACCTGGTAATCTGTTTTAAAATTATTAAATTATCTTGCATAATTAAAATCTCAGAAAAGTAATTGTATTGATTATATAATTATAATCTACCTAATATTTGTATCTTGTATTAATATAGAAATATATATTTATATAATTTTAAATTATGTTTTAAATTTATATGTTTTAGGCTGTTGATATGTTTTAATATGTTTTAAATTTATAATATGTTTTAGGCTGTTGATGAGCCTAACTTTGCAGCAACATATGCTGACTTATGCAGTATTATGAAAGACATGAAAACTATCGATGACAAAAAAAGGATCTTTTTCGATGGAATTGTATGTAAAGCAAAACAACTATTTATGCAAAAGACAAAAGGTCAAAAAGTTGAAGAATTGAATATAAAACTTGCTAATACAGAAGAGGTTTATTACAAATAAATATAATACGTGTATAGTAATAATATTGGAAATGTATTCATAAATAAAATTTATTTTTATGTTAATAGTCAGAAAAGAAGAAAGAATATGAGAATCAGTTAAGAATAATTGAAAAATATGAAAAAAAGAGGTATCTGGGTAATGTAAGGTTTATCGGAGAGCTTTATAAGAAAGATTTGATAGATAGTAAAAAGGTTATGTATATATTGTAAATATTGATATTATAAAAAAATTATTCATGAATAAAATTATATTTATATTGTTATATTTAAATAGGTTACATTCTGTTGCAAGAATTTATTATATAAAGATGCTACTTCAGATGAAGATACAAGAGTTATTGTTGATGATGAAGAGAAATTAGAATGTCTTTGTAGATTATTAATGACAATTGGAGAAAAAATCAGCAAAGAAAATAAATCAACTCCATTATTAACTAAGTATTACGTGTCAGTTGAAAATATAATTCATGACAAAGATACTTATAACTCTCGTTTACGCTTTATGATGCAGGTTAATAAGAACTTTTTATTTTGTCAATTATGAAATATTTATATAAATTTATTGTTTTACTGCATTTATATGCAGTTCTACTTTAAAAGCTGTTTAAGTTTAAGTTTAAGGAAATACATTTTTAATTATTTTCAATTTTTTTATTTTTTAGGATCTGATGGAACTTAAAAGCAATAATTGGATATTAAGGAGAACTGATAATGTTCCAGTTAAAATTAATGTTATCCATAAGCAGGTTTTACAATTACTGATATTATTCTAATCCAAGATTAAAATATCATTTAAAATATATTTTGTTTTAGGCTGAAAAAGAAGCTAATGAAATTGCAACTAATACAAAAATTGCTAAAATGAATTCATCAAATTCGCATTCATATTCTGATATCAGAAGCTTAGGGCAGTCTCGTGGAAGACAACAATGTTAGTATTCATTTCTATTTATTTCTATTTATTAGCTATTCATTCATTTATATTATTTTGGCTATATTATTTTAAACATAGAATACGATATCATCTTTTAAATATTAATATTGAATTTATTTAATTAAGTATGTGTAATTCTCACTTTAAAAAATAGCACTTAACATTACAAATACAAAATATATAATGTATATTCAAAAACAAAAAATTTTAATTATTGTTTGAATTTTTATAATGATTTATTTTTTTACATATATGTTTTTACATTTTTTTACATACATGTTATAGATTCTATTTAATATTGGTATTAAATAAATAAATAAGAAAATACTTACTTCTAAAGAAAATATTATATATGTAATATTAAAACATAAAAGCTAACCTTATATATTATGTATATATATTATGTATTATTGGTACCAAATATATTAATATATTAATGAGTCCAAGTAAAATCATTGTTCTAATTAATAAATATTACATGTTGATATAATATGAATGTTGATTATTTATATTTTAAGTTTCTAATAAACTATTTAAAATATAACATTCTTATGTATTTCTTAACTATTTACTTATGTTCATATACAATTTTTAATATTAATATTTATTATATAGTATTTATTTTCTAATTAAAGTCATTTTTCATATTTTAATTCGAATATTTGCATGGGTTTTTATAAGTACTTTTAGTAAGTATTCTTTCAATACAATTTTAACATATAAATAATAAGTATTATATATAATATTGTATTTCTATTTTAAATATCAAGTACAATTTATTTTGTAATAAGTTATCTAGATTTTTTTTCTATATCAATTATACATATACATTTATTTTATTTTATTTAAATATTTATTTTGATATGCAACATATTTTAGTAAATGATGGATGGTCTAAGAATACTAGAGCTATACCTAATAAATTAAGATTACCAGTTAGTTATTATTTATTCAATTTAAATGATAAATATTATATAATTCTCTTAATAATTTAGTAATTATTATGAATTATAATAATTAGGAAAAGAAACAGAATGATGGTGAGAGCCAACCTGTAACCAGGATGAATTGGTCTGCTGGTTCAACTGGATCTGGTGGACGTAATGCTTCTGCTGAATCAAATAAACCAAAAGTGATTGATCAATCACTTACTAATCGCTTCTTACCATTGATGGTTGACCCTGAAGATTTAATTCGTCAGAGTAGAAATAAAGAGCGTGAAGATGTTCTCAAGAGTGCTAGGTTTAAAATTTATCGATCAATTACAAATTTCTGGTATTAATATATTTTAATTTCCATTTTCAGATTAATTACAGGAAATATTAGTACTTCTCAACAATCTACACCTGTAACATCTCGACCTGAATCACCTGCTAAGGTTGATGGACTTGATAGCAATCAGATCAAATTTATTAATACTTTGATAGGAGATATAGAAGAAGGATTATCTAATCAGGTTTTTGATATCAAACAAAATAATTAATCAACATTTTTTTAATATGCAATATTCACGATTTATAACAACTTTCAGGAAATAATAGCGGATGTAAAATTAATGAATCATTCAATGAGTTTATTTGTTTATGAAAGTTTAATACACTTAACTAAATTTCAAAAACATGTCAAACATATTGGCAAAATGATGACAATTTTATTCTCTGAAAAAATTTTAAAGTTTAATCACTTCCTAAAAGGGTCTGTTCTTATTTAATTTATTTTAATAGTATTTATTTAGTCAAATTTTAATATTTATATCTTGATTTTTCTAATTTTTATACTTTTTTAGGTATATATCTTTTATTGAAACTTTCAAGAAAGAACAATTTATTCTAGATACTCCTTTAATTGTGGATTATCTGGTTGATATAACTTCTCCCTTAATTTTTGACAATAATGATTTTGAATTTAAAGATGTATTAGATATCAATTATGAATTGGCCGATATCGGATCCAGAGATTATATATTTAAGATTTTGGAAAAAGGATTAACATTAGATTCAAAACTGGTATGTATAATTTAAATAGTTATTTATATTGAAAATAAGAATATTTAATAATAATAAATATATTATTATTTTAGGATAAGAATCTTTTAAAAAATAAAGTATATAAAGTATGGAAACAGAGTGGTTTTAATTGGTCCGAATTCAGAATATCTAATGACCAGTTACCTTTATTGTTAAAGCAATACAATCTAGAATTCCTAGAACAATTT
This sequence comes from Osedax frankpressi, assembly GCA_964035775.1. NCBI lineage: Eukaryota > Metazoa > Annelida > Polychaeta > Sabellida > Siboglinidae > Osedax > Osedax frankpressi. The sequence continues at coordinate 1,548,733 of OZ038317.1, forward strand.
AATAAAGAATATTTCTCATTACTCTTTAATGATATTCTAAATAAAGAAGAAGATCCAACCTCACCTAATATTAAAAATATTTCAAATTGGATCAAGGTAGTATAAGTATCATTATATTACTATTAAATGTACTAAACATTATTTATTCTATAAATTTAACAGAATTCAGTTACAAATGAAGTATTATTGTCTTCAGAATTATTAAGAACAGTATCTTACTGTATATTCAAATTCTGTCATAATAAAGGTTCTTTCTTTATTTAATTGTATCAATTGTATCAATACTGAAAGATAAATTTGTATTCATATTTAACTGAAACTTTCATTTGTAGATGTTTTATTCGATCCATATGCCCATATTATTATAAATATTAACAACTCTCTAAATGATATTCAAATCCTTTATGCTGCACAGGAAGTTGCACATTTATTCGAATTCCCTACTGGTAATTTAAATTATAAAGTGATATTTTAAATATCATAAATACTACAATATTAAAATCTATGAATTAAGTGATATAATTAATAATTAATTTACAGAGTATTTGAACAACCTATTCCATAAATTTATCGAATTAGAAGAATTTATCAATGATGATGCCTTCACGACGTGGAAGTCATACGGAGTAGAGCAAAAAGGACGTAATCTTGCTATTGAGAACTTAACTAGATTCTTTGTCTGGTTTGAAAATGGAGAGGAGGAACCAAGCTAACTATAAATATACACAATTTAGTTAACTAATTCTACATATAGCTGTGATATACAATTGTTTCACACCATATTATTGTCTGCTATTAATTGTATCCATTTGTTATCATCAAATGTAATATACATATGTATTTGTTACCATAAGCTGCCTCTATGTGCATTCTTGTTAATTGTACATAGTATTATAATATTGTGTTATTATTATTTGATGATTCATTTTTGTTTTAATACAATGATGCAGATTGTACATACAAAATCATAATATACACATATGTGTAATTATCTACATATAAATTATGTATTTATAGATTTGTTATAAAATAAATCAAATTACTTTCTATTTGTTTTTAAAATTTATCAACATCACAATATTACTTTACTATATAATATAAATATTCTCTAATTTAGTTTATTTATATACCATAATTGTGTTTAATTATGAATAATTTAGTATATATATTTTTAACTTTGAATCAAACTAGTATACTATAGTAGAATTCTTTAACTTTAATTCCTAATCTAATGACTAGTACATATAGTGTATATTTTAATCACTGCAATGTATATCTTGTAAGTGAACATGTAAGGAATTGATAACCTATCTGGTAAATAATATAATACATAATTTGAAAATGACTACAAAGCTCAAATTATTATATTTCTTCACATTCATTTGTTTTCAATTTAGGTGTTTAATAGAAATAAATTAATGATAAAGGTATTTTGAATAATGTACGTTTAATTAACAAAATGACTTTTTTTTAATCATATTACATGTCTATTAGACTTTAATAGTGTGCATATATTCACAATCTAGATTACAAATATAGATATTAAAATGTAATATAATAATATTTTTATTTTAAATTTATAAATATTAAAAAAAATCGATTTAATTTTATATTATTTAAAAATAAGAATATACATATAATAAACAATCAATACATATAGTATCGAAACACGTGTTTTAATGTTTTATTCTGGGGTGATATTTATTATACGACACCTGCAACCTCTCTATCCTAAAATATTGAAAATATAAATCATGTTCATATTAATTAAGTTAGCAGAAATGTGTATGCTATTTAAAAAATATTAAAATAGAATATATTAAAAATAAAAACCATACTTTTGAAAATAATTGAAATATTTTCACACTAGTTATCTATATCAGATTTATATAAGATAACATAAGATAACATATAGTATCAGTAAACTGAGCCTGACACCCAATAATAAACAAACAAATATCATTCAAAAACAGCATAATATGTAAATCCATTGTATACTTATTTTAAGTGTATAATATATACCTGCATATATTTAGGTTAATTAGGAATATATGGAAGTATGTACGATATATTATAATGCAATACTAGTATATATAGTTGTGTTTATACTTTGTTGTATACTAGTGTATAATAGTAGCATAAGTAATATATTAAAAATAAATACTTGAGTATTTAAAATTTGAATGTTATATAATATATATATATATATACTATCTAAATCACTTTATACATATTTATTAAAATATATACATTATATTATATTTTCTTAAAATAAATATAATTATTAATATTATACAACTACACATTATATTTGACTTTAATTAATAAATCATAATTACATTTTTTAAATAAAATTGATTATTTAATTTTTAAACTAATCGGAAACAATTGTCAAAATAAAATACTTAATTTTATAAATCTTAGACAATACATCAAGTAAACATACTCTTAATATATAAAATATAGGTTAAATACACTGGGTAGGTATATATATATATGTATGTGTGTGTGTGTGTGTGTGTGTGTGTGTGTGTATGTGTATGTGTGTGCATTGTGTATAGAGGTGCATAATATGTAATATGTGGAATATACGGATAATAATAGGAAAAGTAAGTGTATTATAATAAAATAAGTTAGTGTGGTGTAGGAATAGTAGACATGATTCAGTAGTTAAATTAAATTGTAGTAATGGGTTTAGTTAGTGTTGGTCAGTAGTTTAATTAGGTGTAGTTTATATAGTTGATATAGCAAGAGAAATAATAGTTAGATCGATTGAGTAATGTTAGTAAAGTAGTATAAATTATCTTTGAGTAACTAGGAAAGAATATAGTTTCGTTTTAAAAGGATTGATGTTTAGTTCTTGTTGTAGTTTGGATGGTAATTTATTCCGTAACATGGGGGGGTAAATAAAGGAAGGCAATTTGTAAGAAGCCAGGGGTATTGAGTGTAAGTTTGTTTACAGTTCTCAATATTCTATTATTTGTATATTTGTTAATGTTAGTTGCAATATTTCTTGGTTTTAGTTTATATACAGTAGTGTGTGTATGTGTGTGTATGTATGTATGTGAGCATAAGTGTATGGTTGTGGTGTGTAAATTGGTTGTGTGTCTAATCTAATATGAAATTAAACTTTTACACTGACTATCAGTATTCTATCAGTATACTCCGGAGTAAAGTGTACAGTGGTGTGTATTGTATAGTGTATAGTGTGTAGCGTGTAGTATGTAGTGTGTAGTGTGTAGTATGTAGTGTGTAGTGTGTAGTGTGTAGTGTGTAGTATGTAGTGTGTAGTATGTAGTGTGTAGTGTGTAGTATGTAGTGTGTAGTCTTTAGTGTGTAGTGTGTAGTGTGTAGTATGTAGTGTGTAGTGTGTAGTGTGTAGTATATAGTGTGTAATGTGTAGTGTATAATGTGTAGTGTGTAGTGTTTAGTGTGTAGTATGTAGTGTGTAGTGTTTAGTGTGTAGTGTGTAGTGTGTAGTGTGTAGTGTTTAGTGTGTAGTATGTAGTATGTAGTGTGTAGTATGTAGTGTGTAATGTGTAGTGTGTAGTGTGTAACATGTAGTGTGTAATGTGTAGTGTGTAGTATGTAGTGTGTAGTATGTAGTGTGTAGTGTGTAGTGAGTAGTGTGTAGTGTATAGTGTGTAGTGTGTAGTGTGCAGTGTGTAGTATGTAGTGTGTAATGTGTAGTATGTAGTGTGTAGTGTTTAGTGTGTAGTGTGTAGTATGTAGTGTGTAGTGTGTAGTGTGTAGCGTGTAGTGTGTAGTATGTAGTGTGTAGTATGTAGTATGTAGTGTGTAATGTGTAGTGTGCAGTGTGCAGTGTGTAGTATGTAGTGTGTAGTATGTAGTGTGCAGTGTGTAGTGTGTAGTATGTAGTGTGTAATGTGTAGTATGTAGTGTGTAGTATGTAGTGTGTAGTATGTAGTGTGTAATATGTAGTGTGCAGTGTGTAGTGTGTAATGTGTAGTGTGTAGTGTGTAATATGTAGTGTGTAATGTGTAGTGTGTAGTGTGTAGTGAGTAGTGTGTAGTGTATAGTGTGTAGTGTGTAGTGTGCAGTGTGTAGTATGTAGTGTGTAGTGTGCAGTGTGTAGTATGTAGTGTGTAATGTGTAGTATGTAGTGTGTAGTGTTTAGTGTGTAGTGTGTAGTATGTAGTGTGTAGTGTGTAGTGTGTAGTGTGTAGTGTGTAGTATGTAATGTGTAGTATGTAGTATGTAGTGTGTAATGTGTAGTGTGCAGTGTGCAGTGTGTAGTATGTAGTGTGTAGTGTGTAGTATGTAGTGTGTAGTATGTAGTGTGCAGTGTGTAGTGTGTAGTATGTAGTGTGTAATGTGTAGTATGTAGTGTGTAGTATGTAGTATGTAGTGTGTAATATGTAGTGTGCAGTGTGTAGTGTGCAGTGTTTAGTGTGTAGTGTGTAGTGTGTAGTATGTGGTGTGTAGTGTGTAGTATGTAGTGTGTAGTGTGTAGTATGTAGTATGTAGTGCGTAGTATGTAGTGTGTAGTATGTAGTGTGTAGTATGTAGTGTGTAGTGTGTAGTATGTAGTATGTAGTATGTAGTGCGTAGTGTGTAGTGTGTAGTATGTAGTGTGTAGTATGTAGTGTGTAGTGTGTAGTATGTAGTGTGTAGTGTGCAGTGTGTAGTATGTAGTGTGTAGTGTGTAGTGTGTAGTATGTAGTGTGTAGTATGTAGTATGTAGTGTATAGTGTGTAGTGTGTAGTGTGTAGTGTGTAGTATATAGTGTGTAGTGTGTAGTGTGTAGTGTGTAGTGTGTAGTGTGTAGTGTGTAGTATGTAGTATGTAGTGCATAGTATGTAGTGTGTAGTATGTAGTGTGTAGTATGTAGTGTGTAGTGTGTAGTGTGTAGTGTGTAGTGTGTAGTATGTAGTATGTAGTGCATAGTATGTAGTGTGTAGTATGTAGTGTGTAGTATGTAGTGTGTAGTATGTAGTGTGTAGTGTGTAGTGTGTAGTGTGTAGTATGTAGTATGTAGTGCATAGTATGTAGTGTGTAGTATGTAGTATGTAGTATGTAGTGCGTAGTGTGTAGTGTGTAGTATGTAGTGTGTAGTATGTATTATGTAGTGTATAGTGTGTAGTGTGTAGTGTGTAGTGTGTAGTATATAGTGTGTAGTGTGTAGTGTGTAGTGTGTAGTGTGTAGTATGTAGTGTGTAGTGTGCAGTGTGTAGTATGTAGTGTGTAGTGTGTAGTGTGTAGTATGTAGTGTGTAGTATGTAGTATGTAGTGTATAGTGTGTAGTGTGTAGTGTGTAGTGTGTAGTATATAGTGTGTAGTGTGTAGTGTGTAGTGTGTAGTGTGTAGTATGTAGTGTGTAGTGTGCAGTGTGTAGTATGTAGTGTGTAGTGTGTAGTGTGTAGTATGTAGTGTGTAGTATGTAGTATGTAGTGTATAGTATGTAGTATGTAGTGTGTAATGTGTAGTGTGCAGTGTGCAGTGTGTAGTATGTAGTGTGTAGTGTGTAGTATGTAGTGTGTAGTATGTAGTGTGCAGTGTGTAGTGTGTAGTATGTAGTGTGTAATGTGTAGTATGTAGTGTGTAGTATGTAGTGTGTAGTATGTAGTGTGTAATATGTAGTGTGCAGTGTGTAGTGTGCAGTGTTTAGTGTGTAGTGTGTAGTGTGTAGTATGTGGTGTGTAGTGTGTAGTATGTAGTGTGTAGTGTGTAGTATGTAGTATGTAGTGCGTAGTATGTAGTGTGTAGTATGTAGTGTGTAGTATGTAGTGTGTAGTGTGTAGTATGTAGTATGTAGTATGTAGTGCGTAGTGTGTAGTGTGTAGTATGTAGTGTGTAGTATGTAGTGTGTAGTGTGTAGTATGTAGTGTGTAGTGTGCAGTGTGTAGTATGTAGTGTGTAGTGTGTAGTGTGTAGTATGTAGTGTGTAGTATGTAGTATGTAGTGTATAGTGTGTAGTGTGTAGTGTGTAGTGTGTAGTATATAGTGTGTAGTGTGTAGTGTGTAGTGTGTAGTGTGTAGTGTGTAGTGTGTAGTGTGTAGTATGTAGTATGTAGTGCGTAGTATGTAGTGTGTAGTATGTAGTGTGTAGTATGTAGTGTGTAGTGTGTAGTATGTAGTATGTAGTATGTAGTGCGTAGTGTGTAGTGTGTAGTATGTAGTGTGTAGTATGTAGTATGTAGTGTATAGTGTGTAGTGTGTAGTGTGTAGTGTGTAGTATATAGTGTGTAGTGTGTAGTGTGTAGTGTGTAGTGTGTAGTATGTAGTGTGTAGTGTGCAGTGTGTAGTATGTAGTGTGTAGTGTGTAGTGTGTAGTATGTAGTGTGTAGTATGTAGTATGTAGTGTATAGTGTGTAGTGTGTAGTGTGTAGTGTGTAGTATATAGTGTGTAGTGTGTAGTGTGTAGTGTGTAGTGTGTAGTATGTAGTGTGTAGTGTGCAGTGTGTAGTATGTAGTGTGTAGTGTGTAGTGTGTAGTATGTAGTGTGTAGTATGTAGTATGTAGTGTATAGTGTGTAGTGTGTAGTGTGTAGTGTGTAGTATATAGTGTGTAGTGTGTAGTGTGTAGTGTGTAGTGTGTAGTATGTAGTGTGTAGTGTGCAGTGTGTAGTATGTAGTGTGTAGTGTGTAGTGTGTAGTATGTAGTGTGTAGTATGTAGTATGTAGTGTATAGTGTGTAGTGTGTAGTGTGTAGTGTGTAGTATATAGTGTGTAGTGTGTAGTATATAGTGTGTAGTGTGTAGTATGTAGTGTGTAGTCTTTAGTGTGTAGTGTGTAGTGTGTAGTATGTAGTGTGTAGTGTGTAGTGTGTAGTATATAGTGTGTAATGTGTAGTGTATAATGTGTAGTGTGTAGTGTTTAGTGTGTAGTATGTAGTGTGTAGTGTTTAGTGTGTAGTGTGTAGTGTGTAGTGTGTAGTGTGTAGTGTTTAGTGTGTAGTATGTAGTATGTAGTGTGTAGTATGTAGTGTGTAATGTGTAGTGTGTAGTGTGTAATATGTAGTGTGTAATGTGTAGTGTGTAGTGTGTAGTGAGTAGTGTGTAGTGTATAGTGTGTAGTGTGTAGTGTGCAGTGTGTAGTATGTAGTGTGTAATGTGTAGTATGTAGTGTGTAGTGTTTAGTGTGTAGTGTGTAGTATGTAGTGTGTAGTGTGTAGTGTGTAGTGTGTAGTGTGTAGTATGTAGTGTGTAGTATGTAGTATGTAGTGTGTAATGTGTAGTGTGCAGTGTGCAGTGTGTAGTATGTAGTGTGTAGTGTGTAGTATGTAGTGTGTAGTATGTAGTGTGCAGTGTGTAGTGTGTAGTATGTAGTGTGTAATGTGTAGTATGTAGTGTGTAATATGTAGTGTGCAGTGTGTAGTGTGCAGTGTTTAGTGTGTAGTGTGTAGTGTGTAGTATGTGGTGTGTAGTGTGTAGTATGTAGTGTGTAGTGTGTAGTATGTAGTGTGTAGTGTGTAGTATGTAGTGTGTAGTATGTAGTGTGCAGTGTGTAGTGTGCAGTGTGTAGTGTGTAGTATGTAGTGTGTAGTATGTAGTATGTAGTGTGTAATATGTAGTGTGCAGTGTGTAGTGTGCAGTGTTTAGTGTGTAGTGTGTAGTGTGTAGTATGTGGTGTGTAGTGTGTAGTATGTAGTGTGTAGTATGTAGTATGTAGTGTGTAATGTGTAGTGTGCAGTGTGCAGTGTGTAGTATGTAGTGTGTAGTGTGTAGTATGTAGTGTGTAGTATGTAGTGTGCAGTGTGTAGTGTGTAGTATGTAGTGTGTAGTATGTAGTATGTAGTGTGTAATATGTAGTGTGCAGTGTGTAGTGTGCAGTGTTTAGTGTGTAGTGTGTAGTGTGTAGTATGTGGTGTGTAGTGTGTAGTATGTAGTGTGTAGTGTGTAGTATGTAGTATGTAGTGCGTAGTATGTAGTGTGTAGTATGTAGTGTGTAGTATGTAGTGTGTAGTGTGTAGTATGTAGTATGTAGTATGTAGTGCGTAGTGTGTAGTGTGTAGTATGTAGTGTGTAGTATGTAGTGTGTAGTGTGTAGTATGTAGTGTGTAGTGTGCAGTGTGTAGTATGTAGTGTGTAGTGTGTAGTGTGTAGTATGTAGTGTGTAGTATGTAGTATGTAGTGTATAGTGTGTAGTGTGTAGTGTGTAGTGTGTAGTATATAGTGTGTAGTGTGTAGTGTGTAGTGTGTAGTGTGTAGTGTGTAGTGTGTAGTGTGTAGTATGTAGTATGTAGTGCATAGTATGTAGTGTGTAGTATGTAGTGTGTAGTATGTAGTGTGTAGTGTGTAGTATGTAGTGTGTAGTGTGTAGTATATAGTGTGTAGTGTGTAGTGTGTAGTGTGTAGTGTGTAGTATGTAGTGTGTAGTGTGCAGTGTGTAGTATGTAGTGTGTAGTGTGTAGTGTGTAGTATGTAGTGTGTAGTATGTAGTATGTAGTGTATAGTGTGTAGTGTGTAGTGTGTAGTGTGTAGTATATAGTGTGTAGTGTGTAGTGTGTAGTGTGTAGTGTGTAGTATGTAGTGTGTAGTGTGCAGTGTGTAGTATGTAGTGTGTAGTGTGTAGTGTGTAGTATGTAGTGTGTAGTATGTAGTATGTAGTGTATAGTGTGTAGTGTGTAGTGTGTAGTATATAGTGTGTAGTGTGTAGTGTGTAGTGTGTAGTGTGTAGTATGTAGTGTGTAGTGTGCAGTGTGTAGTATGTAGTGTGTAGTGTGTAGTGTGTAGTATGTAGTGTGTAGTATGTAGTATGTAGTGTATAGTGTGTAGTGTGTAGTGTGTAGTGTGTAGTATATAGTGTGTAGTGTGTAGTATGTAGTGTGTAGTGTGTAGTATGTAGTGTGTAGTGTGTAGTATGTAGTGTGTAGTGTGTAGTGTGTAGTATGTAGTGTGTAGTGTGTAGTATGTAGTATGTAGTGTGTAGTGTGTAGTGTGTAGTGTGTAGTGTGTAGTATGTAGTGTGTAGTATGTAGTGTGTAGTGTGTAGTGTGTAGTATGTAGTGTGTAGTGTGTAGTATGTAGTGTGTAGTGGGTAGTGCGCATACATATGATGTGTGTGTAGTCACACACACACACATCATGATCTCGCACACTGACCACGTATCGTATTACGTATATTTATGTAATCGTGTTTGTGATACTAAAATATATCAATTTTAAATTTTAATTTATGGTTATGTAAAATAAATATACTTATTATTGATATATATATTGATTAATGTAATATGTAGTATAGCAATATATATATATATATATATATATATATATATATTCATATAATGTGATTCAACACTGTTCTGAATTTTACTACAAGTTAATATATACTTACACTCAGAGTTAGTTTAGATTCGTAATCAACTTCTACATGCAAATATAATCTTAATGATTTGCATCAGGAAATGCTAATCGAACTAGTGATACGTCTAATTGTTGTAATGGCCGTAGGACCGTTGGTCACCGAGTGTTCAACACTTAGAGGAGATGTGAATAATGGTACCAGCGTACTTCACCTGCTTGAAAATCCTCAGAAAAGTGGCCTCATTTCATCTTTATACTTCAAATCGAACTCCAGTCGTTCCTTGAAAGAGGTTAGTTTATCCACATAGCTATTACGGTATGGATTCGGCAATAATTGTATACATAATCAGCTATTCCATAAGAGAGATGACATTATACACTGTACAAATTAATACTGTGAGTGTACATTGTACATTGTACATTGAGTACAATGTATAGTGTACAATGTACAGTGTACAATGTACAGTGTACAATGTACAGTGTACAATGTACAGTGTACAATGTACAGTGTACAATGTACAGTGTACAATGTACAGTGTACAATGTACAGTGTACAATGTACAGTGTACAATGTACAGTGTACAATGTACAGTGTACAATGTACAGTGTACAATGTACAGTGTACAATGTACAGTGTACAATGTACAGTGTACAATGTACAGTGTACAATGTACAGTGTACAATGTACAGTGTACAATGTACAGTGTACAATGTACAGTGTACAATGTACAGTGTACAATGTACAGTGTACAAATTAATACTGTGAGTGTACATTGTACATTGTACATTGAGTACAATGTACAGTGTACAATGTACAGTGTACAATGTACAGTGTACAATGTACAGTGTACAATGTACAGTGTACAATGTACAGTGTACAATGTACAGTGTACAATGTACAGTGTACAATGTACAGTGTACAATGTACAGTGTACAATGTACAGTGTACAATGTACAGTGTACAATGTACAGTGTACAATGTACAGTGTACAATGTACAGTGTACAATGTACAGTGTACAATGTACAGTGTACAATGTACAGTGTACAGTGTGGGAGGGGGAGGGAGGGAGGGAGGGAGGGAGGGAGGGAGGGAGGGAGGGGAGGGAGGGAGGGAGGGAGGGAGGGAGGGAGGGAGGGAGGGAGAGAGAGAGAGAGAGAGAGAGAGAGAGAGAGAGAGAGAGAGAGAGAGAGAGAGAGAGAGAGAGAGAGAGAGAGAGAGAGAGAGAGAGAGAGAGAGAGAGAGAGATTGTGGTTGTTATTATACTTTCTTGCTAACTGTTATTTATAATTAATCTTAACAATTAAATCAATATGCAGGGGAAAATCTGCTTAATAATTATTATATGGATTTTATGTATATTTATATATTTTATATATATATATATATATATATATATATATATATATATATATGACACATATGATATAGATGATATCAATAATTATATTATTATTTAAAAAATATATTTGTATATTTATATAATATATGCATACTCTTTTATATATAAAACAACGTAAAATAACTGTTTATTAGAATATACGTATATACACGTATAATATACGTATAATATACGTGTTTACAAGTATTTACTAGATAGTAGTTATACATTAATATTAATGAAATATTGTCTAATTGTGAAATTATTCGATTTAGGTCATATTCACTGGTGACTATTTGACCTTCTACCGGTTTAAAGTGATCAAATTGGGTGATATTTGTGGCAGAGATACACAACAATACGCTAATACTGGTAGCCTGATTGCCGATAAGCCAGAATTACAAAACGACGGATTCTGGAGTCATGGGTATTCGTTACACGAGCCGGGAATGTACCGTAACTCTACCTACGAGGTACAGAAACTTGTACTCTTATTCGATATCTCAGGAGTGGCGATTAGTCGTATTGTTGTTTATAGCGATACTCCCGAGATGCGTAATCGAAGAATCGCGTTTTGGCGTACGAAAGGATTTCGCGTTCCGGTGGGCGTTTCCACACTAGCGGTGGGCGTGGCTACACCGGGACACACCCCCGCTGACTATAAACGCTACGGGCTGTGTTCGCAGGACTCCACTCGGCCGGTTGGTCTCGCCGGACAAACTTGGACCGGTGTACGACAGTTCGTGGAATTGCACGTAACGGTAAAGCGGGCTAAACGTTTCCTGGTGACGGTTTGGTTGCGGGGCGGAGTTTCCGGTGCGGACGTTAGTTATAACGGAATTTCTTGTTTCTTAATTAGCTGGCGACCATTGTCCGGCAGAAGCGAATATCGCCGGTATGACCTGCAGTGTTCCGGAGGTTATACCAAACGAACGGTCGGCGGAATAGTAGAGGTCGAAGGTCACGGAGAACCGGTCAGACTCGTACGGGTCACCGTTGCAGCGATGTCGGCCTACGAAAAAGATGCCCGACACGAAGTGGGCGTGTCCAGAAAAACCGCGGCCATAATACAACGTAGGCGTCGGTCCGTAACCGATAACACGAGTACAGAGGAGACTAAGCTTGCCGTTCCTTACTCATCTTCGGATCCGGTATCTAATATTGGCGTAACCCTAGTTGCGACCGCGTGCTTTATATTGATGTTGGGCGCAGGAGTTGTTTTCGCACTGAAAACCTCGAAACCAACGGAAACCAAAAAACACATTAAACCGTCTAAGAACGAACAAAGCGGAAGCCTAACGGGGCAAGGTATAGCGGAGACGGAGGCCCAACGGGAACGCAAGCTACGCGTTAACTGGTTGAAACAATTGACGAGTAAGTCAATGTCCGGCGACGATATCGATTTTGATTTCCGGTCGGCGGTTAGCAAGGTGGCGGGAGGAGCTAAAAAGGTCAAAGTTCACGCGAAAAAGAAACGAGGCATGCGTCGCCGGGGTAAATCATTGCGTTCGACCACCTCGAGCGGCCTATCGTACCAGGCACTTATAAATCAACCGGACTACGTTAGCGCTTACCTGTTCTCCGGAACTAGCAACACATCTCGACTGGCGGACAGGGAACGCGAACTCGGCATTTTTCCGTTCCGAGAGGACAGTAGGTCGGCGAGCCGGGTAAACGTCATCGAACACGTAGCACGCAAACGTGTGAAGAGCAGGCGAGCTTTGAAATTAGACGAGGGCGTGGCTAAAATAGGGGGCGGAGCTTCGCGAACCGGGAGGGATCCGGAGAGTGATAACGCCGTTACGAAATCGGGCGATGATAAGAAAACACGGGAGAGCCGTAATCGTAGTAAGAAGCTAACTGGTCAGACTCTGCCAGTTGGCGATATTTCCGTTAGCGGATCGACGAACGAAACTGAGAGAAATAAGAAAGCTAACGATAACAATAACAACAATGGACGCTTTGTTAACAAGTTGACAACAACAATACTTCCTGTTTACGCAGACGATTTTGATTACTATGGAGACGGTATCTCGGAGAATTATCCGCTATATTAGTTCCTATAGCCGAGAAATTCATGAATCCGTGTAAATAATGAGTAAGTATACATATTCAGACTAAAACTACTTGTTGGTTCGATCTTGGGATTACTTATACGTAACAACCAGATGATAAATATTATCATACGTTAGAAATAAATGTTATGTATGCAAGATCTATAATATACACGAAAACAATAATAATTTACAATAAAATTGATATGGAATGACTAATAAATTTAAAATATTTAAATTTATTGAAATCATCAGAAATATCTAATTTATTAAATATTGTCTATAGATAGTTTATAGTCTGAACAAATCAAATATTATATATTAACTTATTAATATTTCGTTGTTCATGTATTTAATAATACCGTATTGGTACATTGTACATATTCTATAGAATATTCTATATAATAACAATTAAAAAGCAAATAAAGAACAATAACTCATTGCACATATCACATATTATTATTCCAAGTTGAATATTAATTATTGTATTATTAGTCCATAAATAACTAAATATAAATTCTTAAAAGTATAATTAAATACACATAAGTAGAGTAGACATATTATATAATATATACTACATGGAGTTCAATGTATAAACACAATTATTAATATATATATAAATATATATATATATATATATAATTATATTATTATATAGTCTATATTATTTATATTGAATACTATTCTGATAAATAGAATAAAATTAATATCAGAGTCCAAGCTATATATATATATATATATATATATATATATATATATATATATTGATATAAAATAAATATAATCACGAATATATATGAATAAAGATCAAATTAACCATTGAAATATGCATATAAAGAATAATGTAAATTAAAATAGCAATTAGAAAATTAAATATTTATTTACATATTATTTAAATATTTAGAAATAATAATCTGAAATAATTCAAGAGAAAATAAGACCATTATACCAATTGATTCAATTTATTGACATTATAACAATCACTATACTAAACTATATATTATCAATAATCAAAAAATTGTTTAGTCCTTATATAATATAATAATAATATTTTAAAATAATAAACGAATAATAATTATGAAGTATTATGAGAAAATGAATATGATATACAATAAGTGAAATGATTAAATTCATAAATATAAATGTGATCTACATTCAAGAATAAATTTAATTACTGCAGTTTTAAAAGGAGTTTGTAATTTTACAAATTTAAATATTATACAGTTAAAATATTTTAATTTTGTACAATTTCAGAAGTTACAATATAAGTAATCTACTTAACAATTACTCAACAATATAATTAATAAATACTCAAAAATATAATTAACAAATACTAAAAAAATATAATTAACCAATACTCGACAATTTAGTTAAAATTACTCAATCTACTTAACAATTAATAATCTACTTAATAATTAATCAATAATATACTTAACAATTACTCAATAGTATTATAACAATTACTTAAGAATTACTCAAAAATCTTCTTAACTATTATTCAAAATCTACTTAATGATTAATCAATAATCTACTTAAAATTACTTAACAATTACTCAATAATCTACTTAATAATTACTCAACAATCTACTTAACAATTACTTCATAATCTACTTAACAATTACTCAAAAATCTACTCAATAATTACTTAATAAGCTACTTAACAATTACTTATGTTTATATGATTTTCTTTTAAATATAAATTTATAAATAATAATATATAAATTCCCTATTAGAGTGAAAGAGAGGTTAAATTACTAGATATGAATTTTTAAATTATATTATATTAAGCCATATTTATAATTTAATATTTAATCATATTACAAATTTATAAATTAAATAATTGAAAAAAAGTTAACATTTATTATAAATTACTAACTAAAATTATATTAAAACAATAAACTTAACAAATTAACGTTTTTTAAAATGATCTATGGTTAGTCTAAAATGTAAATAATATTGCCTTGGATTATATAATACTGTGTAACTTGAGGTATATTACTCATATTTGTAATTGCTCCTCCATGATATTCAAAAGTACAACATATTTTATAACTTAAGTTAATTTCAAAAAGTTTACAACTATATATGCATTCAGAAACTCAGATTAATTTTGTAAAAGTGTAGTCTCATAATTATATCTATATCTTATACAATATGTATAATATACTTATAATATAAGTGTATACATAAATCATGCGAAATTAGAAAGTGTAAATAACTGTTTTAAAAGGTATAATACATGAATAATACACAAGTGTATATACTATACTGTTTAAATGCCCTACTAAATTATAGATATATATATATTAAGTTTCTTGAAAACTTGTAATATATTATAATTCTAAAATTGTATGTTATATGTTATAAACTTGATGTATTTTTTATAATCTAATGTTAAAAAACCAGAAAATACAAATTTGTAACTATTTATAAATATATAAATTAATATTTAAAATAAAATAATTATTATAAGTATAATTTACAATAGAAACTTATAAATTGCATACAAAATTTCATCTATATTTAATATCCATAAATGTATATATAATATTAGAAATGTTCACGATTTGTATCGGTGACATTAATTGTATAATTATTTCACCAATACTGTGTAGAATACATGTAATTATACACTGCGTTACTCTATACTGGACAGCAGGATTTTAACGTTCGTAAATTAGCATATCAGAATAATTCTTATCAACGCACGCAATCGTATATTTCACAATGTTAATTTCACGAATGCTCGGATAATCAAATTCAGTGTTTTATAGTAGATTTATTGTAATACATTTGATGTATTTCTGATATGTGTCAATATGAACGATTCTAATATTCATTCATTAACTAATTGCACTCGTTGTATGTGTATTTAAGTTATATTTAGCGACGAAACTATTTATTAAACTAGTATCAACAACAATATATAAAGTATTCTCCCTATTACACTAACATAATCCATCGCATGTAGATATATATAATGCAATTGTAAGTATGTCGTTATATTCGATAGCTGTACATACAATTTAGTACCTATTTCCATTATTTCTCGGTATTTCGCACGGAAATCGCACGAATAAATTAGCAAATAGGTCATTTAGCAGCATGATGAATATTACGCAAATAATGCAGACGACAGAAGGGTTTGTGTTTGTTAATGTATTTATTGTTACTTCAATGTATTTTATGAAAACCGGTCACTCTTATATGATATCGTATTTTAAACTGGTAGGAAATTATCATATGGAATTTAGAAAATATTAAATATGTACTATTTAATATATATATATATATATATATATATATATATATATAATATAGTAAAGTATAATTAAGTTATGAGTTAATAATGCAATTTATTATTCATAACTGATCTCAGAGAACCTGTATATAAGTAACAATAACTATTATAAAATATATGGTAGCATGTAAATGCATATCTCGGCGATGTACATGGTATTACATACATACTGTTAGCTTAGTGATATAAATGCTATTATATACATTGTATCTAATGAATCAAGTGTCCCCACCGCAATACTGTACAATGTACAGTGTACATTGTACAGGTTGTACACTGTACAATGTACAGTGTACAAACTATAGAACAATCGCGAATACCCCGATATTCAGTTATACGACAATATACCAGACTAGAGTGATAACGTGTGCAATTAGTGGCGACGTGAGCCCCATGTAGTGAACCCCATGCCATGAGCCCCATACTATGAGCCCCATGTCGTGATTCCCATCTCGTGATCCCCATTATATGATCCCCATGTCGTGAGCCCCATGTCGTGAGCCCCATGCTATGAGCCCCATGCTATGAGCCCCGTGTCGTGAACCCCATGTCGTGATCCCCATGCTATGAGCCCCATGTCGTGAACCCCATGTCGTGATCCCCATTATATGAGCTACATATCGTGATCCCCATGTCGTGAGCCCCATGCTATGAGCCCCATGTCGAGATCCCCATCTCGTGATCCCCATTATATGAGCCCCATGTCGTGATCCCCATGTTGTGATCCCCATGCTATGAGCCCCATGCCGTGAACCCCATATCGTGATCCCCATTATATGAGCCCCATATCGTGATCCCCATGCTATGAGCCCCATGCTATGATCCCCATGCTATGAGCCCCAGGCTATGAGCCCCGTGTCGTGAACCCCATGTCGTGATCCCCATGCTATGAGCCCCATGTCGTGAACCCCATGTCGTGATCCCCATTATATGAGCTACATATCGTGATCCCCATGTCGTGAGCCCCATGCTATGAGCCCCATGTCGAGATCCCCATCTCGTGATCCCCATTATATGAGCTACATATCGTGATCCCCATGTCGTGAGCCCCATGTCATGATCCCCATGTCGTGAGCCCAATGTCGTGAGCCCCATGTCGTGAACCCCATGTCGTGATCCCCATTATATGATCCCCATGTCGTGATCCTCATGTCGTGAGCCCCATGCTATGAGCCCCATGTCGTGAACCCCATATCGTGATCCCCATTATATGAGCCCCATATCGTGATCCCCATGCTATGAGCCCCATGCTATGAGCCCCATGCTATGAGCCCCGTGTCGTGAACCCCATGTCGTGATCCCCATTATATGAGCCCCATATCGTGATCCCCATGCTATGAGCCCCATGCTATGAGCCCCATGTCGTGAACCCCATGTCGTGATCCCCATTATATGAGCCCCATATCGTGATCCCCATGCTATGAGCCCCATGTCGTGAACCCCATGTCGTGATCCCCATTATATGAGCCCCATATCGTGATCCCCATGCTATGAGCCCCATGCTATGAGCCCCATGTCGTGAACCCCATGTCGTGATCCCCATTATATGAGCCCCATATCGTGATCCCCATGCTATGAGCCCCATGCTATGAGCCTCATGTCGTGAGCCCCATGTCGTGAACCCCATCTCGTGATCCCCATTATATGATCCCCATGTCGTGAGCCCAATGTCGTGAGCCCCATGCTATGAGCCCCGTGTCGTGAACCCCATGTCGTGATCCCCATTATATGAGCCCCATGTCGTGATCCCCATGTCGTGATCCCCATTATATGATCCCCATGTCGTGAGCCTCATGTCGTGAGCCCCATGCTATGCGCCCCATGTCGAGATCCCCATCTCGTGATCCCCATTATATGAGCCCCATGTCGTGATCCCCATGTCGTGATCCCCATTATATGATCCCCATGTCGTGAGCCTCATATCGTGAGCCCCATGCTATGAGCCCCATGTCGTGAACCCCATGTCGTGATCCCCATTATATGAGCCCCATATCATGATCCCCATGCTATGAGCCCCATGCTATGAGCCTCATGTCGTGAGCCCCATGTCGTGATCCCCATCTCGTGATCCCCATTATATGATCCCCATGTCGTGAGCCCCATATCGTGAGTCCCATGACGTGAGCCCCATGTAGTGAGTTCCATGACTTGAACCCCATAAACTTAGCCATATGTCGTGAGCTCCATATCATTAACCCCAAGTCGTGAGCCCCATTTCGCGAGCCCGATGTCGCGAGCCCCATGTCGTGAGCCCCATATCGTGAGCTCCATATCGTTAACCCCAAGTCTTGAGCCCTGATGTAGTGAGCTCCATATCGTGAGCCCCATAATGTAGGTCAATTCTCCGCTACGGTCAATACCGTAATGTGATATTATGTCTCACTAAACATTGAAGATTTTTCTGTTGGTTACTTACGACATCGAATTTCTTCTATTATATAACAAGCAATTCATTAACTAATTATGTAATCAGTTATATTTAAGTTTTATATTTAGTATTTTTGTAATTACTTTTTTATTATTGTAGTTAATATTGATGTAAGTACTATTTAAGTACTGTAGTTAATATTGTAGTCAGTACTATTTAGGTATTGTAGTTAATATTGTAGTGAGTACAATTTAATTACTGTAGTTAATATTGCTGTAAGTTTAGGTACTGTAATTAGATGAGTTCTTCATTACAGATCTATCTTTACAAGTAAGACGTTGAAAGTGCAAGCAGTTATATCCGGTTGAGTACTTCTGTTTATGGAGTGAAGTAAATTAGATAAACTATTCAAGTGTTCGTGTCCTGGTGGCTATTTATTGATTAAAATACATACTTGCAATAATAATTTATTAGTTTGTCGGTCTCCAGTTTATTTGGTAGATTAGTCATTTCTCACATCGATCATACGATAGGTGTAAACAACGCAACAGTATAATATTATACTAATATTGTCTTAGAAGAATATATATCTCATGTATGAACTATATAGCAAACATATAGTTTAAATATGAACTGAGTATATATCTAAATAAGATATATTGTTTTTATCTTATTAAAAGTAGAGATATAAATAATAACCAAACGACTTTCAATATATTTTAATTACAAAAACTAATTGGAAATAAAATATATTTTAATTGCGGTTATAATAAATATTGGGGAGATAAATTAATTATATAAATATTGGTAAATTATTTATAAATATATTCGTAATATATATATATATATATATATATATATATTAAATATATATATATATATATATATATATATATATAATATATATATATTAGATATATATAATATATATATATATATATTAGATATGTAATATATTTATATATATATATATATAATCGACATCGTAAGACAATTTACAATATTGATTTATGAATTAGATTGTAGATAATATTTATTGATTAAAATAGATACTTGCAATAATAATTTATTATTTCGGCCTCCAGTTTATTTGGTAGATTAATCATTTCTCACATCGATCATACCATAGATGTAAACAACGCAACAGTATAATATTATACTAATATTGTCTTAGAAGAATATATATCTCATGTATGAACTATATAGCTAACATATAGTTCAAATATGAACTGAGTATATATCTAAATAAGATATATTATTTTTATCTTATTAAAAGTAGAGATATAAATAATAACCAAACGACTTTCGATATATTTTAATTACAAAACTAATTGGAAATAAAATATATTTTAATTGCGGTTATAATAAATATTGCGGAGATAAATTAATTATATAAATATTGGTAAATTATTTATAAATGTATTCGTAATATATATATATATATATATATATATATATTAAATATATATATATATATATATATATATATATAATATATATATATAATATATATTTATATAATATATATATATTAGATATATAATATATATATATTAGATATGTAATATATTTATATATATATATATATTTATATAATCGACATCGACAATTTACAATATTGATTTATGAATTAGATTGTAGATAATAAAATTTGATGTTTATATTTTTAACAGTATTATGTTTAAGCGAGTTTTATAGTATCCATTATAATGTTCTCTATAGAGTAGCACATGTACTAAATTATATTGTACACTATGATAAAGTCACTTTCCCTACACGTGTAATGTCGTATTCGCCATTATATATAATACATTTTATATTTTATACACGACTAATGCTTTCCTCTATTGTTATCTCATCTTCCAATCACTAACAATAGAAATATTGAGAATGAAATCAATTACACAAATCTTGCTGTGGTTTTGGCTTTCTACGCAGTTATTTTCATTATAGGTTAATATTCCATTAACAGCAATTTACATATATTCCATTACCGTATTTAAATTATGATACTATTATATATAGCCATTGAATTTAATGTGCCATGAGTATAACATACGTTCATATTAGAAATGTGATTAACAGGTTATTGTATTTTAATTATTGTTAGCTATATTGTATTTATTTAAAATATTTGTAATTATTTTATTATATTTGGTTAGAGAATTTCAACATTCACACTAAATTAAAAATATATAATTTACACTTGAAATCAATTGTTATAAATGTTGATATAATATGATATAATATTGTATTAAATTTATTTTTATATTCTGCGAACATCGAATATAAAATGAGTGGGATATACGTGATTACTAAATGTAAATATACATGATATAAAGTACGGTAATACCCTAAATATAATTAAAGATGTCCTAAATCAAGTTTATATTCCATGGACTCTTTAATACAAGGAAGTATAATATATGTATAGTAAATATTATATATATATTATAGAGTATATAATTATATTCAGTATAAATTATTTAATTAAATATATTATTTACTTCCTATTTGGATACAAAGAGTAAATAAATTTTAATAATTTGTAATACTTAATTTTACTTTTTTTTAAATTTTTTAACTAATCCTAATAAACCAAAATATTTATTATATATTTAGATTCTTTGTATGCGTTAGTTAGTAATCACAAAATAAAGTCATGTTTAAATATAAAAGATTATAAACTCTTTTCTAGAATAATATTATTATTTTCTATAATATATAAATTATAACGTAAATAATTTATCAAACTATTTCCATTGTTATTAGATCCTAATATTATTCAGGTATTTAACAAGAATATGCAAAATTATTAGCATTTATGTTAATGTTATTTGAGGTGAAAGTTAATGTAGTAATTAATGTGTTGGTTAGGAGGTGAATAAGGGTTAGTTAGTATTGGTTAAGGTTTGTTAATAAGTTAGTTAATTAGATACTGTGTTTTTTTAATTTTATGTTATGGGTAACTATAATTAATAATATAAATATTTAAGTAATTAGAAATATATATTATAATTAGTTCTTATCATATATTTAAATACTATTAAATAAATACAAATGATCAGATTGTATCTATTTATTATGCTACTATATATTTCTAAATACCTAAGAATTAGACTAAAATGATCTATTCTGAATACAAAATACTATAAATATTACAACAATTTGACGTAGATCACAAAGTTAGTACGAAGATAGAAACACAAAGGACAATTCTTTTATTGATCAGGAAAGCTCATAAATAATTCATTTCAGTTATATTATATTATGTTGTTATGTTATATTATTCTATTATATATTATACTTATTATACATGGATTGTAATAATCCGCTATAAATATAATTAGTTTATTATTTGAATATAATATCTATTTTTGAATAATTTAATAATTAGAAAAATCATATAATCATAAACTACCTATATATGTATCTATATAACTTCTTTAGATAAATTTAGATCTATGATATAATTATATAGTGTTTATAATATAGATAACATAGATATAAAGGTAATAATATAGATAATATTAGTGTCATAAATTTGATGGAAAATTACTCCTTGATAATTTAAAATACTAAAATCATATTAATTTACTCAAATATAACAAAATATATAAATAGAGATCCCGAGGAATTAGATTATTATATAATATGATATATTAAAATATTTAACAAATAATAAAATACAATAACATACAATAACAAATAATAACTAATAATAACAAATAATAACAAATAATAACAAATAATAACAAATAATAACTAATAATAACAAATAATAACAAATAATAACAAATAATAACAAATAATAACATATAATAACAAATAATAACAAATAATAGCAAATAATAACAAATAATAACAAATAATAACAAATAATAACAAATAATAACAAATAATAACAAATAATAACAAATAATAACAAATAATAACAAATAATAACAAATAATAACAAATAATAACAAATAATAACAAATAATAACAAATAATTACATAAAATAACATATAATAACAAATAATAACACATAATAACAAATAATTACATATAATAACAAATAATAACATATAATAACAAATAATAACAAATAATTACATAAAATAACATCTAATAACATATAATAACAAATAATAATACATAATAACAAATAATTACATAAAATAACATATAATAACATATAATAATAAATAATTACATAAAATAACATATAATAACATATAATAACAAATAATAACAAATAATAACAAATAATATTTATTTATGCTGCAAATGGAATGTTATTCAAAATACTGCATTTTAATTCTAATGTATAAAATTAAATATACAATATTTTAAAATACAAATGTAACAAATGTTAACTTGAATTCTATTTTTAGAAAACAGAGATATTAAATATCCAAAACAAATAGATTCGAAAAATGTAACTTATTAATATATATGATTTACTGTATAAATATATATAAACATTATACTTAAGAAATATATTTTGAAAATATTATTTTGAAATAACTTGGAATTTAGTATTGTTATTTAATTTTATGATAGTAATTTTTATTTTTGAAATATGATATTTAATATGCATATTATGTTTTTACATTGAAATTATATTATAATGGTAATTTCAAAAATGATGAAGTGTACAAAATACTTTATTCTCTCTGTCCTAATTAATTATACAAAAGCACAGAGTTTAATTATATGCTAAATGAATTACTAATGCATTTAATATGCATTCCTGATATCAGGAATACATTATATTCACATATCAGTTTGTATTTGTGAGTTTTTGTGTTAATTATTTGGGTGTCATGCTATATACAATACCAGTATTCAAGTAAAACATTTATATAATTAGATTAGAATTCCAAATTTAATTTAATTATGTTTAATAATTTTAGATATATTATTAATTTTTTATTTGTTTGGTTATTAATTATTCAATATTTAAAATATATTAATATTTTAATTAATATTTAATATTAATATTTTAATTAATATTTAATATTAATATTAATATTTTCCATTAATTTGAAATATTTATATTTATATTTTAATATAAATATTTATCCGATTAAAAAAAATTAATTATTTTTAAATTTGATGTTACATTACATTATATAATATGTATTATCATTTATGTAAAAATATTTATAAATTTGTTGTATTATATTATATTAATAATTTGTATTCAAATAATAACTTTAAGCCCAATAGCATTAGGTAATTATAGCATTAGGTAATTACAGCATTAGGTAATTATAGCATTAGGTAATTAGCAATAGCATTAGGTAATTATAAAGTTCATAAAAATGGTAGGATAATAAATTTACCATTTCCTTTAAACAATTTATATTACAATAAATAATATAAATATTTGTTATAATTTCATATCATTTTTAATATTAATTTAAATCAGCTTCACAAAGTTTTGAATAAAATCAAAATCAAATTTTCTATAATTTTGATATTCAATGTAGATTATATTTCTAATATTTCAGACAATGATGAATATTAGATAGCTCAATAATACATAATATTATATAATATTGTAATTGATAAATTAATAACATCTATCCTTTATATATTTATTTAATATTTATTTATATGTATTTATTAGATTTATGAATTATCATTTAAGAAAACCATATTTAATATGCATTTATTATTATTATAATTCTTCATATTATCTTTATTACATTAATTCTTTATTAGTGAGTAATATAATTTATTGATTACAAATATCATAAATAACTATTATATAATATAGCATTTTAATTTATTGGTTATCATTAATAAATTAGCTGATTCAGCATTGATAATTACATAATAGCATTATTTAGTGATAAAAATAAATATTACTTTTGATTTTATAAATTTTACATTTTAGTTAACATTTTATTCATGGTACATATTTCACAAATATTAATATTTATATTATCTAACTTAGCTTCCGAATTTTAATCGACCATGGTAAACTATTGTTATTGTAATACTGTATTCAAATTAGAAATAAGTGTCATAACTTTAATGTAAAAACAAAGCTTAATGTAACTTTATTGAACTATGCAATACAATAATTGTTTTGATTGTTTTAAATATATATCATTACTATAATAAGAGCCATGAAAATGCTACTGAGATGATTTACATTGTCTAATTTATTAATGATAGTAATATCTTATATATATAATTATTAATTGTTTAATTGTCTATTCAACATTTAATTTTAACTTATAATAATATTCCTTACGCTATTAATAAAATATGTATTAAATAATATTTCGTAATTTAAAATTTATATATTTATCTGTAAAGCGGGACTTTCTTATTTTATCTAATCTTTATTATGAATTATAAGTAATATATTATATGAAGTTATTCAATTATTTCATTCTCATATTTTCTGAATTTAATTAAACATTAACTTATATCCTCCAGCTTATGTTTTTGATTACTTTCACCCTTTATTTATTTCTTCAATTTTATCTTAAGTCTTATTTTCAAATAAAATAAATATATTGCTAACTTACAAATTTACAGTACTCCATCTATCTATTATTATATTTTCATTATCTAACAATACAATTCTTATATAATTTCCTAATAATCTAATGTATACAATATTTCTATAACTATATCTACAACTTGCTCTAATTTACATTATTTCTATAGAATTTATTGGTTCTCCGATAAAACACATCTCCACATCACTTTTATTTACTTTTACGTTCAGAATGTATTCTACATTATTACAACTCGAAATGCAGAAATTCTACAAACTCCGAATACACGTCCATATTTAGAGATCCCTGACCACCACAACCACAACTCGCTTACAGGTATTGCGGCCACAATAGCCTCTAAGACCTGTCGCAGCGATGTGTCCAGTGAAGAGGTTATGGTGGCTAAGAGAGACATTCATGTCGTTATCGGAATCTTTACTATGACAGGTTTATTATTGTAGTTGGAGGCTATAGTGGGTGTAGTGGGTATATTGAGTGTAGTGGGTGTAGAGGGTGTAGTGGGTGTAGCGAGTGTATTGAGTATAGTGGGTATAGTGGGTATAGTGAGTATAGTGAGTATATTGAGTGTACTGTGCATAGAGGTGTAGTGGGTGTAGTGGTTTAATGGTTATAGAGGGTATAGTTGGTGTATTAGGTATAGTGGGTGTAGTGGGTAGTGGGTGTATTGGGTGTAGTGAGTATAGTGGGTGTAATGGTTAGAGAGGGTCTAGTGGGGATAGTGGGTGTAGTAGGTGTAGTGGGTGTAGTGTTTATATAGGGTATAGTGGGTGTAGTGGGTGTAGCGAGTGTACTGTGCATAGAGGTATAGTGGGTGTAGTAGGTGTAGTGGGTGTATTGAGTGTAGTGTTTTATATAGGGCATAGTGGGTGTAGTGGGTGTAGCGAGTGTACTGTGCATAGAGGTGTAGTGGGTATAGTGGGTATTGTGGGAGAGAGAGGGGGAGAGGGAGATGGAGAGGGAGGGGAGATGGAGATAGAGAGGCAGAGGGAGAGGAAGGGGGAGAGTGAGAGGGAGAGTGAGGGGTAGGGGAGAGTGAGAGGGAGAGGGATGGGGAGGGGAGAGGGAGAGGGAGAGGGAGAGGGAAAGTGAGGGGAATAGGGAGTGGGAGGGGAAGAGTGAGGGGGAGATGAAGCTAGTGTTGATTGAATCACATCTGTTTAATTATAACTTCATTGTCTTTATATTTATATAATATTTAAAAATAATTATTAATATATACAAATTATTATTGACTTACTTTTCTCTTAATCAGCTACTTGGGTGGGAGGAGCTTACATTAATGGAACTGCTGAGTACATAGCGGATCCAAGCTTTGGACTAGTCTGGACAGTGGCACCTTTTGGATATGCGTTTAGTCTGGTATTGGGTTAGTGTACGAGATACTGGGTTTGTGTACGAGATACTGGGTTCATGCACGATATATTAGGTTAATGTACACGTATGGATATGGTTTCTATATTATCATAAACTTTACATTATTAACTTTTATTTAATAAACAAATAAAGTTTCTTAAAAGTAACATTAATAAACTGTATTTAATCGAGATCATTATATATAAAGTTAGAAAATATATAGAAATTAATCATTAAAGCAAACAAAATTATTCCAAAGCAAGATAAGATCACGTTACTTTACCAGGTGGCTTTACATTACTTTACTTTACTTTACTTTAAGTACTTTAAGTTACTTTACCAGGTGGCTTTACATTACTTTACTTTACTTTATTTTAAGTTACTTTACCAGGTGGCTTTACATTACTTTACTTTACTTTATTTTAAGTTACTTTACCAGGTGGCTTTACATTACTTTACTTTACTTTACTTTAAGTTACTTTACCAGGTGGCATATTTTTTGCGAAGAAGATGCGTTCCAGTAACTACGTAACAATGCTAGATCCATTTGAGCGGCATTATGGCCGTGTGATGACCGCCTTATTGTACATCCCAGCTCTCCTCGGCGAAATTTTCTGGCTCGCAGCTATTCTGAATGCTCTCGGTTCGCAGAGTTTTCTTTTGTACTGCCTTGAACTGTCGCAACGATATCTTACTTAAAGTGCAATTCACTTCAATATTCTTATCTACGACTACATTCCAGTTTAAAAGTATTCATTCTGTTTAATGACTTCGATAAGCACAATTCTGAAAATACCTCGAGATTAGAACTAATTAACCGCAATTACTTTCGCTAGGTGGAACTCTCATGGTGATTGTTGGTATTGAGAAAGAGTGGTCAATAGTTATATCTGCTGGCATAGCTGTCCTATACACGATGGCTGGAGGCTTGTACAGCGTAGCCTATACAGATATCTTCCAGTTACTGTGCATTGCTGCTGGTCTAGTTAGTTCTGCGGTCTAGTTAGTTATGTGGTCTAGTTAGTTCTGATGTCTAGTTAGTTCTATGGTCTAGTTAGTTATGTAGTCTAGTTAGTTATGTGGTCTAGTTAGTTATGTGGTCTAGTTAGTTATGTGGTCTAGTTAATTATGTGGTCTAGTTAGTTATGTGGTCTAGTTAGTTATGTGGTCTAGTTAGTTATGTGGTCTAGTTAGTTATGTGGTCTAGTTAGTTATGTGGTCTAGTTAGTTCTGTGGTCTAGTTAGTTCTGTGGTCTAGTTAGTTCTGTAGTCTAGTTAGTTCTGTGGTCTAGTTAGTTCTGTTGTCTAGTTAGTTATGTGGTCTAGTTAGTTATGTGGTCTAGTTAGTTATGTGGTCTAGTTAGTTATGTGGTCTAGTTAGTTCTGTGGTCTAGTTAGTTCTGTAGTCTAGTTAGTTCTGTGGTCTAGTTAGTTCTGTTGTCTAGTTAGTTATGTGGTCTAGTTAGTTATGTGGTCTAGTTAGTTATGTGGTCTAGTTAGTTATGTGGTCTAGTTAGTTCTGTGGTCTAGTTAGTTCTGTGGTCTAGTTAGTTCTGTAGTCTAGTTAGTTCTGTGGTCTAGTTAGTTCTGTTGTCTAGTTAGTTATGTGGTCTAGTTAGTTATGTGGTCTAGTTAGTTATGTGGTCTAGTTAGTTATGTGGTCTAGTTAGTTATATGGTCTAGTTAGTTATCCTCTCCTTAATACTTCCCCTCTCCGACCCCTGATTATCTCCTGACCCCTTTCCCTCCTTGACCCCTGATCATCTCCTTAATACTTCCCCTCTCCGACCCCTGATTATCTCCTGACCCCTTCCCCTCCTTGACCCCTGATCCTCTCCTTAACACTTGCCCTCTCTGACCCCTGATTATCTCCTGACCCCTTTCCCTCCTTGACCCCTGATAATCTCCTTAATATTTCCCCTCTCCGACCCCTGATTATCTCCTGACCCCTTCCCCTCCTTGACCCCTGATCCTCTCCTTAACACTTCCCCTCTCTGACCCCTTCCCCTCCTTGACCCCTGATCCTCTCCTTAACACTTCCCCTCTCTGACCCCTTCCCCTCCTTGACCCCTGATCATCTCCTATCCAGTGGATTACAATCCCTTATGCCATTTCACACGACGCCGTATTGAACATTATTGACACCACCAAAATCGATGTGACAAGATCTGTAAATCCTAATACTACCTGGATTGGAACATTCCCTGAGGGCAAGTGGATTTGTAATTGGTCAGATAATCTGGCACTTCTGATATTCGGAGGTATTCCGTGGCAGGTTTTAGTTTCTAGAGATATATAGCAATCGTAATTATAAATATCTTTTAATTTTATTCCTTTTAATAATATTATTTAATATAATATTATATAATATTATATAATATATGTTCATATTATATAATTTTGCTCTAATTACTTCTATTCACGACTAAATAAATTTGTATTATAAATTATTATTTATTATTTATACCTTAATGATATTATCTATACCTTAATGATATTATCTATACCTTAATGATATTATCTATACCTTAATGATATTATATATACCTTAATGATATTATCTATACCTTAATGATATTATCTATACCTTAATGATATTATCTATACCTTAATGATATTATCTATACCTTAATGATATTATCTATACCTTAATGATATTATCTATACCTTAATGATATTATATATACCTTAATGATATTATCTATACCTTAATGATATTATCTATACCTTAATGATATTATCTATACCTTAATGATATTATCTATACCTTAATGATATTATCTATACCTTAATGATATTATCTATACCTTAATGATATTATCTATACATTAATGATATTATCTATACCTTAATGATATTATCTATACCTTAATGATATTATCTATACCTTAATGATATTATCTATACTTTAATGATATTATCTATACTTTAATGATATTATCTATACCTTAATGATATTATCTATACCTTAATGATATTATCTATACCTTAATGATATTATCTATACTTTAATGATATTATCTATACCTTAATGATATTATCTATACTTTAATGATATTATCTATACCTTAATGATATTATCTATACTTTAATGATATTATCTATACCTTAATGATATTATCTATACCTTAATGATATTATCTATACCTTAATGATATTATCTATACCTTAATGATATTATCTATACCTTAATGATATTATCTATACCTTAATGATATTATCTATACCTTAATGATATTATCTATACTTTAATGATATTATCTATACCTTAATGATATTATCTATACCTTAATGATATTATCTATACTTTAATGATATTATCTATACCTTAATGATATTATCTATACTTTAATGATATTATCTATACCTTAATGATATTATCTATACTTTAATGATATTATCTATACCTTAATGATATTATCTATACCTTAATGATATTATCTATACTTTAATGATATTATCTATACATTAATGATATTATCTATACTTTAATGATATTATCTATACCTTAATGATATTATCTATACTTTAATGATATTATCTATACCTTAATGATATTATCTATACCTTAATGATATTATCTATACTTTGATGTCGTAGGTTTATTTCCAAAGGGTATTGTCAGCTAAATCTCCTGCAAGAGCTCAGCTGTTATCTTTTGTTGCAGCTTTCGGCTGCCTTGTCATGGCTGCTCCTGCTGTTGCCATTGGAGCTATTGCTTTCTCTACTGGTCAGTAAGATATAGATTTTCATTGTTCAAGGATTAAAAGAAACTGCTATTTAAATTTCATTTAATCTCTTTAACATATTCGACTTTTACAATTTTTCTTCGATTATTTAGATTTTAGGAATATATATTATTATATAGCAAATATACTCTATATATAGCATATATTATTACACAGTAGATATATACATAGTTATATTTTTGTATCTCATCCATTATTAGTATTATCAAAATTGAGTAAAATATAGATCTAAGAATTAATCTCGATGTAAAAATATATATTCTTTTGTAATTTCTTTCATAAAAACTAACGTATATTTGGATTTCAGTTTGTTATTTATATGAATAATATGTAAATGGTGAGTGTATTATAAACTTACCACTCGATTTGTTATTATACAATAACAATATATGTTTTATAAATCCGAATACATCAATTTAGATCTAAGTACTTTTAAGTACAACAGTACCTATTAGATGACTAATGGGTAAAATATGTTTATATCTGAGCATATATCTAATTAGTCACTTAATTTAATTGCGTCTGTCTAGCTATATTTAAAATGAAACACGTTGCCTACTTTCTATATGATTTCTTTTTATGAAATTTGATGAGTTCAATGAGAGAAACTGAGAATTATATTCTCGAGAATATTGCGATGTAATGTAATATTATAATGGTGATTTTCCATAAATATTATTTAGTAAGATAAAATATTATTCCATTTTCTTTTAGGACATTTGTCCATGTCATAATATGAAAACATCACGTATTTAGTGCATTAGATATACACATATATATTTTATGTTTATATACTACTATAAATATGCAGAATACTCTACTCGAAACTAAAAACTTTAATGCATATCGTCAATTAAATAAACCTGTATAGACAAGTATATTTTAGCTTGATACAATGGTAGATTATTTAGATCATTTAGATTAAAACTTATGCTATTTGAGTTTCTCTAGATATTAAAATGAGCATATTTAAATAAATAAAGAAATATATATAAATATTTTTATTTTCACATTTAAAAAATATCAATATATACATTTGATGTATCCCGTATCTACATTGTCTACTTCCTTGACCAGATTGGTCAAAAACTGATTATCACTTAACCGAGATTGACTACGGCATTTCGTTGCCATTAGTGATGAAGTATTTGACTCCGGACTGGGTTTCAGTTTGTGGTTTGGCTGCGGTCAGTGCCGCTGTTATGTCATCAGCTGATTCATCAGTTTTATCGGTCAGTGCTGGTTACATAATCAAGTTGCATAATTACATTTTAACAACAATTTTTTATATCAATTAGTTATATATATATATATATATATATATATATATATTCAGCATAAGAAGTATTCGAATTTGAATATTATAAATTAAGTTGATGTCATTATGAATAGAATTGATTATTAATTATTGATTTAATATTTACAGGCAAGTTCAATGTTTACAAGGAATATTTACTCACCCGTTCGTAATGCAATCGGGACTCACTTACAAACTAGGAATGCAAAAGTTTGTTATTAATTTAATTATTTAAATTACTTATTTACAAGTACATTTATACTTATTTACAAGTACATATGTACTTATTTACAAGTACATTTGTACTTATTTACAAGTACATTTGTACTTATTTACAAGTACATATGTACTTATTTACAAGTACATTTGTACTTATTTACAAGTACATTTGTACTTATTTACAAGTACATTTGTACTTATTTACAAGTACATTTGTACTTATTTACTTGTACAAGAAATCAGTAAAATTAAGTATTTTGAATCATCTACATTTATTTATATATTAATATTAATGTTTGAAATTTAAAATTACAATCTTTTAATATCACATGAATACTTGTTCTCATATAAAATAAATAGTTTTAAAAATCCGCTGCCTAATCAAATACATTGAATACTTTTAGCATAATACCTACAAATGTACAATATTTAGTTGAAATACACACACAGGCAACTGAATTTGAATTGGTTTGGATACTCAGATTTTCAATTTTAGTTGTCGGGGCTATTGCTACGGTAATGGCCATCACCATAGATACAGTCTACGGACTTTGGATTCTCTGCGCTGATCTTGTCTATGTGATTCTCTTCCCACAGGTATTCATAAACAGATAACATATTATTAAATATTAGATAAGCAACTAGAATTATTCGCTTTAGATAAAGATATTGATAAATACTATGAATATTATAATATTAATTAATAGTAATTCATTTGAAAATAATACCAAAATTGATTACAAAAATTAAAAATATATATACAATTAATTTAGAATTAAATAACAAATTAATAAAAATTGCTTCTAAATTGAAATATAACAATGTATATTGTAAATCAAATGTATTCATGTTTACACATAATAACACGCTTTATCACACATTAAACACGCTTTATCACACTTTATAGTTGACTTGCGTACTATATATGGAAAAATCAAATGCTTACGGTTCACTCTGTGGGTTTCTTCTGGGATGTTTCTTTAGATTAACTGGTGGGGAATCTCTGATCGGCTTAGATCCACTAATAAAATACTGGTAAGGCAAATTCTTTGATAACAATGATTAATAATTTAGCAGTAATCTATTAATAGTAATATAAATTAATAAATTATCAATTAATATGGATATAATTTATTTAAATTTTATATAAAATATTATATACAATTTGATTTTGAACCTCCTAAGGTTTGATGAGCCATCAGGATACCAATTATTTCCTTTTAAAACAATGTCAATGATGATTACTTTTGCTGGCTGTATTCTAGGTTTGTAGTAATAAATGTGAATTAGGTAATAATTTGTAATCATTATTTAATTAAATAAATATACATTCTAACTACTACTTTTTATGTAATTACATACATTTATATATTGAATTTAAGTAAAACAATAAAGTATTATTATTATTAATAATATATTCCAAGTTAATAATATTGATATTATTTATTATCTATTGTTTAATACTATTTATATTGTCTATTATCTATTGTTAAATAGGATCTCTTCTGCATAGATACTATTTATATTGTCTATTATCTATTATCCAATAGGATCTCTTCTGGCAGATGCCGCCTATCGTAATGGATTGTTCCATTACGATGTGTTCGAATCATTTTCGGCTCCGCGCCAAACCACAGATCTCGACTATCAGCCCGATGGTGACAGCAGTGAATTACCAGATAAATACTACAATGATAAGCCTGTCTTAGATGCTTACGACACTCGTTTATAAGAAACTTAGATTGACATTTAAATAATTATGTTTGGGAATCTCTGAATTTTATGCATTTTAATTCGTAAGGAAAATATCTCCCATGTTTTATTTAATTTATCTTTTCTATATTTTATTTATACATTAGCAAATATTTGTACTATATACTTAAATACTTTATCATAATTCCAAATAATCTGTAATTATTTTTGAGAATAAGAATTTTAAATTCCATTTTATTGATTTTTTCCTTCAATTATACGAAGAATCTGTATTACTATTTTATTATATCTTACATTTATACATTGTAACAATTAATGAGATCTATAATATATTTCATAAATATAATTATAAAAATATTTAAATTAACATTTATTATATTATTTTAAATTGTACTCTGAAATTACAATTCTCATTGTTCATCTGAAGCAATCGTTTGTGGATACTTACAAATAATCTTCTATTAAAGATAAAATATGTATACAATCTTTACTTAGCTATAACATTAAATATTAGTATAATTTATAATTATATTTTCTAAATAATCGTACATTAACTCTATAGACATTCGTATGTACATTCTACAAATGACAAATCACATCAATAATTTAAATAAAAAATAATATAAATATAAGATTATTACTTGTAGTTTTAGTTTGTTGTATTCAAGATTACATATTATTTAATGTTATGGTATTGCTTAGTTAAAACTCAATTGTTTGTATATTTTTGTAAGGTATGTTATAATGTCTGTATACTAATTGATATACAGAGATAGGAAATTAATTGAAATTTTATTTGTATTTTGGAAATATACTGAGGAAAAAATGGTTCATATTTTTATATATCACCTACAGTAATACATCATTAACAGTAATACACCATTAACAACGTTTAATAATAACACTTGTATATATTAGACTAGCCTAGTTTACACAACAAATAGAGATGGATTCCAGTTTTATATAAGAATGCTAAAGCAGGATCTATCTATAGCAATGATGAGTAATACAGATATCATATATTATAAACTCATAAAACATGCAATATTAAAATTATGCAAATTAAAATTATCGTGAGATTCTCTTTATAATTTGGTCAAGGTAATTACATTAACATTCCTTGTGTATGTTCTAGTAATTAAATAGTTAAATTGACAGTGATAATAATTCCAGAATGTATTTAAAATTCCAATACTATGTTATTATCCACTTTATTTTATATTGAAGTACGTTTATACATTATACTATATAAAAGTATATTTATAATTACCTATGTTCAAATTGCATTTAAGCACAAATAATACATTATTAATATATATTACTATTAATATATTATTAAAACATATATTTCTAATATATATTCCTTATGAAAATAATATATAACTTAATATTTAACCCTTTTATACTTTTTATACTTTTAATACTTGTGAATTTATGTAAATATAATTTTATATATATATAATTTATTCCACGAAAATATTTGTCAATTTTTTATCATACTCATTTATCATTATTATTATTTCATCTTTAAATTAACGTTGGCATTTGTATAGAAAATTACAATGTATTAATTATAATAATATTCAAATGCCAAGTATAGTTAAATTCTACTGAATGTATATGGAATATATAAGAAAATGATGCGAGTGAATTTTATAGTGATTTCATGTTTCATTTTACCAATTTTGCTTGTAAAATAGAAAATAACTCTACCAATGTATTGCATACAATATTCTCTATATTCCAAGCAAACCAATTTTTAAATTAAATACTAACTTTTGCAACCTAGCCTAGAGTCAATCTGATATTATATAACAGCACAATATATGTAAATACGATAACTCTTGTGATATGTTTAATATGTTAATATGTGAAATATATAAATATATAACTGAATAGTACTATCAAATTTGATAAGATAGTTTGTTATTGTTAAACATAAGTATTGTACAATTCACATTGAAATTTGTATTACATTTTAGCTTTTTATACACTCGTATATAAATAAGTAGTTTATTAATCGAAACGCTTGAAATAGTAGTTTACAATAAATAACATAAATAGTTATAAATACTAATTATTATATTAGTATTTACATATACCGATACAAATAATTATTTACAATAATAATATTTTTGGGAATAACCAAAAGATAAATGGCTGGAATATCAAGAACAATAAAGATTTTGAACTAGAATAAAAAGCCAAACTAAAGTCTCTGGTTCATTATACGCTTATATATAATTCAATTAGATAATAAATTAATATGGTTTGGATAATACTTAAGTTTGTAATTTTGTCTACTATTACACATAGCTTTCAAAATAATATACCTATCAGACTAATATATTATTATTATTATTATTATTATTATTATTATTATTATTATTATTATTATTATTATTATTATTATTATTATTATTATTATTATTATTATTATTATTATTATTATTATTATTATTATTATTATTATTATTATTATTATTATTATTATTATTATTATTATTATTATTATTATTATTATTATTATTATTATTATTATTATTATTATTATTATTATTATTATTATTATTATTATTATTTATTATTATTATTATTATTATTATTATTATTATTATTATTATTATTATTATTATTATTATTATTATTATTATTATTATTATTATTATTATTATTATTTATTATTATTATTATTATTATTATTATTATTATTATTATTATTATTATTATTATTATTATTATTATTATTATTATTATTATACTAATTTTCAATCTTGAGATAATGAATAGTTTAATTGTATAAGTAAATTTTGTAAAATAATTATAGCTACTCAATATAGTCAATATTTAAATAATGATACTATTAAGGTTACTATTAGGGTAAACTATTAAATATAAATACTATTAAAGTACTATTAAATATGACTATTTAAACAAAACTATGTTTCATATGTACCTCATTCAATACATGAAGTAAGAATACAATTCGTACTAGGATTCCAAATCGAAGAATTATATTATAATAGGGATATTATATAAGTTTTATAATTGTTTAAGTGTTTAATTTAATTTTAGGTGAAAATCTTCTTATACATATCATGAAAATTTAAGAATATTATTATGCAATTGGATACATATGTATTATTTTCTCATTTTCCAATAGCAAGTTCTAGATTCTTTTCACTTATTTCTTTATATGCATATAAAAATAACACGATGTTCGAAACGGATGTATTAATCTATATATACAATAGATTGGAATGTTATTTGAGTCAATTACAAATTCCATAGTTCCAATAACACAATTTTTACAACTTAGAAATTATGTACATTCTCAGATAGAGAATTATTGATTTCAACTTTTTAAAAATGAATTCGAAATAAATAAAGTATAATCATTCATTTCTATATGCATAAGTGTATCTTTTTACATTTATAGTGTTTATGTAGATATTGCTTTTGATAACGTTTTCTATAGAAAACTGTATCAGAATCCATATCTACATAAACAATATTAATGTAATAACATACACATATACTAATTACACTATTCTTATAGAATGTACGAAGCTATTTCTTAGTAAAATTACCATATTAATCCCATATTTACGAGACCGTACAAGGTTACTGTATACCCAGTACAATGAGGACAATAGGTAAGTATTTATCTCAAATAATGAAGGGTCTAGTTGCTATGTTAATAAGTCTATAATTAGAGGAATTCCATTATTTTCGTATGTTCTAGTTATTAAAACCTAATTTAGAATTCGACAATACACTATGTATTATAATCAAATCTTTGTACTATAATTAATGGGCCATATAGTTTATATGGTAGGGTTCATACCTTTTGAATGGCCATCTGGTGATATATTTAGTTTGGGAGTTAGTACTCATAGAGATGTTCTATTTTACTTATGAACATTTTGAATCTATTTTGAAAAGTTGTCGTTAAAATGAATGTATAGGTTCATGAAATATAAAAACCGAGTCAAATTATTGATACAGACGCTTGCAATTTCGTGGTGTTTGCAAGTATGACTGAAATTGTGCATTGCTGGATTAGTCATTATGTTATTATATAATATAATTGTGTAATATTTATATAGGAGTCATATTCAAATTGATTAATTTTTGTAATATTGTTAATCAAGAAATTATTTGGGAAATCAATACTTCATTTTATATTATTAAAATTCACTAGTTTTGTAATATCAAAAGATAGTAGTGAATTATATACCATAGCTATACTATATACATATTACTATATACTATAGCTATGGTACCTATATACATATTTTTATATTCCATATTATAATTAGTATATGGCAAATCAATATCAAGAATAATAATATCATGTATATTTACATATGCTCCATAAAGTATACATATAATTAAAATATTAATACATATTAATGAAATATCAGGTTTATAAATTCAATAATAGTATATGAAATGCATATGATTGATATTAACAATAACACCAGCACAAAACTATACATTTTATAAATCTGGTATAAACATATTTCAATAATTGTTTGGAAATAAAATGAATGGTCTGATCATTTTTCAGTGAAAATGGAAATTATAATAAAATGAGAATGTCATTAATAATAAGTAAATGCATTAATAATTTTTATAATTAGCGCATTTAATCTATTATAAACATATCTAGAATTAGTTTAATATATATATATATATATATATATATATATATATATATATATATATATATATAAATAGTTTACTCATAGTAAACCTTTATCATTAGATTTATGTTTAACACATCTGATCACTTTCTATAGTACTTTATTTCAACTACTGGTTTTCCAATTGATTTTCTATATGTATACGTAATTTGATAGGATAATACATATATTCTTATTATTATCAATGGCTAATTGTTTACGGATTACATTTGCTGATAAGAAAGTATTTTTGAGTGTGTCTGAAAATAAAGGTATAATTAATAATGATTATAGGATATATGGGCTAATATATATATATATATATATATATATATATATATATATATATATATATGAATTACTGGATGTCAATGAATTAGTTTAGAGACATTTGCCTAAGGATGATTTTAGAAAGCCTAAAAAAGCCTTATATTAGTCAAGCCTCCAAATAATTCTCATAGATGTTGAAATGCTTAGAAATTATAAAATAATAAAATAATTAGATTCGTATG
>OZ038317.1:1587356-1597356 GCA_964035775.1 Osedax frankpressi
TATTACATCATAAATACACAGAATAACTGACATCAAATTAATCAATATTAATTTCCTTATAAGGTGTTCCCTACCCTACCACATATCATTACTACAATGTTCCCAATATTTTTAGTAGAATGATTATTATACTTATTGAGACAATATAACGGTATTATGTATATAATTACATAGATGATTATAATCAGCTATATATAGTGATAGTAATAACCATTATCTATTGATATATCTACCCTATCTCTACCCTATCCCTACCCTATCCCTACCCTATCCCTACCCTATCCCTACCCTATCTCTACCCTATCCCTACCCTATCCCTACCCTATCCCTACCCTATCCCTACCCTATCCCTACCCTATCCCTACCATATCCCTACCCTATCCCTACCCTATCCCTACCCTATCCCTACCCTATCCCTACCCTATCCCTACCCTATCCCTACCCTATCCCTACCCTATCCCTACCCTATCCCTACCCTATCCCTACCCTATCCCTACCCTATCCCTACCCTATCCCTACCCTATCCCTACCCTATCCCTACCCTATCCCTACCCTATCCCTACCCTATCCCTACCCTATCCCTACCCTATCCCTACCCTATCCCTACCCTATCCCTACCCTATCCCTACCCTATCCCTACCCTATCCCTACCC
This sequence comes from Osedax frankpressi, assembly GCA_964035775.1. NCBI lineage: Eukaryota > Metazoa > Annelida > Polychaeta > Sabellida > Siboglinidae > Osedax > Osedax frankpressi. The sequence continues at coordinate 1,588,010 of OZ038317.1, forward strand.
TATCCCTACCCTATCCCTACCCTATCCCTACCCTATCCCTACCCTATCCCTACCCTATCCCTACCCTATCCCTACCCTATCCCTACCCTATCCCTACCCTATCCCTACCCTATCCCTACCCTATCCCTATCCTATCCCTACCCTATCCCCACCCTATCCCTACCCTATCCCTACCCTATCCCTACCCTATCCCTACCCTATCCCTACCCTATCCCTACCCTATCCCTAACCTATCCCTACCCTATCCCTACCCTATCCCTACCCTATCCCTACCCTATCCCTACCCTATCCCTACCCTATCCCTACCCTATCCCTACCCTATCCCTACCCTATCCCTACCCTATCCCTACCCTATCCCTACCCTATCCCTACCCTATCCCTACCCTATCCCTACCCTATCCCTACCCTATCCCTACCCTATCCCTACCCTATCCCTACCCTATCCCTACCCTATCCCTACCCTATCCCTACCCTATCCCTACCCTATCCCTACCCTATCCCTACCCTATCCCTACCCTATCCCTACCCTATCCCTACCCTATCCCTACCCTATCCCTACCCTATCCCTACCCTATCCCTACCCTATCCCTACCCTATCCCTACCCTATCCCTACCCTATCCCTACCCTATCCCTACCCTATCCCTACCCTATCCCTACCCTATCCCTACCCTATCCCTACCCTATCCCTACCCTATCCCTACCCTATCCCTACCCTATCCCTACCCTATCCCTACCCTATCCCTACCCTATCCCTACCCTATCCCTACCCTATCCCTACCCTATCCCTACCCTATCCCTACCCTATCCCTACCCTATCCCTACCCTATCCCTACCCTATCCCTACCCTATCCCTACCCTATCCCTACCCTATCCCTACCCTATCCCTACCCTATCCCTACCCTATCCCTACCCTATCCCTACCCTATCCCTACCCTATCCCTACCCTATCCCTACCCTATCCCTACCCTATCCCTACCCTATCCCTACCCTATCCCTACCCTATCCCTACCCTATCCCTACCCTATCCCTACCCTATCCCTACCCTATCCCTACCCTATCCCTACCCTATCCCTACCCTATCCCTACCCTATCCCTACCCTATCCCTACCCTATCCCTACCCTATCCCTACCCTATCCCTACCCTATCCCTACCCTATCCCTACCCTATCCCTACCCTATCCCTACCCTATCCCTACCCTATCCCTACCCTATCCCTACCCTATCCCTACCCTATCCCTACCCTATCCCTACCCTATCCCTACCCTATCCCTACCCTATCCCTACCCTATCCCTACCCTATCCCTACCCTATCCCTACCCTATCCCTACCCTATCCCTACCCTATCCCTACCCTATCCCTACCCTATCCCTACCCTATCCCTACCCTATCCCTACCCTATCCCTACCCTATCCCTACCCTATCCCTACCCTATCCCTACCCTATCCCTACCCTATCCCTACCCTATCCCTACCCTATCCCTACCCTATCCCTACCCTATCCCTACCCTATCCCTACCCTATCCCTACCCTATCCCTACCCTATCCCTACCCTATCCCTACCCTATCCCTACCCTATCCCTACCCTATCCCTACCCTATCCCTACCCTATCCCTACCCTATCCCTATCCCTATCCCTATTCCTATCCCTACCCAAACCCTATCCCTATCCCTACCAAACCCTATCCCTATCACTACCCAAACCCTATCCCTATCCCTACCCAAACCCTATCCCTATCCCTACCCAAACCCTATCCCTACCCAAACCCTATCCCTACCATATATATAGATACAATTACATCGCGTGTTAATAAGGATAATCCTCTGTTATATAATATATTATTGCGTAATCCAATATTGCATAATAACCAATACGCCACGTTGATGTAATAACGTTAGAAACGGATTGTTACATTATATTCTAATTATTTTCATCAATTCTATAATATTGCATAACATTAAATTGAGTTATTATTATAAAACCCACGGGTTAAAGTTACATAATAGTCTATTAATATATAATATATTATACTCATACTGTAATAGTGTATTAATAGTGCAATGTTGTAGCAATGTTCATTGCCCGAACATGATTCTCTTTACTAGCGAATGCGCGCTCGTCCAGTCTAACTTATAGCCACTATAACTGCCTTTACTTACCTCGGCTCTTTACCACGCGATTACGTAATGCTGTGTTAAACTCACCTCTAGCATCATGTCATATTTATAATTATAGTTAGTTACAATATTAAGGGTCTAGGCACCATATCGTCTAAGTACACACCTACACACAATAACAAGTACGACCAGACTGTGGTTATTGTACTTCCATAGATTAACTACTCATTAAGTAGTAGATGTCAACTTGATCATGGAATAGCCTACCCTACCCTACCCTACCCTACCCTACCTACCCTACCCTACCCTACCCTACCCTACCCTACCCAAACCTACCCTACCCAAACCTACCCTACCCAAACCTACCCTACCCAAACCTACCCTACCCTACCCTACCCAAACCTACCCTATCCTACCCTACCCAAACCTACCCTAACCTACCCTACCCAAACCTACCCTACCCAAACCTACCCTACCCTACCCTACCAAAACCTACCCTACCCTACCCTACCCAAACTTACCCTACCCTACCTTACCCAAACCTACCCTAACCTACCCTACCCAAACCTACCCTACCCTCCCTACCCTACCCTACCCAAACCTACCCTACCCAAACCTACCCTACCCTACCCTACCCAAACCTACCCTACCCTACCCTACCCAAACCTACCCTAACCTACCCTACCCAAACCTACCCTACCAAAACCTACCCTACCCTACCCTACCCAAACCTACCCTACCCTACCCTACCCAAACCTACCCTACCCTACCCTAACCAAACCTACCCTAACCTACCCTACCCAAACCTACCCTACCCAAACCTACCCTACCCTACCCAAACCTACCCTAACCTACCCTACCCAAACCTACCCTACCCTACCCTACCCTACCCTACCCTACCCTACCCTACCCTACCCAAATCTACCCTACCCTACCCAAACCTACCCTACCCAAACCTACCCTACCCTACCCTACCTTACCTACCCTACCCAAACCTACCCTAACCTACCCTACCTACCCTACCCAAACCTACCCTCCCTACCCAAACCTACCCAAACCTACCCTACCCAAACCTACCCTACCCTACCCTACCCTACCTACCCTACCCAAACCTACCCTAACCTACCCTACCTACCCTACCCAAACCTACCCTCCCTACCCAAACCTACCCAAACCTACCCTACCCAAACCTACCCTACCCTACCCTACCCAAACCTACCCTAACCTACCCTACCCAAACCTACCCTACCCTATCCTACCCTACCCTACCCTACCCTACCCTACCCAAATCTACCCTACCCTACCCAAACCTACCCAAACCTACCCTACCCAAACCTACCCTACCCTACCCTACCCAAACCTACCCTAACCTACCCTACCCAAACCTACCCTACCCTACCCTACCCAAACCTACCCTAACCTACCCTACCCAAACCTACCCTACCCTACCCTACCCTACCCTACCCTACCCTACCCAAATCTACCCTACCCTACCCAAACCTACCCAAACCTACCCTACGCAAACCTACCCTACCCTACCCTACCCTACCTACCCTACCCAAACCTACCCTAACCTACCCTACCTACCCTACCCAAACCTACCCTCCCTACCCAAACCTACCCTACCCAAACCTACCCTACCCTACCCTACCCAAATCTACCCTACCCTACCCTACCCAAACCTACCCTACCCTACCCAAACCTACCCAAACCTACCCTACCCAAACCTACCCAAACCTACCCTACCCTACCCTACCCTACCCTACCTACCCTACCCAAACCTACCCTAACCTACCCTACCCAAACCTACCCTACCCTACCCTACCCTACCCTACCCTACCCTACCCTACCCAAATCTACCCTACCCTACCCAAACCTACCCAAACCTACCCTACCCAAACCTACCCTACCCTACCCTACCCTACCTACCCTACCCAAACCTACCCTAACCTACCCTACCTACCCTACCCAAACCTACCCTACCCTACCCAAACCTACCCAAACCTACCCTACCCAAACCTACCCTACCCTACCCTACCCAAATCTACCCTACCCTACCCTACCCAAACCTACCCTACCCAAACCTACCCAAACCTACCCTACCCAAACCTACCCTACCCTACCCTACCCTACCTACCATACCCAAACCTACCCTACCCTACCCTACCCAAATCTACCTTACCTACCCTACCCAAACCTACCCTACCCTACCCTACCCTACCCTACCCAAATCTACCCTACCCTACCCTATCCAAACCTACCCTACCCTACCCAAACCTACCCAAACCTACCCTACCCTACCCTACCCTACCCTACCCTACCCTACCCTATCCTACCCTACCCTACCCTACCCAAACCTACCCTACCTTACCCTACCCAAACCTACCCTACCCTACCCTACCCAAACCTACCATACCCTACCATACCCAAACCTACCCTACCCTACCCTACCCAAACCTACCCTACCCTACCATTCCCTACCCTACCCTACCCTACCCTACCCAAACCTACCCTACCCTACCCTACCCTACCCTACCCAAACCTACCCTACCCTACCCTACCCTACCCAAACTTACCCTACCCAAACCTACCCTACCCAAACCTACCCTACCCTACCATACCCTACCCTACCCTACCCTACCCAAACCTACCCTACCCTACCCTACCCAAACCTACCCTACCCTACCCTACCCAAACCTACCCTACCCTACCCTACCCTATCCAAACCTACCCTACCCTACCCTACCCTATCCTACCCTACCCAAACCTACCCTACCCTACCCTACCCAAACCTAACCTACCCTACCCTACCCAAACCTACCCTTTGTTTACGATGTAAACTGTACAATGTACAATGTAAACTGTACAATGTACAATGTAAACTGTACAATGTACAATGTAAACTGTACAATGTACAATGTAAACTGTACAATGTACAGTGTAAACTGTACATTGTATATCTTGTGATATCCATTATGTGCCTCTTTATCTTTAGTTATCTGATTATTATATTCTTCATATTGAAACAACGATTTCTTTTATATTTTTAGAAAAACAAACAAATTTATAAGAAATATAAAATGATCATATCTGATAACTGATAATGCAATTTTTATTTTTCCTGGAATTGTACCATTTTCACACACACAATACATACATTCATACACAGCAAACGCACGCATATCTATATATATGTGTATTTGTATATAAATATATATATAAATATTATATAATATTCATATACAGAATATAGAAGAATATCTGGACTCAAGTTCAAATAACCTAAATACCAATTGACCGCATTCAATCATACAAAATAAATCCATTGTTAATTAATAAATTAGACAATTCAAACTTAATACATATTTAAATATATATATATATATATATATGTGTGTGTATATAAATATAAGTATATAAATATGTATATAGTTTTAATTGTCTAATTTATTAATTGTTTAATCACTTTTTATGCATTACTCCGTAGAAATTAACAATGGATTTATTTTGTATACTTGAGTCCAGATATTCTTCTATATTCTACATATGAATATTATATATAAGCGAACCTTATAGATATGTATAATAATAATACTAATAATAATATGATATTTTATAACATTATATATATATATATATGGTGTAGTATGTAGTAGTTAGGCTGAACTGGGGTTACGAATTGTTAGACCCAGTACATAAGGCCTTAACTATAACACGGAATTCGATTAGATATATAAGTATTTTCCCGCCAAAACAACCTCGCCATATTCTATAAATAGAACGCGCAGTGTACGGTGAGTAGGTTATGTAAGCAGTCAGATGAGTCGATTGTTCAGCCAGTTGTACGACCGTCAACAAGCTACTTCGTATCGTTAATAGATTCTACGCGATACAGGAGCCGCACCCGATATATTAGCGCCTGCGCGTAGTGGATATGTAGGGAGTGGGTCCTTCAATGGGATGTGGTGGGGAGGGTGGGGAGGGTGGGATGTAGTGGGGAGGGTGGGGAGGGCGGGATGATAAGAGAGTCAAACATGTAAATGTAAAGCTGCTAGAATTTTCGGAGCGCCAAAGCAACGGGACAGAAATTATAATCATCTGAATGTAATATCAAGTAGAGACAGGCATACATACGCACATACACGTCGTACGTACCCAAATAATGGCATACATACACACGCATACACGTCGTACATACCCAAATAATGGCATACATACGCACATACACGTAGAGTGCACGTCGTACATACCCAAATAATGGCATACATACGCACATACACGTAGAGTGCACGTCGTACGTACCCAAATAATGGCATACACACGCACATACACGTAGAGTGCACGTCGTACGTACCCAAATAATGGCATACATACACTCACATACACAGACATAAAAATATATACACACGCATACATTACAAAAACTCTCCATATGCAAAAAACTTAAACTTCTATTGTTATTATTATTGTCATTGTTATTGTGAATATCATCGTAAAATCCTCAATGATTCCAGTTATACCTTACGTAACCCTACACATGTCTCTCTCCCATCTACTCTCCTATTGCTTGATTATGAAACCCAAACCCAAATCCATATCTAAGCCATAGCATGGAGTCCAGACATTTCATAACATTATCTTATATTAGGTGTTTGTGTTTAGTGAATAATACACATATACGTATATTGTATACACATACATACACACATGTATACACACACGTATACCCAACAACGCATCATCAACTCACGAGTCATTGTTTCAGTCATTGTTTCACTAAGTACAATATCTCACCGTCTGCTGTCCGATTTCCCAGACGACAGCTGTCTAGTAAAGTAACGAATTATGCAATGGTTACATAATCCCTGGGTCCCAGGTGTCCCAGGTGTTCCAACGCCCAGATTATACACGAGTTATATAAGATATACGATATAGTGTACTCGTTACACCAATTAAGTATACGATGCACGATGTACGATGTACTATGTACGATGTACGATGTACGATGTACGATGTACGATGTACGATGTACGATGTACGATGTACGATGTACGATGTACGATGTACGATGTACGATGTACGATGTACGGTTTACGATGTACATTGTTTGTATATCAGATATTTGTGGATGCATTAAATACAAATTAAAGTTTAATATTCTATACCTGGCATTATAATTATTTGAACAATGAAATTATAATTTGGTAACTAATTAGTTTCTAGGATTACACATTTAATTTTAATATTCTATATTTATACTTCGCATTATAATTATTTGAACAATGAAATTATAAGTTGGTAACTAATTAGTTTCTAGGATTAATCCTAATACATCACAAATTAGCGCATTGAACATCGTCCTATTATTATTACCTCTTCCACCCATAAGATCGATGGGGGCGTAAACAAAATGGAAAAAGCCACGTACCCACGTCGTTAATTGCAATCAGTATACGTTGAATCTCGTTATATCACAGAGGCGTAACGATGGGGGCGTGGCCATTAGTCGTGTTATTCCTTTTCCACGCTCGCGATACGCCGAGAAAATATAATGGGCGTGTCAAATTCTCGATACTATAAAAATCGAAAGCCTCGAATTATTTCCAATTATTTACACATTAATTTACACATTACACGTTTTAACAATTTTACGGATTACTATAAAAATTTATAATTCTATTTAAAATAATTTAATATTAACATCATTCATAACAAAGGATATTACCGGATTAATTCCAATGGTTATTATAACAGAGTATGCTACTAATTTTAACTAATTATATTTTAAAATAGTTAACAAAATTAATTAAATTTTCTATTAATTATATATTGATTACAATATGTGCCATTATGAAAATTCATATACCACAATATTACATATGCCACCGAGTTACATATACCACCGAGTTACATATACCACAATGTTACATATACCACCGAGTTACATATACCACCAAGTTATATATACCACTGAGTTACATATACCACCGAGTTACATATACCACAATGTTACATATACCACAATGTTACATATAACACCAAGTCACATATACCACCAAGTCACATATACCACCGAGTTACATATACCACCAAGTCACATATACCACCAAGTTACATAATACCACCGAGTTACATATACCACCAAGTTACATATACCACCAAGTTACATAATACCACCGAGTTACATATACCACCAAGTTACATAATACCACCGAGTTACATATACCACTAAGTAACATATACCACCATGTTACATTTACCACCGAGTTACATATACCACTGAGTTACATATACCACCATGTTACATATGCTGATTAATGTTAAATTATTCTTAATTCATAAATATTAAAACTCAGATAATAATTATTAAATTTATAGGATATCTTATTTTTAGGTCAAAATTATAAATAGTTTTTTTATATGTTTAGATGACCTTGATTAAGTATTTTAGGCTACAACTTACTAATTCTAGGACATAACTTACTAATTCTAGGATAACTTTGTATTCTATATTATTTTAAGTAATGTTTTAATACTTTATAGGTAATTCATAAAAAAATACATTTTTTATTAATAATCATATAAGTTATATCTTATGACAAAAATGGTCTAAAATACAACAGTGACGTAATATTTATAACTAACAGAAATTCATTAGGAAATATTATAATTAACACATAAGTAATCCGTGGATCATACATATTTATAGAAAATATATAAAACATGTATAAATACGTAATATTAATATATAGTTTTATAAATATATAAATATGCATGTTTTTACCTAGGTAATTTGATTTATTATCTAGTATATTGTACAATTTATTGTTATACTTATATTATAGTGTACATTATGTAAATAGTTATTAATGATTATCAAACTATAATGGAATGCGTGAATGCCAGATATAGTCTGCTACCTAAGTCCGCGTAGTACGTATTCGCCTACCTCACTTACGCAATGCGTGCACGATTGCCACCCGTAGAGCTGCATATCCAGGCACGCATTGCGTAGCGCTGCATATCCAGGCACGCATTGCGTAGCGCCACCGCTCTGTCCACACTATCCAACATGTTGGCCGGTGATTGACATACCGAGTGGGCGTATTTACTGTCATCGCAATGATTTCATCCGCGTTACTTAGTTTCTCGATTGCCGTTGTCGAATGTAGTCGAATGTAATCCCATCGTTCGTTACTCTTCTCGCCTAAAACTAGTTGACCCGCACCCGC
>OZ038317.1:1602356-1639064 GCA_964035775.1 Osedax frankpressi
ATATAGTTGGATGTTACTGTGGTCATATATTGTTGTTAAATGTAATACATATCATCTACACACACACACACACACACACACACACACACACACACACACATACATACACACACACATACACACACACATACACATACACACACATACACACACACATACACACACACACACACACATTTATAAATATATAAATATACATATTTATATACATATATATATATAGATATATATTTATATATAGATATATATTTATATATATTTATATATAAATATATATATATATATATTTATATATAAATAGCTGTTATAATGTAAGTAGAGTAATTCATTTTAATAGTGCCATAGAATCAAACCTCTGTACAGATATATAGTTTTTTATAGTTAGTTTATTATTATTATACCCTGGATAGTTATTTTTTATTCTCGACCTATTTATAATATTCCTTTATACGCCAAAATAAGCCTATTCTTATTGTCCACATAAATAACTTATTGTTACTATTGCTATACAACTATATATTAGAAATCCAGATGACATCAGTAACATAGAATTAGATTGAACTTGTTTAGCTCTAAACGCATTAGATTTGATCAAATATCTTGTATACATATATCTCTCTATTGTTACCAATCAAATTGCCATTATCAACTGGACATTCTAGACTTATAATTGGTTGTCTCTTATCTGCGTTTAGTAATAGTACTACGTTGTTTTATTTAAAAAGCAATACTAATTATTCAATATATACGTGTCGGGTTAATCTGGAGAAATAGGATAATGGTATTCATGTATCCGATGTATCCAATTAGTATATGATACATTCAATTTAACATTTTTGTGAAATATCCATATTCGATGATCACGATGGTCAGACACGTTCATATTATTATTATTATTATTATCATAACATCATTATGCACCGAGTTCTACCATTTCAGTGATATTACACATGTGAATACGCATTGTGATTGTATATATATTCATTTCGATATCTCATGACGATATCCGTGTTATTTAATGTAGCTAACATCAAATTCATGTTCTGATCTTAATATATGCAATATGACATTACTATCATTATTCTTGTATTAAATATATTTATACAGGGTAACATTCAGTTTTAATTTTCCTAGAATTTATGATTTAAAACATCAATATCTTCAGTTTTCCTGATTGCGACATAACATTGTATTGTGTATTTGTGTATTTGTTATTAACAATGTATCTACCGGTCATTACTTTTACATTTAGAATTTCACCGGAGCACTTTATATGTAAATCTTGTATTAGATAAAAGGCGATATGATCTCAATGGCCGGGGTGGGAGTCTAGTGTGTAATGTATTTTAGCCGTAGACCTGGATAGGTCATTGATTTTTGACCGTTGTTAAAATGAATGTACTACCCTGGATATACACCTGACTATATATAGTACGTATACGTTAGCCCACCCGAGCAATGACTGTTGGCTAGTTGATAAGTAAGCGTTTACTCTACAAGTGACGTGTACTTCCTCTGCATATTACGCAATATGTAGTGTGTGGTTACGTAATGGGCTATACTTATTCATTCAACATTTACTTATAGCGAATTCCCAACACTAAACCTCTTCCATTACTAAACAGCTATTCCATTACTAAACCTCTATTCCATTACTAAACCTCTATTCCATTACTAAACCTCTATTCCATTACTAAACCTATATTCCATTACTAAACAGCTATTCCATTACTAAACAGCTATTCCATTACTAAACAGCTATTCCATTACTAAACAGCTATTCCATTACTAAACCTCTATTCCATTACTAAACAGCTATTCCATTACTAAACAGCTATTCCATTACTAAACAGCTATTCCATTACTAAACCTCTATTCCATTACTAAACAGCTATTCCATTACTAAACAGCTATTCCATTACTAAACCTCTATTCCATTACTAAACCTCTATTCCATTACTAAACAGCTATTCCATTACTAAACAGCTATTCCATTACTAAACCTCTATTCCATTACTAAACCTATATTCCATTACTAAACAGCTATTCCATTACTAAACCTCTATTCCATTACTAAACCTATATTCCATTACTAAACAGCTATTCCATTACTAAACAGCTATGCCATTACATATAGTTATTACGTCGATATAGTCTAGGGTTTTATTTTATGTTTGAGTTATTAGGTTTGTAACAGAATTATAATAATGAAAACAATCGTAATTATTACACAACAATTAACCTACTTCTAAATTAATAAACAAATTTATATAAGCTAAATAAATATGTAATAAAACAGTAATTCAATAAATAAAAAGTAATTACCTTATGAATATAATTAGAATAATATTTAACAATTTTTACATGGGATCTTCACAGAACTTCACCCAGTGTAGAGAGGTCCAACCACTTCCGGCGCCTCAATTCACTTCCGGTTAGTAAATAATACTACAGGTAATTATATCGTAGAGATGCAATGTAATCCGCTGAATGGTCAGCTAAATTACATAATTCGACTGACCGATATGACATAATATAAGCTGGTGCCGTAGGGAGTGTGTGTTTGTATGCTAAGTTTAGCATGGTATACAATAGATTTAGCAAATTAATTAGAAATATATTTGAGTTTATGAGTAAAAAGTAACTTTGCTTAATATTATAATATTCCTAATTAATATCAGAAATAAACACATTGCATTCATATGTATTCCTCATTAATTTGTATTCTCGGTAGGAATACTATTTACCCAAAATGCACCTCGATCCTCTAGCGTACATAAATTATCGCTAAATTCATTAGAATTCATTCAGTGACTGATAATATACTGGTCGGCATTTATCTGTTGTAAAAAGCCTTTAGGGTTCGGTCTCTGGGTGTCTGTGATGTTTCGTTCCCACTCCTTACCCCGCTCGCTTTCCTCTCCCCTGTAATTAGTTGCCGTCATTTTATTGGAGGCTTCGGGCGTGTTATGCAATCAGTCCTGGCCAATTAGTAAAACATAGTGCCTGGATAGCAATACGATAGTTATAGTCATTACAGACTATAGGCTAGATGCCATAGTGGTTAGTGTAATACATTACTATAAGCTAACTGCACTAGTGGTTAGTGTAAGACATTACTATAGTGGTTAGTGTAAGACATTACTATAGGCTAGCTGTACTAGTGGTTAGTGTAAGACATTACTATAGGCTAGCTGCACTAGTGGTTAGTGTAAGACATTACTATAGTGGTTAGTGTAAGACATTACTATAGGCTAGCTGTACTAGTGGTTTGTGTAAGACATTACTATAGTGGTTAGTGTAAGACATTACTATAGGCTAGCTGCACTAGTGGTTAGTGTAAGGCATTACTATAGGCTAACTACACTAGTGGTTAGTGTAAGACATTACTATAGGCTAGCTGCACTAGTGGTTAGTGTAAGACATTACTATAGGCTAGCTGCACTAGTGGTTAGTGTAAGACATTACTATATGCTAACTGCACTAGTGGTTAGTGTAAGACATTACTATAGTGGTTAGTGTAAGACATTACTATAGGCTAGCTGTACTAGTGGTTTGTGTAAGACATTACTATAGTGGTTAGTGTAAGACATTACTATAGGCTAGCTGCACTAGTGGTTAGTGTAAGACATTACTATAGGCTAGCTGCACTAGTGGTTAGTGTAAGACATTACTATAGGCTAGCTGCACTAGTGGTTAGTGTAAGACATTACTATATGCTAACTGCACTAGTGGTTAGTGTAAGACATTACTATAGTGGTTAGTGTAAGACATTACTATAGGCTAGCTGCACTAGTGGTTAGTGTAAGACATTACTATAGGCTAGCTGCACTAGTGGTTAGTGTAAGACATTACTATAGGCTAGCTGCACTAGTGGTTAGTGTAAGACATTACTATAGGCTAGCTGCACTAGTGGTTAGTGTAAGACATTACTATAGGCTAACTGCACTAGTGGTTAGTGTAAGACATTACTATAGGCTAACTGTACTAGTGGTTAGTGTAAGACATTACTATAGACTAACTGCACTAGTGGTTAGTGTAAGACATTACTATAGGCTAGCTGCACTAGTGGTTAGTGTAAGACATTACTATATGCTAACTGCACTAGTGGTTAGTGTAAGACATTACTATAGTGGTTAGTGTAAGACATTACTATAGGCTAGCTGTACTAGTGGTTTGTGTAAGACATTACTATAGTGGTTAGTGTAAGACATTACTATAGGCTAGCTGTACTAGTGGTTTGTGTAAGACATTACTATAGTGGTTAGTGTAAGACATTACTATAGGCTAGCTGCACTAGTGGTTAGTGTAAGACATTACTATAGGCTAACTACACTAGTGGTTAGTGTAAGACATTACTATAGGCTAACTGCACTAGTGGTTAGTGTAAGACATTACTATAGTGGTTAGTGTAAGACATTACTATAGGCTAGCTGCACTAGTGGTTAGTGTAAGACATTACTATAGGCTAACTGCACTAGTGGTTAGTGTAAGACATTACTATAGGCTAGCTACACTAGTGGTTAGTGTAAGACATTGCTATAGGCTAACTGCACTAGTGGTTAGTGTAAGACATTACTATAGGCTAGCTGCACTAGTGGTTAGTGTAAGACATTACTATAGGCTAACTGCACTAGTGGTTAGTGTAATACATTACTATAGGCTAACTGCACTAGTGGTTAGTGTAAGACATTACTATAGTGGTTAGTGTAAGACATTACTATAGGCTAGCTGCACTAGTGGTTAGTGTAAGACATTACTATAGACTAGCTGCACTAGTGGTTAGTGTAAGACATTACTATAGTGGTTAGTGTAAGACATTACTATATGCTAACTGCACTAGTGGTTAGTGTAAGACATTACTATAGTGGTTAGTATAAGACATTACTATAGTGGTTAGTGTAAGACATTACTATAGGCTAACTGCACTAGTGGTTAGTGTAAGACATTACTATAGGCTAAATGCACTAATGGTTAGTGTAAGACATTACTATAGGCTAACTGTACTAGTGGTTAGTGTAAGACATTACTATAGTGGTTAGTGTAAGACATTACTATAGTGGTTAGTGTAAGACATTACTATAGGCTAACTGCGCTAGTGGTTAGTGTAAGACATTACTATAGTGGTTAGTGTAAGACATTACTATAGGCTAGCTGCACTAGTGGTTAGTGTAAGACATTACTATAGGCTAGCTGCACTAGTGGTTAGTGTAAGAAATTACTATAGTGGTTAGTGTAAGACATTACTATAGTGGTTAGTGTAAGACATTACTATAGGCTAAATGCAATAGTGGTTAGTGTAAGACATTACTATAGGCTAACTGCACTAGTGGTTAGTGTAAGACATTACTATAGTGGTTAGTGTAATACATTACTATAGGCTAGCTGTACTAGTGGTTAGTGTAAGACATTACTATAGTGGTTAGTGTAAGACATTAATATAGGCTAACTTAACTAGTGGTTAGTGTAAGACATTACTATAGGCTAACTGCACTATTGGTTAGTGTAAGACATTACTATAGACTAACTGCACTAGTGGTTAGTGTAAGACATTACTATAGGCTAACTGTACTAGTGGTTAGTGTAAGACATTACTATAGGCTAGCTGACCTAGTGTTAGTGTAAGACATTACTATAGTGGTTAGTGTAAGACATTACTATAGGCTAACTGCACTAGTGGTTAGTGTAAGACATTACTATAAGCTAGCTGACCTAGTGTTAGTGTAAGACATTAATATAGACTAACTGTACTAGTGGTTAGTGTAAGACATTACTATAGACTAACTGCACTAGTGTTTAGTGTAAGACATTACTATAGACTAACTGCACTAGTGTTAGTGTAAGACATTACTATAGTGGTTAGTATAAGACATTACTATAGACTAACTGCACTAGTGGTTAGTGTAAGACATTACTATAAGCTAGCTGAACTAGTGGTTAGTGTAAGACATTACTATAGTGGTTAGTGTAAGACATTACTATAGACTAACTGTACTAGTGGTTAGTGTAAGACATTACTATAGTGGTTAGTGTAAGACATTACTATTGACTAACTGCACTAGTGGTTAGTGTAAGACATTACTATAGACTAACTGCACTAGTGTTAGTGTAAGACATTACTATAGACTAACTGCACTAGTGTTAGTGTAAGACATTACTATAGGCTAGCTGTACTAGTGGTTAGTGTAAGACATTACTATAGTGGTTAGTGTAAGACATTACTATAGACTAACTGCACTAGTGGTTAGTGTAAGACATTACTATAGTGGTTAGTGTAAGACATTACTATAGACTAACTGCACTAGTGGTTAGTGTAAGACATTACTATAGGCTAGCTGCACTAGTGGTTAGTGTAAGACATTACTATAGGCTAACTGCACTAGTGGTTAGTGTAAGACATTACTATAGGCTAGCTATACTAGTGGTTAGTGTAAGACATTACTATAGTGGTTAGTGTAAGACATTACTATAGGCTAGCTGCACTAGTGGTTAGTGTAAGACATTACTATAGTGGTTAGTGTAAGACATTACTATAGTGGTTAGTGTAAGACATTACTATAGGCTAGCTGCACTAGTGGTTAGTGTAAGACATTACTATAGGCTAGCTGCACTAGTGGTTAGTGTAAGACATTACTATAGGCTAACTGCACTAGTGGTTAGTGTAAGACATTACTATAGTGGTTAGTGTAAGACATTACTATAGGCTAACTGAACTAGTGGTTAGTGTAAGACATTACTATAGTGGTTAGTGTAAGACATTACTATAGGCTAGCTGCACTAGTGGTTAGTGTAAGACATTACTATAGTGGTTAGTGTAAGACATTACTATAGACTAACTGCACTAGTGGTTAGTGTAAGACATTACTATAGGCTAGCTGCACTAGTGGTTAGTGTAAGACATTACTATAGGCTAGCTGCACTAGTGGTTAGTGTAAGACATTACTATAGGCTAGCTGCACTAGTGGTTAGTGTAAGACATTACTATAGTGGTTAGTGTAAGACATTACTATAGGCTAGCTGCACTAGTGGTTAGTGTAAGACATTACTATAGTGGTTAGTGTAAGACATTACTATAGGCTAACTGCACTAGTGGTTAGTGTAAGACATTACTGTAGTGGTTAGTGTAAGACATTACTATAGACTAGCTGCACTAGTGGTTAGTGTAAGACATTACTATAGGCTAACTGCACTAGTGGTTAGTGTAAGACATTACTATAGGCTAACTGCACTAGTGGTTAGTGTAAGACATTACTATAGTGGTTAGTGTAAGACATTACTATAGTGGTTAGTGTAAGACACTACTATAGGCTAACTGCACTAGTGGTTAGTGTAAGACATTACTATAGGCTAACTGCACTAGTGGTTAGTGTAAGACATTACTATAGGCTAACTGCACTAGTGGTTAGTGTAAGACATTACTATAGCTAGCTGCACTAGTGGTTAGTGTAAGACATTACTATAGTGGTTAGTGTAAGACATTACTATAGACTAACTACACTAGTGGTTAGTGTAAGACATTACTATAGTGGTTAGTGTAAGACATTACTATAGTGGTTAGTGTAAGACATTACTATAGGCTAACTGCACTAGTGGTTAGTGTAAGACATTACTATAGGCTAACTGCACTAGTGGTTAGTGTAAGACATTACTATAGGCTAGCTGCACTAGTGGTTAGTGTAAGACATTACTATAGGCTAACTGTACTAGTGGTTAGTGTAAGACATTACTATAGTGGTTAGTGTAAGACATTACTATAGGCTAACTGCACTAGTGGTTAGTTTAAGACATTACTATAGTGGTTAGTGTAAGACATTACTATAGGCTAACTGCACTAGTGGTTAGTGTAAGACATTACTATAGGCTAACTGCACTAGTGGTTAGTGTAAGACATTACTATAGGCTAACTGCACTAGTGGTTAGTGTAAGACATTACTATAGGCTAACTGCACTAGTGGTTAGTGTAAGACATTACTATAGGCTAACTGCACTAGTGGTTAGTGTAAGACATTACTATAGGCTAACTGCACTAGTGGTTAGTTTAAGACATTACTATAGTGGTTAGTGTAAGACATTACTATAGGCTAACTGCACTAGTGGTTAGTGTAAGACATTACTATAATGGTTAGTGTAAGACATTACTATAGGCTAACTGCACTAGTGGTTAGTGTAAGACATTACTATAGGCTAACTGCACTAGTGGTTAGTGTAAGACATTACTATAGGCTAACTGAACTAGTGGTTAGTGTAAGACATTACTATAGCTAGCTGAACTAGTGGTTAGTGTAAGACATTACTATAGGCTAACTGCACTAGTGGTTAGTGTAAGACATTACTATAGTGGTTAGTGTAAGACATTACTATAGGCTAACTGCACTAGTGGTTAGTGTAAGACATTACTATAGTGGTTAGTGTAAGACATTACTATAGGCTAACTGCACTAGTGGTTAGTGTAAGACATTACTATAGGCTAACTGCACTAGTGGTTAGTGTAAGACATTACTATAGTGGTTAGTGTAAGACATTACTATATGCTAGCTGCACTAGTGGTTAGTGTAAGACATTACTATAGGCTAACTGTACTAGTGGTTAGTGTAAGACATTACTATAGTGGTTAGTGTAAGACATTACTATAGGCTAACTGCACTAGTGGTTAGTGTAAGACATTACTATAGGCTAACTGCACTAGTGGTTAGTGTAAGACATTACTATAGTGGTTAGTGTAAGACATTACTATAGGCTAACTGCACTAGTTGTTAGTGTAAGACATTACTATAGGCTAGCTGTACTAGTGGTTAGTGTAAGACATTACTATAGTGGTTAGTGTAAGACATTACTATAGGCTAGCTGCACTAGTGGTTAGTGTAAGACATTACTATAGGCTAGCTGTACTAGTGGTTAGTGTAAGACATTACTATAGGCTAGCTGTACTAGTGGTTAGTGTAAGACATTACTATAGGCTAACTGCACTAGTGGTTAGTGTAAGACATTACTATAGTGGTTAGTGTAAGACATTACTATAGGCTAGCTGCACTAGTGGTTAGTGTAAGACATTACTATAGGCTAGCTGTACTAGTGGTTAGTGTAAGACATTACTATAGGCTAACTGCACTAGTGGTTAGTGTAAGACATTACTATAGGCTAGCTGCACTAGTGGTTAGTGTAAGACATTACTATAGGCTAGCTGCACTAGTGGTTAGTGTAAGACATTACTATAGGCTAGCTGTACTAGTGGTTAGTGTAAGATATTACTATAGGCTAACTGCACTAGTGGTTAGTGTAAGACATTACTATAGGCTAACTGCACTAGTGGTTAGTGTAAGACATTACTATAGTGGTTAGTGTAAGATATTACTATAGGCTAACTGCACTAGTGGTTAGTGTAAGACATTACTATAGGCTAACTGCACTAGTGGTTAGTGTAAGACATTACTATAGGCTAACTGCACTAGTGGTTAGTGTAAGACATTACTATAGGCTAACTGCACTAGTGGTTAGTGTAAGACATTACTATAGTGGTTAGTGTAAATATTACTATAGGCTAACTGCACTAGTGGTTAGTGTAAGACATTACTATAGGCTAACTGCACTAGTGGTTAGTGTAAGACATTACTATAGTGGTTAGTGTAAATATTACTATAGGCTAACTGCACTAGTGGTTAGTGTAAGACATTACTATAGTGGTTAGTGTAAGATATTACTATAGGCTAACTGCACTAGTGGTTAGTGTAAGACATTACTATAGGCTAACTGCACTAGTGGTTAGTGTAAGACATTACTATAGGCTAACTGCACTAGTGGTTAGTGTAAGACATTACTATAGGCTAACTGCACTAGTGGTTAGTGTAAGACATTACTATAGTGGTTAGTGTAAATATTACTATAGGCTAACTGCACTAGTGGTTAGTGTAAGACATTACTATAGGCTAACTGCACTAGTGGTTAGTTTAAGACATTACTATAGTGGTTAGTGTAAGACATTACTATAGGCTAGCTGCACTAGTGGTTAGTGTAAGACATTACTATAGTGGTTAGTGTAAGACATTACTATAGTGGTTAGTATAAGACATTACTATAGGCTAACTGCACTAGTGGTTAGTGTAAGACATTACTATAGGCTAACTGCACTAGTGGTTAGTGTAAGACATTACTATAGTGGTTAGTGTAAACATTACTATAGGCTAACTGCACTAGTGGTTAGTGTAAGACATTACTATAGTGGTTAGTGTAAGACATTACTATAGGCTAACTGCACTAGTGGTTAGTGTAAGACATTACTATAGGCTAGCTGCACTAGTGGTTAGTGTAAGACATTACTATAGGCTAACTGCACTAGTGGTTAGTGTAAGACATTACTATAGGCTAGCTGCACTAGTGGTTAGTGTAAGACATTACTATAGTGGTTAGTGTAAGACATTACTATATGCTAGCTGTACTAGTGGTTAGTGTAAGACATTACTATAGGCTAGCTGCACTAGTGGTTAGTGTAAGACATTACTATAGTGGTTAGTGTAAGACATTACTATAGGCTAACTGCACTAGTGGTTAGTGTAAGACATTACTATAGGCTAACTGTACTAGTGGTTAGTGTAAGACATTACTATAGGCTAACTGCACTAGTGGTTAGTGTAAGACATTACTATAGGCTAACTGTACTAGTGGTTAGTGTAAGACATTACTATAGGCTAACTGCACTAGTGGTTAGTGTAAGACATTACTATAGTGGTTAGTGTAAGATATTACTATAGGCTAACTGTACTAGTGGTTAGTGTAAGACATTACTATAGGCTAACTGCATTAGTGGTTAGTGTAAGACATTACTATAGGCTAACTGAACTAGTGGTTAGTGTAAGACATTACTATAGCTAGCTGCACTAGTGGTTAGTGTAAGACATTACTATAGGCTAACTGCATTAGTGGTTAGTGTAAGACATTACTATAGGCTAGCTGCACTAGTGGTTAGTGTAAGACATTACTATAGGCTAACTGTACTAGTGGTTAGTGTAAGACATTACTATAGGCTAACTGCACTAGTGGTTAGTGTAAGACATTACTATAGGCTAACTGTACTAGTGGTTAGTGTAAGACATTACTATAGGCTAACTGCACTAGTGGTTAGTGTAAGACATTACTATAGTGGTTAGTGTAAGACATTACTATAGGCTAGCTGCACTAGTGGTTAGTGTAAGACATTACTATAGGCTAACTGTACTAGTGGTTAGTGTAAGACATTACTATAGGCTAACTGCACTAGTGGTTAGTGTAAGACATTACTATAGGCTAACTGCACTAGTGGTTAGTGTAAGACATTACTATAGTGGTTAGTGTAAGACATTACTATAGTGGTTAGTGTAAGACATTACTATAGGCTAACTGCACTAGTGGTTAGTGTAAGACATTACTATAGCCTAACTGAACTAGTGGTTAGTGTAAGACATTACTATAGTGGTTAGTGTAAGACATTACTATAGCTAGCTGCACTAGTGGTTAGTGTAAGACATTACTATAGTGGTTAGTGTAAGACATTACTATAGTGGTTAGTGTAAGACATTACTATAGGCTAACTGCACTAGTGGTTAGTGTAAGACATTACTATAGTGGTTAGTGTAAGACATTACTATAGGCTAGCTGCACTAGTGGTTAGTGTAAGACATTACTATAGGCTAACTGCACTAGTGGTTAGTGTAAGACATTAATATAGTGGTTAGTGTAAGACATTACTATAGACTAACTGCACTAGTGGTTAGTGTAAGACATTACTATAGTGGTTAGTGTAAGACATTACTATAGGCTAACTGTACTAGTGGTTAGTGTAAGACATTACTATAGGCTAGCTGCACTAGTGGTTAGTGTAAGACATTACTATAGTGGTTAGTGTAAGACATTACTATAGGCTAACTGTACTAGTGGTTAGTGTAATACATTACTATAGGCTAACTGCACTAGTGGTTAGTGTAAGACATTACTATAGTGGTTAGTGTAAGACATTACTATAGGCTAACTGCACTAGTGGTTAGTGTAAGACATTACTATAGGCTAACTGTACTAGTGGTTAGTGTAAGACATTACTATAGGCTAACTGTACTAGTGGTTAGTGTAAGACATTACTATAGGCTAGCTGCACTAGTGGTTAGTGTAAGACATTACTATAGGCTAACTGCACTAGTGGTTAGTGTAAGACATTACTATAGGCTAACTGCACTAGTGGTTAGTGTAAGACATTACTATAGTGGTTAGTGTAAGACATTACTATAGGCTAGCTGCACTAGTGGTTAGTGTAAGACATTACTATAGGCTAACTGCACTAGTGGTTAGTGTAAGACATTACTATAGTGGTTAGTGTAAGACATTACTATAGGCTAGCTGCACTAGTTGTTAGTGTAAGACATTACTATAGTGGTTAGTGTAAGACATTACTATAGCTAGCTGCACTAGTGGTTAGTGTAATACATTACTATAGTGGTTAGTGTAAGACATTACTATAGTGGTTAGTGTAAGACACTACTATAGGCTAACTGCACTAGTGGTTAGTGTAAGACATTACTATAGTGGTTAGTGTAAGACATTACTATAGTGGTTAGTGTAATACATTACTATAGCTAGCTGCACTAGTGGTTAGTGTAAGACATTACTATAGGCTAACTGCATTAGTGGTTAGTGTAAGACATTACTATAGTGGTTAGTGTAAGACATTACTATAGGCTAGCTACAGTAGTGGTTAGTGTAAGACATTACTATAGTGGTTAGTGTAAGACATTACTATAGGCTAACTGAACTAGTGGTTAGTGTAAGACATTACTATAGTGGTTAGTGTAAGACATTACTATAGTGGTTAGTGTAAGACATTACTATAGGCTAGCTGCACTAGTGGTTAGTGTAAGACATTACTATAGGCTAACTGTACTAGTGGTTAGTGTAAGACATTACTATAGTGGTTAGTGTAAGACATTACTATAGGCTAACTGCACTAGTGGTTAGTGTAAGGCATTACTATAGCTAGCTGCACTAGTGGTTAGTGTAAGACATTACTATAGGCTAACTGCATTAGTGGTTAGTGTAAGACATTACTATAGGCTAGCTGCATTAGTGGTTAGTGTAAGACATTACTATAGGCTAACTGCACTAGTGGTTAGTGTAAGACATTACTATAGTGGTTAGTGTAAACATTACTATAGGCTAACTGCACTAGTGGTTAGTGTAAGACATTACTATAGGCTAACTGCACTAGTGGTTAGTGTAAGACATTACTATAGTGGTTAGTTTAAGACATTACTATAGGCTAACTGCACTAGTGGTTAGTGTAAGACATTACTATAGGCTAGCTGCACTAGTGGTTAGTGTAAGACATTACTATAGTGGTTAGTGTAAGACATTACTATAGTGGTTAGTGTAAGACATTACTATAGGCTAACTGTACTAGTGGTTAGTTTAAGACATTACTATAGGCTAGCTGCACTAGTGGTTAGTGTAAGACATTACTATAGGCTAGCTGCACTAGTGGTTAGTGTAAGATATTACTATAGGCTAGCTGCACTAGTGGTTAGTGTAAGACATTACTATAGGCTAACTGCACTAGTGGTTAGTGTAAGACATTACTATAGGCTAACTGTACTAGTGGTTAGTGTAAGACATTACTATAGGCTAGCTGCACTAGTGGTTAGTGTAAGACATTACTATAGGCTAACTGTACTAGTGGTTAGTGTAAGACATTACTATAGTGGTTAGTGTAAGACATTACTATAGGCTAACTGCACTAGTGGTTAGTGTAAGACATTACTATAGTGGTTAGTGTAAGACATTACTATAGCTAGCTGCACTAGTGGTTAGTGTAAGACATTACTATAGTGGTTAGTGTAAGACATTACTATAGGCTAACTGCACTAGTGGTTAGTGTAATACATTACTATAGTGGTTAGTGTAAGACATTACTATAGGCTAACTGCACTAGTGGTTAGTGTAAGACATTACTATAGTGGTTAGTGTAAGACATTACTATAGGCTAGCTGCACTAGTGGTTAGTGTAAGACATTACTATAGGCTAACTGCACTAGTGGTTAGTGTAAGACATTACTATAGTGGTTAGTGTAAGACATTACTATAGGCTAACTGCACTAGTGGTTAGTGTAAGAAATTACTATAGGCTAGCTGCACTAGTGGTTAGTGTAAGACATTACTATAGTGGTTAGTGTAACACATTACTATAGTGGTTAGTGTAAGACATTACTATAGGCTAGCTGTACTAGTGGTTAGTGTAAGACATTACTATAGGCTAGCTGCACTAGTGGTTAGTGTAAGACATTACTATATGCTAGCTGTACTAGTGGTTAGTGTAAGACATTACTATAGGCTAGCTGCACTAGTGGTTAGTGTAAGACATTACTATAGGCTAACTGCACTAGTGGTTAGTGTAAGACATTACTATAGGCTAGCTGCACTAGTGGTTAGTGTAAGACATTACTATAGGCTAACTGCACTAGTGGTTAGTGTAAGACATTACTATAGGCTAACTGTACTAGTGGTTAGTGTAAGACATTACTATAGGCTAACTGTACTAGTGGTTAGTGTAAGACATTACTATAGGCTAACTGTACTAGTGGTTAGTGTAAGACATTACTATAGGCTAACTGCACTAGTGGTTAGTGTAAGACATTACTGTAGACTAACTGCACTAGTGGTTAGTGTAAGACATTACTATAGTGGTTAGTGTAAGACATTACTATAGTGGTTAGTGTAAGACATTACTATAGTGGTTAGTGTAAGACATTACTATAGGCTAGCTGCACTAGTGGTTAGTGTAAGACATTACTATAGGCTAACTGTACTAGTGGTTAGTGTAAGACATTACTATAGGCTAGCTGCACTAGTGGTTAGTGTAAGACATTACTATAGGCTAGCTGCACTAGTGGTTAGTGTAAGACATTACTATAGGCTAACTGCACTAGTGGTTAGTGTAAGACATTACTATAGGCTAACTGCACTAGTGGTTAGTGTAAGACATTACTATAGTGGTTAGTGTAAGACATTACTATAGGCTAACTGCACTAGTGGTTAGTGTAAGACATTACAATAGTGGTTAGTGTAAGACATTACTATAGGCTAGCTGCACTAGTGGTTAGTGTAAGACATTACTATAGGCTAGCTGCACTAGTGGTTAGTGTAAGACATTACTATAGGCTAGCTGCACTAGTGGTTAGTGTAAGACATTACTATAGTGGTTAGTGTAAGACATTACTATAGGCTAGCTGCACTAGTGGTTAGTGTAAGACATTACTATAGGCTAACTGCACTGGTGGTTAGTGTAAGACATTACTATAGGCTAGCTGCACTAGTGGTTAGTGTAAGAAATTACTATAGGCTAACTGCACTAGTGGTTAGTGTAAGACATTACTATAGGCTAGCTGCACTAGTGGTTAGTGTAAGACATTACTATAGGCTAGCTGCACTAGTGGTTAGTGTAAGACATTACTATAGTGGTTAGTGTAAGACATTACTATAGGCTAACTGCACTAGTGGTTAGTGTAAGACATTACTATAGGCTAACTGCACTAGTGGTTAGTGTAAGACATTACTATAGGCTAGCTGCACTAGTGGTTAGTGTAAGACATTACTATAGCTAGCTGCACTAGTGGTTAGTGTAATACATTACTATAGTGGTTAGTGTAAGACATTACTATAGGCTAACTGACTAGTGGTTAGTGTAAGACATTACTATAGTGGTTAGTGTAAGACATTACTATAGTGGTTAGTGTAATACATTACTATAGGCTAACTGTACTAGTGGTTAGTGTAAGACATTACTATAGGCTAACTGCATTAGTGGTTAGTGTAAGACATTACTATAGGCTAGCTGCACTAGTGGTTAGTGTAAGACATTACTATAGGCTAACTGTACTAGTGGTTAGTGTAAGACATTACTATAGTGGTTAGTGTAAGACATTACTATAGTGGTTAGTGTAAGACATTACTATAGGCTAACTGAACTAGTGGTTAGTGTAAGACATTACTATAGCTAGCTGCACTGGTGGTTAGTGTAAGACATTACTATAGGCTAACTGCATTAGTGGTTAGTGTAAGACATTACTATAGGCTAGCTGCATTAGTGGTTAGTGTAAGACATTACTATAGGCTAGCTGCACTAGTGGTTAGTGTAAGACATTACTATAGGCTAACTGTACTAGTGGTTAGTGTAAGACATTACTATAGTGGTTAGTGTAAGACATTACTATAGGCTAACTGCACTAGTGGTTAGTGTAAGACATTACTATAGTGGTTAGTGTAAGACATTACTATAGCTAGCTGCACTAGTGGTTAGTGTAAGACATTACTATAGTGGTTAGTGTAAGACATTACTATAGGCTAACTGCACTAGTGGTTAGTGTAAGACATTACTATAGTGGTTAGTGTAAGACATTACTATAGGCTAACTGCACTAGTGGTTAGTGTAAGACATTACTATAGTGGTTAGTGTAAGACATTACTATAGGCTAGCTGCACTAGTGGTTAGTGTAAGACATTACTATAGGCTAACTGCACTAGTGGTTAGTGTAAGACATTACTATAGGCTAGCTGCACTAGTGGTTAGTGTAAGACATTACTATAGGCTAACTGCACTAGTGGTTAGTGTAAGAAATTACTATAGGCTAGCTGCACTAGTGGTTAGTGTAAGACATTACTATAGGCTAGCTGCACTAGTGGTTAGTGTAAGACATTACTATAGTGGTTAGTGTAACACATTACTATAGTGGTTAGTGTAAGACATTACTATAGGCTAACTGCACTAGTGGTTAGTGTAAGACATTACTATAGGCTAGCTGCACTAGTGGTTAGTGTAAGACATTACTATAGGCTAGCTGCACTAGTGGTTAGTGTAAGACATTACTATAGTCTAGCTGCACTAGTGGTTAGTGTAAGACATTACTATAGGCTAACTGCACTAGTGGTTAGTGTAAGACATTACTATAGGCTAGCTGCACTAGTGGTTAGTGTAAGACATTACTATATGCTAACTGCACTAGTGGTTAGTGTAAGACATTACTATAGTGGTTAGTGTAAGACATTACTATAGGCTAGCTGTACTAGTGGTTTGTGTAAGACATTACTATAGTGGTTAGTGTAAGACATTACTATAGGCTAACTGCACTAGTGGTTAGTGTAAGACATTACTATAGGCTAACTGCACTAGTGGTTAGTGTAAGAAATTACTATAGGCTAGCTGCACTAGTGGTTAGTGTAAGACATTACTATAGGCTAGCTGCACTAGTGGTTAGTGTAAGACATTACTATAGTGGTTAGTGTAAGACATTACTATAGTGGTTAGTGTAACACATTACTATAGTGGTTAGTGTAAGACATTACTATAGGCTAGCTGTACTAGTGGTTAGTGTAAGACATTACTATAGGCTAGCTGCACTAGTGGTTAGTGTAAGACATTACTATAGGCTAACTGTACTAGTGGTTAGTGTAAGACATTACTATAGTGGTTAGTGTAAGACATTACTATAGTGGTTAGTGTAACACATTACTATAGTGGTTAGTGTAAGACATTACTATAGGCTAGCTGTACTAGTGGTTAGTGTAAGACATTACTATAGGCTAGCTGCACTAGTGGTTAGTGTAAGACATTACTATAGGCTAACTGTACTAGTGGTTAGTGTAAGACATTACTATAGTGGTTAGTGTAACACATTACTATAGTGGTTAGTGTAAGACATTACTATAGGCTAGCTGTACTAGTGGTTAGTGTAAGACATTACTATAGGCTAGCTGCACTAGTGGTTAGTGTAAGACATTACTATAGGCTAACTGTACTAGTGGTTAGTGTAAGACATTACTATAGGCTAGCTGCACTAGTGGTTAGTGTAAGACATTACTATAGTGGTTAGTGTAAAAATTACTATAGGCTAACTGCACTAGTGGTTAGTGTAAGACATTACTATAGACTAGCTGTACTAGTGGTTAGTGTAAGACATTACTATAGGCTAGCTGTACTAGTGGTTAGTGTAAGACATTACTATAGTGGTTAGTGTAATACATTACTATAGGCTAACTGCACTAGTGGTTAGTGTAAGACATTACTATAGGCTAACTGCACTAGTGGTTAGTGTAAGACATTACTATAGTGGTTAGTGTAAGACATTACTATAGGCTAGCTGCACTAGTGGTTAGTGTAATACATTACTATAGTGGTTAGTGTAAGACATTACTATAGGCTAACTGCACTAGTGGTTAGTGTAAGACATTACTATAGGCTAACTGCACTAGTGGTTAGTGTAAGACATTACTATAGGCTAACTGCACTAGTGGTTAGTGTAAGACATTACTATAGGCTAACTGCACTAGTGGTTAGTGTAAGACATTACTATAGTGGTTAGTGTAACACATTACTATAGTGGTTAGTGTAAGGCATTACTATAGGCTAGCTGTACTAGTGGTTAGTGTAAGACATTACTATAGGCTAGCTGTACTAGTGGTTAGTGTAAGACATTACTATAGGCTAGCTGCACTAGTGGTTAGTGTAAGACATTACTATAGTGGTTAGTGTAAAAATTACTATAGGCTAACTGCACTAGTGGTTAGTGTAAGACATTACTATAGGCTAACTGCACTAGTGGTTAGTGTAAGACATTACTATAGTGGTTAGTGTAAGACATTACTATAGGCTAGCTGCACTAGTGGTTAGTGTAAGACATTACTATAGGCTAACTGCACTAGTGGTTAGTGTAAGACATTACTATAGTGGTTAGTGTAAGACATTACTATAGGCTAGCTGCACTAGTGGTTAGTGTAAGACATTACTATAGTGGTTAGTGTAAGACATTACTATAGCTAGCTGCACTAGTGGTTAGTGTAATACATTACTATAGTGGTTAGTGTAAGACATTACTATAGGCTAACTGACTAGTGGTTAGTGTAAGACATTACTATAGTGGTTAGTGTAAGACATTACTATAGTGGTTAGTGTAAGACATTAATATAGGCTAACTGCACTAGTGGTTAGTGTAAGACATTACTATAGGCTAGCTGCACTAGTGGTTAGTGTAAGACATTACTATAGACTAACTGCACTAGTGTTAGTGTAAGACATTACTATAGGCTAACTGCACTAGTGGTTAGTGTAAGACATTACTATAGGCTAACTGCACTAGTGGTTAGTGTAAGACATTACTATAGTGGTTAGTATAAGACATTACTATAGACTAACTACACTAGTGGTTAGTGTAAGACATTACTATAGTGGTTAGTATAAGACATTACTATAGACTAACTACACTAGTGGTTAGTGTAAGACATTACTATAGTGGTTAGTGTAAGACATTACTATAGGCTAGCTGCACTAGTGGTTAGTGTAAGACATTACTATAGTGGTTAGTATAAGACATTACTATAGACTAACTACACTAGTGGTTAGTGTAAGACATTACTATAGTGGTTAGTGTAAGACATTACTATAGGCTAACTGCACTAGTGGTTAGTGTAAGACATTACTATAGGCTAGCTGCACTAGTGGTTAGTGTAAGACATTACTATAGTGGTTAGTGTAAGACATTACTATAGGCTAACTGCACTAGTGGTTAGTTTAAGACATTACTATAGGCTAACTGCACTAGTGGTTAGTGTAAGACATTACTATAGGCTAACTGAACTAGTGGTTAGTGTAAGACATTACTATAGTGGTTAGTGTAAACATTACTATAGGCTAACTGCACTAGTGGTTAGTTTAAGACATTACTATAGTGGTTAGTGTAAACATTACTATAGGCTAACTGCACTAGTGGTTAGTTTAAGACATTACTATAGTGGTTAGTGTAAACATTACTATAGGCTAACTGCACTAGTGGTTAGTTTAAGACATTACTATAGTGGTTAGTGTAAACATTACTATAGGCTAACTGCACTAGTGGTTAGTTTAAGACATTACTATAGTGGTTAGTGTAAACATTACTATAGGCTAACTGCACTAGTGGTTAGTGTAAGACATTACTATAGGCTAACTGCACTAGTGGTTAGTGTAAGACATTACTATAGTGGTTAGTGTAAGACATTACTATAGGCTAGCTGCACTAGTGGTTAGTGTAATACATTACTATAGGCTAACTGCACTAGTGGTTAGTGTAAGACATTACTACAGTGGTTAGTGTAAGACATTACTATAGGCTAGCTGCACTAGTGGTTAGTGTAAGACATTACTATAGTGGTTAGTGTAAGACATTACTATAGTGGTTAGTGTAAGACATTACTATAGTGGTTAGTGTAAGGCATTACTATAGGCTAACTGCACTAGTGCTTAGTGTAAGACATTACTATAGGCTAACTGCACTAGTGGTTAGTGTAAGACATTACTATAGGCTAACTGCACTAGTGGTTAGTGTAAGACATTACTATTGCTAGCTGCACTAGTGGTTAGTGTAAGACATTACTATAGTGGTTAGTGTAAGACATTACTATAGACTAACTACACTAGTGGTTAGTTTAAGACATTACTATAGTGGTTAGTGTAAGACATTACTATAGGCTAGCTGCACTAGTGGTTAGTGTAAGACATTACTATAGTGGTTAGTGTAAGACATTACTATAGTGGTTAGTGTAAGACATTACTATAGTGGTTAGTGTAATACATTACTATAGGCTAACTGCACTAGTGGTTAGTGTAAGACATTACTATAAGCTAACTGAACTAGTGGTTAGTGTAAGACATTACTATAGGTAGCTGCACTAGTGGTTAGTGTAAGACATTACTATAGGCTAACTGTACTAGTGGTTAGTGTAAGACATTACTATAGTGTTTTAGTGTAAGACATTACTATAGTGGTTAGTGTAAGACATTACTATAGGCTAACTGCACTAGTGGTTAGTGTAAGACATTACTATAGGCTAGCTGCACTAGTGGTTAGTGTAAGACATTACTATAGGCTAGCTGCACTAGTGGTTAGTGTAAGACATTACTATAGGCTAGCTACACTAGTGGTTAGTGTAAGACATTACTATAGGCTAACTGTACTAGTGGTTAGTGTAAGACATTACTATAGTGGTTAGTGTAAGACATTACTATAGTGGTTAGTGTAAGACATTACTATAGTGGTTAGTGTAAGACATTACTATAGGCTAACTGCACTAGTGGTTAGTGTAAGACATTACTATAGGCTAGCTGCACTAGTGGTTAGTGTAAGACATTACTATAGGCTAGCTGCACTAGTGGTTAGTGTAAGACATTACTATAGGCTAGCTACACTAGTGGTTAGTGTAAGACATTACTATAGTGGTTAGTGTAAGACATTACTATAGTGGTTAGTGTAAGACATTACTATAGGCTAACTGCACTAGTGGTTAGTGTAAGACATTACTATAGGCTAACTGAACTAGTGGTTAGTGTAAGACATTACTATAGTGGTTAGTGTAAGACATTACTATAGCTAGCTGCACTAGTGGTTAGTGTAAGACATTACTATAGTGGTTAGTGTAAGACATTACTATAGGCTAGCTGCACTAGTGGTTAGTGTAAGACATTACTATAGTGGTTAGTGTAAGACATTACTATAGGCTAACTGCACTAGTTGTTAGTGTAAGACATTACTATAGTGGTTAGTGTAAGACATTACTATAGGCTAACTGCACCAGTGGTTAGTGTAAGACATTACTATAGTGGTTAGTGTAAGACATTACTATAGGCTAGCTGCACTAGTGGTTAGTGTAAGACATTACTATAGTGGTTAGTGTAAGACATTACTATAGGCTAGCTGCACTAGTGGTTAGTGTAAGACATTACTATAGTAGTTAGTGTAAGACATTACTATAGGCTAGCTGTACTAGTGGTTAGTGTAAGACATTACTATAGTGGTTAGTGTAAGACATTACTATAGGCTAACTGAACTAGTGGTTAGTGTAAGACATTACTATAGTGGTTAGTGTAAGACATTACTATAGGCTAGCTGCACTAGTGGTTAGTGTAAGACATTACCATAGTGGTTAGTGTAAGACATTACTATAGGCTAACTGCACTAGTTGTTAGTGTAAGACATTACTATAGTGGTTAGTGTAAGACATTACTATAGGCTAGCTGCACTAGTGGTTAGTGTAAGACATTACTATAGGCTAACTGCACTAGTGGTTTGTGTAAGACATTACTATAGTGGTTAGTGTAAGACATTACTATAGGCTAGCTGCACTCGTGGTTAGTGTAAGACATTACCATAGTGGTTAGTGTAAGACATTACTATAGGCTAACTGCACTAGTTGTTAGTGTAAGACATTACTATAGTGGTTAGTGTAAGACATTACTATAGGCTAGCTGACCTAGTGGTTAGTGTAAGACATTACTATAGGCTAGCTGCACTAGTGGTTAGTGTAAGCTATTACTATAGGCTAACTGCACTAGTGGTTAGTGTAAGACATTACTATAGGCTAACTGCACTAGTGCTTAGTGTAAGACATTACTATAGGCTAACTGCACTAGTTGTTAGTGTAAGACATTACTATAGGACAACTGAACTAGTGGTTAGTGTAAGACATTACTATAGGCTAACTGCACTAGTGGTTAGTGTAAGACATTACTATAGGCTAACTGCACTAGTGGTTAGTGTAAGACATTACTATAGGCTAACTGCACTAGTGGTTAGTGTAAGACATTACTATAGGCTAGCTGCACTAGTGGTTAGTGTAAGACATTACTATAGGCTAACTGCACTAGTGGTTAGTGTAAGACATTACTATAGGCTAACTGCACTAGTGGTTAGTGTAAGACATTACTATAGGCTAACTGCACTAGTGGTTAGTGTAAGACATTACTATAGGCTAACTATTATCTATTTTCCATATACTATTTAAATCGCACCCATACATTAATATTATTAGTGTTTAATTCATCTAGATTACATGTAAGGCTATTCGTATGCTGTCGTATGTTTTCTCACCTCTAGCAGCCCGTGGTAATTGCTGACTAATTAGTACGATGACCAGTAACCAACCAACGCTATTATTTACTTCCTGACCTGTATACGAGATATAGTCGAGATAGAGTCGAGATATTTACATGAGTTCATTTCTATACGTGATAATATATCCGTGTGAGAAAATTTATAATATTTATTTATAATATTTATTCATTAGTTTATTTATTTTTATATATTGGTTATATAGTTATTTATATGTTGTATAGGATTTATTTGTATTAAAATAAACTTTTTTTAATGTATTCTCATTGTATGAATACAATAGATAGAGTATTTTTTTATTGTGGAAAATTTTAGTTGCTCCATTAAAGTATAATAATGATACACGTATATTATATATATTCTATATTATATATATTTTATTTTAAATATTACAATACATTTAGAAGTTTACAACCTTTATAATGTCATTGGTTGAGTTATATTTAAAATAAACATTTGATATTAAATTTTCATTAATCCGTAGATTCCAAAGATGGATTTTGAATCACCGATTAAAAGTTCAATTCTGAATTTAACACCTACATCGCAACTGGGTTCAGCATTCACCTTCGACTCCTACAGTTTCGATGAGGATAGCAAAGACTCCGGTGTTGGCTCAGTATGCGACTTGGCTGATTATGATCGATTCCGAAATAATGATTTCAAGGTCATTCCTTTTATCGTACAAGTTTTATATATTTCCTAATTATTTGCAGAGATTAATATATTTTTTAATTTCACTTTCAAATGATTTAAAATAAACATTAATCTAAAGTAATATCTAATGTAATATATAAAGTAATATCTAAAGTAATATCTAAAGTAATATCTAAAGTAATATATAAAGTAATATCCTAAGTAATATCTTAAGTAATATCTTAAGTAATATCTTAAGTAATATCTTAAGTAATATCTTAAGTAATATCTTAAGTAATATCTTAAGTAATATCTTAAGTAATATCTTAAGTAATATATAAAGTACTATCTAAAGTAATATATAAAGTACTATCTAAAGTAATATCTAAATTAATATCTAAAGTAATATCTAAGGTAATATATAAGGTAATATCTAAAGTAATATCTAAAGTAATATCTAAAGTAATATATAAAGTAATATCTAAAGTAATATCTAAAGTAATGTCTAAAGTAATATCTAAAGTAATATCTAAAGTAATATCTAAAGTAATGTCTAAAGTAATATCTAAAGTAATATCTAAAGTAATATCTAAAGTAATATCTAAGGTAATATCTAAGGTAATATTTAAGGTAATATATAAGGTAATGTCTAAAGTAATATATAAGGTAATATCTAAAGTAATATCTAAATTAATATCTAAAGTAATATATAAAGTAATATCTAATGTAATATATAAGGTAATATCTAAAGTAATATCTAAAGTAATATCTAAAGTAATATCTAAAGTAATATCTAAAGTAATATCTAAAGTAATATCTAAAGTAATATCTAAAGTTATATCTAAAGTTATATCTAAGTAATATCTAAAGTAATATCTAAAGTAATATATAAGGTAATATTTAAAGTAATATCTAAAGTAATATCTAAAGTAATATCTAAAGTACTATCTAAAGTAATATCTAAAGTAATATCTAAAGTAATATCTAAAGTAATATCTAAAGTAATATCTAAAGTAATATCTAAAGTAATATCTAAAGTAATATCTAAAGTACTATCTAAAGTAATATCTAAAGTACTATCTAAAGTAATATCTAAGGTAATATATAAGGTAATATTTAAAGTAATATCTAAAGTAATATCTAAAGTAATATCTAAAGTAATATTTAAGTTAATATCTAAATTAATATATAAAGTAATATCTAATGTAATATCTAATGTAATATATAAGGTAATATCTAAAGTAATATCTAAAGTAATATCTAAAGTAATATCTAAAGTAATATCTAAAGTAATATCTAAAGTACTATCTAAAGTAATATCTAAAGTACTATCTAAAGTAATATCTAATGTAATATATAAGGTAATATCTAAAGTAATATCTAAAGTAATATCTAAAGTAATATCTAAAGTAATATCTAAAGTAATATATAAAGTAATATCTAAAGTAATATCTAAAGTAATATCTAAAGTAATATCTAAAGTAATATCTAAAGTAATAACTAAAGTAATATCTAAAGTAATATCTAAAGTAATATCTAAAGTAATATGTAAAGTAATATCTAAAGTAATATCTAAAGTAATATCTAAAGTAATATCTAAAGTAATATCTAAAGTAATATCTAAAGTAATATCTAAAGTAATATCTAAAGTAATATCTAAAGTAATATCTAAAGTTATATCTAAAGTTATATCTAAAGTAATATCTAAAGTAATATCTAAAGTAATATCTAAAGTAATATCTAAAGTAATATCTAAGGTAATATATAAGGTAATATTTAAAGTAATATCTAAAATACTATCTAAAGTAATATCTAAAGTAATATCTAAGGTAATATCTTAAGTAATATCTAAAGTAATATATAAAGTAATATCTAAAGTAATATCTAAAGTAATATCTAAAGTAATATGTAAAGTAATATCTAAAGTAATATCTAAAGTAATATCTAAAGTAATATCTAAAGTAATATCTAAAGTAATATCTAAAGTAATATCTAAAGTAATATCTAAAGTAATATCTAAAGTAATATCTAAAGTAATATCTAAAGTTATATCTAAAGTTATATCTAAAGTTATATCTAAAGTAATATCTAAAGTAATATCTAAAGTAATATCTAAGGTAATATTTAAAGTAATATCTAAAATACTATCTAAAGTAATATCTAAAGTAATATCTAAGGTAATATCTAAAGTAATATCTAAAGTAATATATAAAGTAATATCTAAAGTAATATCTAATGTAATATATAAGGTAATATCTAAAGTAATATCTAAAGTAATATCTAAAGTAATATCTAAAGTAATATCTAAAGTAATATCTAAAGTAATATCTAAAGTAATATCTAAAGTACTATCTAAAGTAATATCTAAAGTACTATCTAAAGTAATATCTAAGGTAATATCTAAGGTAATATATAAGGTAATATCTAAAGTAATATCTAAAGTAATATCTAAAGTAATATCTAAAGTAATATATAAAGTAATATCTAAAGTAATATCTAAAGTAATATCTAAAGTAATATCTAAAGTAATATCTAAAGTAATATCTAAAGTAATATCTAAAGTAATATCTAAAGTAATAACTAAAGTAATATTTAAAGTAATATCTAAAGTAATATCTAAAGTAATATCTAAAGTAATATCTAAAGTAATATCTAAAGTAATATCTAAAGTAATATCTAAAGTAATATCTAAAGTTATATCTAAAGTTATATCTAAAGTAATATCTAAAGTAATATCTAAAGTAATATCTAAAGTAATATCTAAAGTAATATCTAAAGTAATATCTAAAGTAATATCTAAGGTAATATATAAGTTAATATTTAAAGTAATATTTAAAGTAATATCTAAAATACTATCTAAAGTAATATCTAAAGTAATATCTAAGGTAATATCTTAAGTAATATCTAAAGTAATATATAAAGTAATATCTAAAGTAATATCTAAAGTAATATCTAAAGTAATATGTAAAGTAATATCTAAAGTAATATCTAAAGTAATATCTAAAGTAATATCTAAAGTAATATCTAAAGTAATATCTAAAGTAATATCTAAAGTAATATCTAAAGTAATATCTAAAGTTATATCTAAAGTTATATCTAAAGTAATATCTAAAGTAATATCTAAAGTAATATCTAAGGTAATATTTAAAGTAATATCTAAAATACTATCTAAAGTAATATCTAAAGTAATATCTAAGGTAATATCTAAAGTAATATCTAAAGTAATATCTAAAGTACTATCTAAAGTAATATCTAAAGTACTATCTAAAGTAATATCTAAGGTAATATTTAAGGTAATATATAAGGTAATATCTAAAGTAATATCTAAAGTAATATCTAAAGTAATATCTAAAGTAATATATAAAGTAATATCTAAAGTAATATCTAAAGTAATATCTAAAGTAATATCTAAAGTAATATCTAAAGTAATATCTAAAGTAATAACTAAAGTAATATCTAAAGTAATATCTAAAGTAATATCTAAAGTAATATGTAAAGTAATATCTAAAGTAATATCTAAAGTAATATCTAAAGTAATATCTAAAGTAATATCTAAAGTTATATCTAAAGTTATATCTAAAGTAATATCTAAAGTAATATCTAAAGTAATATCTAAAGTAATATCTAAAGTAATATCTAAGGTTATATTCCTATAATGCTATATAACATTTACATTAAATAAAGATGGTTTCTATGTTTCTACAGCATTTTGGACAGTTTAAACAGAAACAGTTTGTATCTCCGGTAATTGACAATACCGGATCTCCCGACCTTCCCAATGGTCTTACCGACTCCGATTTAGCTTCCCCTCTCTCCTCGATCTCCCCACTCAACTTACGTAACACGACTGTATCTCCTATGTTGTCCTCGCCCTTGAGTAAGATGGGTTTCTCTACGTTGGTTGGAGCCGGTGAATCGTTGATTTCTCGACGCCGTCTCACTACGAAACTCGGAGTCCTACGTACAAACCCTCACGGGGTCGAACTTGCCAAATTTCCCGCTTACTCCGCGATGAATACGCCGACGGGTCTAACAACTGTAGATATCTCGAGGCCTGTGAAACGTAAGATCGTTATATCCGACGACCTTCTGAATCCGATGTGTGGTTTGAATGCCTGCTCGTCGCCGATTCCAGCGAAACGACATTCAAATTCTTTTCACCGCTTCAATTCCGAGGTCACGTGACATTATTAGCCACTAATTTTCTTTTAAAATAAACATTATTTTTTTTGTTCGGTTAAAATCACATTTTTATATCTCATTTATTTTGTCAACATGAAATATAATAAGAACTAATTAACTAATTAAATAATAGAATTATTATATATACTATATTATCCTTAATATAACAACGGAACATCGCATTATTACCTCATAGATTATTGTGAAGTCCGCAATGAACAAGGCTGAGGTACAACAAAATCTCATCGGAGATTTCAGTCGTGAGTTTATTTTACCAGTTGAACCCAAAACATCGAAAAACAATGATCTACATTCTATAACCTGCAAAACGGTTGTTGATCAAGCTTATGTAATACCGTACCATCTCTTGCGTAATACCGCACCATCTCTTACGTAATACCGCACCATCTCTTACGTAATACCGTACCATCTCTTGCGTAATACCGTACCATCTCTTAGGTAAATTCTCTTTTTGTATATTAATGTTATTACAAATTTAGAAATTTTATTTTGATAGATTTAGATTAATTCAATATAATGTCAAAAAGTTTAAAACTAAATTCTATATCTTTTAATAAATGATCCGCAGATGGTGAAATTATTGAAGGGTGATTATTCTGATGTAGTTAGAAACTATATCATCGTAGATTGCAGGTACCCATTTGAATACAATGCAGGACATATCGTGGTTTGTATTGCGGTCGTAGTATTTCCTATGATTATTTGTTCCATTGACTACTTGCTATTATATAACATTAAGTAATGTCTGATTATTCCTTTAGGGAGCGGTGAATTTACACACGAAACAGTCTGTCGCCGATGAACTGGTCAATGCTCCATTGTTCCCTCGAGCAGTCGTCGGTGAAACAATAGCCGATTGCACGGTCGTCGTTTTCCACTGCGAATTCTCTTCGGAACGAGGTCCCAAAATGTCTAGATTTCTGCGAAACAAAGACAGGGACCTGAACTCCGAAAACTACCCTCACCTTCGTTACCCCGAAATCTATATCCTCAAGGATGGTTACAAAGCATTCTACGAAAATGACAAGGTAAAGTGTTTCAAGTTTTGCAATTTAACTGCATTTTATTTCAATAGAATCACTATTTTAACTATGCTCCAATTATGATTTAATTGTAAAATTCAATTCTATATTAATAATGTAACTTATTGTTATTAATATTTATGTAAATTACACTCACAAATGAGTGAAATTTGTTCATTTTTTGAATTTGATTAATAGAGTTTATGTGAACCTAAAGCCTATTTGCCGATGTTGGATGCTGGTCACAAGGAAGAGCTGAGAAGGTATCGCAGCCAAAGACTCGTTCAGAAGAGGTCATCTCGACTGCGGTTTTAATCTAACTCTTCTGGTCAATTGACCACCACCACTGTGTCCTACGATTGTGCAATTCATATATTATAGGTGAATCCCTCGCTTAACAAATGATCTCAACTTCTCTCGCGTGAATTTCAATCCTCGTTTATTAGTTTTCTATGTATTAGATTATTTATTGAAACCGATATGTGGTTAATTGTTCTACTATTTTTATAATACTTTTTATGACAATCCCTTTAGGCTATTTCTAATTTCATATTTTATTTGGAACTGTGCCATATATATATTTATATATATATATTATATTCCTGTTACATATGTATTGAACCCGTATTAATACGTTATTTTAAATATGTATATATACATAGAATTTGTTCCAATAAATTTATTATTACTTTAATTCATTTTTAAATTATTTGAGATTAAATGCTATTGTATTATAAATATAATAAATACCAATATTAAAAGAACTATATTTATTATACAAATAATTGGACATTGATATTCAAATTTGATTCTTGAATTTTTCTTTATTAACATAAATATCATAATTCTTAAAAAATCATTTAAATTTGATTCAATGAAAACAAATTTCAATGTATCATTGTGTAAACTCTATATGTAAATCTATTATACTATAAATATGCATATCATTATACATTTAAACATATTTCATAATATTTAAAAATTGTATTTATATTAATTGAAACACATACTTTGTAATCTTATAATCAATTTGAGCATTAAATTAATTATTGCTAATAGTTATTTATATTTAATAATTATATAAGCTAGTTATTACATCATATTATTTTCAATAATTTTATCACCTAATAATATTAATTTTATATAACAAATGTGAATAGAATAAATAAACACATCGTATATACTTGGCATGTAGTATGTTGTATGTTAAATATAGTGACGTCATATTTAGAGCGAAATTCACACGACATCGCCACAACGACCTCTTGCATAACATGTGTTCTCGTTGACCTACAGACTTGTGAAAACCTTTTAGTCCTTCGTCGCATCCCTTGACCATATATCGTCACACAATCTGACCTAATGTCTATCGAGCACCACGAGATTAATTAAAATATACAGATTTATAATGGAAATAATTATCACCTATTGCTTAGTATTGATTAGTATATAATATTGTATACGAAGGTACCGAATCTAATCTAGGACACCACTCATCTTATAAACAAATTAGAATTTGATTTTAATATAATGTCACGATAATATCATTTGTATCGAATTATGCAGAGTTTTCTGTATATACCTAAACATATCTATACTTGAATTTATTTAATTCTAATACACGTTAATTATAAATAATATAATATGCTTTCTAAATAATAGATACTAGTTTATATAATATTCACGATTACGGTAACATAACATTCATAATATTATTAGCAATTAATCTAAAGTTAATTCTAAAGTTGACTAGAATTATATATTTTATTATTTTGTGTATTAATATTTAAAATATGATTTTATATTGTAGAATTTCTTTATATTTTAATAATTATTAAAATAATTACATCAAGCTAATACATATTTTCTAAATAGTTTTTTAAACGTCAATTTTTAATATTTTATTTTAATATAATTTATATTTTAATTATTCCATATCGTAGATATACAAATTCACATTTTATAAATATATAAAATTGCTTATAAAATGTTAATTTGATTTATGCAGGTAATCAAATTTCTTTATTTTGTTACAATGTTCTGTTTAAAATAATGATATATATAAATATAATAAGAATTATTATAAACAATTTACGTATGGGAATGATTACAGATTAATACACGACATTTTTATTGTGATTAAATTAGATACTATAATTGTAATATAATAAGATACAAAAATATATCATGTTTATACTTTAAAGTATAATATTTGTACACTTTAATGTATATAAGAAAATTTAGAATTCAGAAGATCTTCCATTTGTTACTGAGTAAAGGTTGTTACATAATATATAATGTCCAAACCCTCTCAATATAATCTAATAAAGAAACATCTACATAACTAATACATACATAAGTAAGTATACTAGTAAGTATACTAGTAAGTATATATAGTAAATATATATATAGTAAGTATATATATAGTAAGTATATATAGTAAGTATATATAGTAAGTATATATATAGTAAGTATATATAGTAAGTATATATATAGTAAGTATATATATAGTAAGTATATATATATAGTAAGTATATATATAGTAAGTATATATAGTAAGTATATATATAGTAAGTATATATAGTAAGTGTATATATAGTAAGTATATATAGTAAGTATATATATAGTAAGTATATATATAGTAAGTATATATATAGTAAGTATATATATAGTAAGTATATATATAGTAATTATATATATAGTAAGTATATATATAGTAAGTATATATAGTAAGTATATATATAGTAAGTATATATATAGTAAGTATATATATAGTAAGTATATATATAGTAAGTATATATATAGTAAGTATATATATATAGTAAGTATATATATAGTAAGTATATATAGTAAGTATATATATAGTAAGTATATATATAGTAAGTATATATAGTAAGTATATATATAGTAAGTATATATATAGTAAGTATATATATAGTAAGTATATATATAGTAAGTAAATAGAGTAAGTATATATATAGTAAGTATATATATAGTAAGTATATATAGTAAGTATATATAGTAAGTATATATATAGTAAGTATATATATAGTAAGTATATATAGTAAGTATATATAGTAAGTATATATATAGTAAGTATATATATAGTAAGTATATATATAGTAAGTATATATAGTAAGTATATATATAGTAAGTATATATAGTAAGTATATATATAGTAAGTATATATAGTAAGTGTATATATAGTAAGTATATATAGTAAGTATATATATAGTAAGTATATATAGTAAGAATATATATAGTAAGTATATATAGTAAGTATATATATAGTAAGTATATATAGTAAGTATATATATAGTAAGTATATATAGTAAGTATATATATAGTAAGTATATATAGTAAGTATATATATAGTAAGTATATATAGTAAGTATATATAGTAAGTATATATAAAGTAAGTATATATATAGTAAGTCTATATATATAAGTATATATATAGTAAGTATATATATAGTAAGTATATATATAGTAAATGTATATAGTAAATATATATAGTAAGTATATATATAGTAAGTATATATAGTAAGTATATATATATAGTAAGTATATATATAGTAAGTATATATATAGTAAGTATATATAGTAAGTATATATATAGTAAGTATATATATAGTAAGTATATATATAGTAAGTATATATATAGTAAGTATATATAGTAAGTATATATATATAGTAAGTATATATATAGTAAGTATATATAGTAAGTATATATATAGTAAGTATATATAGTAAGTATATATAGTAAGTATATATAAAGTAAGTATATATATAGTAAGTATATATATATATATAAGTATATATATAGTAAGTATATATATAGTAAGTATATATATAGTAAATGTATATAGTAAATATATATAGTAAGTATATATATAGTAAGTATATATAGTAAGTATATATATATAGTAAGTATATATATAGTAAGTATATATATAGTAAGTATATATATAGTAAGTATATATAGTAAGTATATATATAGTAAGTATATATATAGTAAGTATATATATAGTAAGTATATATATAGTAAGTATATATATAGTAAGTATATATAGTAAGTATATATATAGTAAGTATATATAGTAAGTATATATATAGTAAGTATATATAGTAAGTATATATATAGTAAGTATATATATAGTAAGTATATATATAGTAAGTATATATATAGTAAGTATATATATAGTAAGTATATATAGTAAGTATATATATAGTAAGTATATATATAGTAAGTATATATATAGTAAGTATATATATAGTAAGTATATATATAGTAAGTATATATAGTAAGTATATATATATAGTAAGTATATATAGTAAGTATATATATAGTAAGTATATATATAGTAAGTATATATATAGTAAGTATATATATAGTAAGTATATATATAGTAATTATATATATAGTAAATATATATATAGTAAGTATATATAGTAAGTATATATATAGTAAGTATATATATAGTAAGTATATATATAGTAAGTATATATATAGTAAGTATATATATAGTAAGTATATATATAGTAAGTATATATATAGTAAGTATATATATAGTAAGTATATATATAGTAAGTATATATATAGTAAGTATATATAGTAAGTATATATATAGTAAGTATATATATAGTAAGTATATATATAGTAATTATATATATAGTAAGTATATATAGTAAGTATATATATAGTAAGTATATATATAGTAAGTATATATATAGTAAGTATATATATAGTAAGTATATATAGTAAGTATATATATATAGTAAGTATATATAGAGTAAGTATATATATAGTAAGTATATATAGTAAGTAAATATATAGTAAATATATATATAGTAAGTATATATAGTAAGTATATATAGTAAGTATATAGAGTAAGTATATATAGTAAGTATATATATAGTAAGTATATATAGTAAGTATATATATAGTAAGTATATATATAGTAAGTATATATATAGTTAGTATATATATAGTAAATATATATAGTAAGTATATATAGTAAGTATATATAGAGTAAGTATATATATAGTAAGTCTATATATAGTAAGTATATATATAGTAAGTATATATATAGTAAGTATATATATAGTAAGTATATATATATTAAGTATATATATAGTAAGTATATATATAGTAAGTATATATATAGTAAGTATATATAGTAAGTATATATATAGTAAGTATATATATAGTAAGTATATATAGTAAGTATATATATAGTAAGAATATATATAGTAAGTATATATATAGTAAGTATATATAGTAAGTATATATATAGTAAGTATATATATAGTAAGTATGTATAGTAGGTATATATATAGTAAGAATATATATAGTAAGTATATATATAGTAAGTATATATAGTAAGTATATATATAGTAAGTATATATATAGTAAGTATATATATAGTAAGTATATATAGTAAGAATATATATAGTAAGTATATATATAGTAAGTATATATAGTAAGTATATATATAGTAAGTATATATAGTAAGTATATATATAGTAAGTATATATAGTAAGTATATATATAGTAAGTATATATAGTAAGTATATATATAGTAAGTATATATAGTAAGTATATATATAGTAAGTATATATATAGTAAGTATATATAGTAAGTGTATATATAGTAAGTATATATATAGTAAGTATATATATAGTAACTATATATATAGTAAGTATATATAGTAAGTATATATATAGTAAGTATATATAGTAAGTATATATAGTAAGTATATATATAGTAAGTATATATATAGTAAGTATATATAGTAAGTATATATAGTAAGTATATATATAGTAAGTATATATATAGTAAGTATATATAGTAAGTATATATAGTAAGTATATATATAGTAAGTATATATAGTAAGTATATATATAGTAAGTATATATAGTAAGTATATATATAGTAAGTATATATAGTAAGTATATATATAGTAAGTATATATATAGTAAGTATATATATAGTAAGTATATATAGTAAGTATATATAGTAAGTATATATAGTAAGTATATATAGTAAGTATATATAGTAAGAATATATATAGTAAGTATATATATAGTAAGTATATATAGTAAGTATATATATAGTAAGTATATATATAGTAAGTATATATAGTAGGTATATATATAGTAAGTATATATATAGTAAGTATATATAGTAAGTATATATATAGTAAGTATATATATAGTAAGTATATATAGTAGGTATATATATAGTAAGTATATATATAGTAAGTATATATAGTAAGTATATATATAGTAAGTATATATATAGTAAGTATATATATAGTAAGTATATATAGTAAGTGTATATATAGTAAGTATATATATAGTAAGTATATATATAGTAACTATATATATAGTAAGTATATATAGTAAGTATATATATAGTAAGTATATATAGTAAGTATATATATAGTAAGTATATATATAGTAATTATATATATAGTAAGTATATATATAGTAAGTATATATAGTAAGTATATATATAGTAAGTATATATATAGTAAGTATATATATAGTAAGTATATATATAGTAAGTATATATAGTAAGTATATATATAGTAAGTATATATAGAGTAAGTATATATATAGTAAGTATATATAGTAAGTAAATATATAGTAAA
Organism: Osedax frankpressi; assembly: GCA_964035775.1. Classification (NCBI taxonomy): domain Eukaryota; kingdom Metazoa; phylum Annelida; class Polychaeta; order Sabellida; family Siboglinidae; genus Osedax; species Osedax frankpressi. The sequence goes on from OZ038317.1 coordinate 1,637,799, forward strand.
TATATATATAGTAAGTATATATAGTAAGTATATATAGTAAGTATATATAGTAAGTATATATAGTAAGTATATATATAGTAAGTATATATAGTAAGTATATATATAGTAAGTATATATATAGTAAGTATATATATAGTTAGTATATATAGTAATATATATAGTAAGTATATATAGTAAGTATATATATAGTAAGTATATATATAGTAAGTATATATAGTAAGTATATATATAGTAAGTATATATATAGTAAGTATATATATAGTAAGTATATATATAGTAAGTATATATATAGTAAGTATATATATAGTAAGTATATATATAGTAAGTATATATATAGTAAGTATATATATAGTAAGTATATATATAGTAAGTATATATATAGTAAGTATATATATAGTAAGTATATATATAGTAAGTATATATATAGTAAGTATATATATAGTAAGTATATATAGTAAGTATATATATAGTAAGTATATATAGTAAGTATATATAGTAAGTATATATATAGTAAGTATATATATAGTAAGTATATATAGTAAGTATATATAGTAAGTATATATATAGTAAGTATATATATAGTAAGTATATATAGTAAGTATATATAGTAAGTATATATATAGTAAGTATATATAGTAAGTATATATATAGTAAGTATATATATAGTAAGTATATATATAGTAAGTATATATAGTAAGTATATATATAGTAAGTATATATATAGTAAGTATATATAGTAAGAATATATATAGTAAGTATATATATAGTAAGTATATATAGTAAGTATATATATAGTAAGTATATATATAATAAGTATATATAGTAGGTATATATATAGTAAGTATATATATAGTAAGTATATATAGTAAGTATATATATAGTAAGTATATATAGTAAGTATATATATAGTAAGTATATATAGTAAGTATATATATAGTAAGTATATATATAGTAAGTATATATATAGTAAGTATATATAGTAAGTGTATATATAGTAAGTATATATATAGTAAGTATATATATAGTAACTATATATATAGTAAGTATATATAGTAAGTATATATATAGTAAGTATATATAGTAAGTATATATATAGTAAGTATATATATAGTAATTATATATATAGTAAGTATATATATAGTAAGTATATATATAGTAAGTATATATAGTAAGTATATATATAGTAAGTATATATATAGTAAGTATATATAGTAGGTATATATATAGTAAGAATATATATAGTAAGTATATATATAGTAAGTATAT
>OZ038317.1:1639264-1656764 GCA_964035775.1 Osedax frankpressi
TACTTACTATATATACTTACTATATATATACTTACTATATATATACTTACTATATATATACTTACTATATATACTTACTATATATATACTTACTATATATACTTACTATATATACTTACTATATATATACTTACTATATATATACTTACTATATATATACTTACTATATATACTTACTATATATATACTTACTATATATATACTTACTATATATACTTACTATATATACTTACTATATATATACTTACTATATATACTTACTATATATATACTTACTATATATATACTTACTATATATATACTTACTATATATATACTTACTATATATACTTACTATATATATACTTACTATATATATACTTACTATATATATACTTACTATATATACTTACTATATATACTTACTATATATACTTACTATATATACTTACTATATATACTTACTATATATATACTTACTATATATACTTACTATATATATACTTACTATATATATACTTACTATATATATACTTACTATATATACTTACTATATATATACTTACTATATATATACTTACTATATATATACTTACTATATATATACTTACTATATATATACTTACTATATATACTTACTATATATATACTTACTATATATACTTACTATATATATACTTACTATATATATACTTACTATATATATACTTACTATATATATACTTACTATATATATACTTACTATATATTACTTACTATATATATACTTACTATATATATACTTACTATATATATACTTACTATATATATACTTACTATATATATACTTACTATATATATACTTACTATATATACTTACTATATATATACTTACTATATATATACTTACTATATATATACTTACTATATATATACTTACTATATATACTTACTATATATACTTACTATATATACTTACTATATATACTACTATATATACTTACTATATATACTTACTATATATATACTTACTATATATACTTACTATATATATACTTACTATATATACTTACATATATATACTTACTATATATATACTTACTATATATATACTTACTATATATATACTTACTATATATACTTACTATATATATACTTACTATATATACTTACTATATATACTTACTATATATATACTTACTTATATATACTTACTATATATATACTTACTATATATATACTTACTATATATATACTTACTATATATACTTACTATATATACTTACTATATATATACTTACATATATATACTTACTATATATACTTACTATATATATACTTACTATATATATACTTACTATATATATACTTACTATATATACTTACTATATATACTTACTATATATATACTTACTATATATATACTTACTATATATACTTACTATATATATACTTACTATATATACTTACTATATATACTTACTATATATACTTACTATATATATACTTACTATATATATACTTACTATATATATACTTACTATATATATACTTACTATATATACTTACTATATATATACTTACTATATATATACTTACTATATATACTTACTATATATATACTTACTATATATATACTTACTATATATATACTTACTATATATATACTTACTATATATATACTTACTATATATATACTTACTATATATATACTTACTATATATACTTACTATATATATACTTACTATATATACTTACTATATATACTTACTATATATACTTACTATATATACTTACTATATATACTTACTATATATATACTTACTATATATATACTTATTATATATACTTACTATATATATACTTACTATATATACTTACTATGTATATATTACTATATATATACTTACTATATATATACTTACTATATATATACTTACTATATATATACTTACTATATATATGCTTACTACATATACTTACTATATATATACTTACTATATATACTTACTATATATATACTTACTATATATATACTTACTATATATACTTACTATATATATACTTACTATATATATACTTACTATATATATACTTACTATATATACTTACTATATATATACTTACTATATATACTTACACTATATATACTTACTATATATATACTATATATATACTTACTATATATACTTACTATATATATACTTACTATATATACTTACTATATATACTTACTATATATATACATACTATATATACTTACTATATATACTTACTATATATATACTTACTATATATACTTACTATATATATACTTAATATATATATACTTACTCTATATATACTTACTATATATATACTTACTATATATATACTTACTATATATATACTTACTATATATATACTTACTATATATACTTACTATATATACTTACTATATATATACTTACTATATATATACTTACTATATATATACTTACTATATAGATACTTACTATATATACTTACTATATATATACTTACTATATATACTTACTATATATATACTTACTATATATATACTTACTATATATACTTACTATATATACTTACTATATATATACTTACTATATATACTTACTATATATACTTACTATATATATACTTACTATATATATACTTACTACATATACTTACTATATATATATACTTACTATATATATACTTACAATATATATACTTACTATATATACTTACTATATATATACTTACTATATATACTTACTATATATATACTTACTATATATTTACTTACTATATATATACTTACTATATATACTTACTATATATACTTACTATATATATACTTACAATATATATACTTACTATATATATACTTACTTTATATACTTACTATATATATAGTTACTATATATATACTTACTATATATATACTTACTATATATATACTTACTATATATATACTTACTATATATATACTTACTACATATACTTACTATATATATACTTACTATATATATACTTACTATATATATACTTACTATATATATACTTACTATATATATACTTACTATATATATACTTACTATATATATACTTACTATATATATACTTACTATATATATACTTACTATATATACTTACTATATATATACTTACTATATATACTTACTATATATACTTACTATATATATACTTACTATATATATACTTACTATATATATACTTACTATATATATACTTACTATATATATACTTACTATATATACTTACTATATATACTTACTATATATACTTACTATATATATACTTACTATATATACTTAATATATATATACTTACTATATATATACTTACTATATATATACTTACTATATATAAACTTACTATATATACTTACTATATATATACTTACTTTATATATACTTACTATATAGATACTTACAATATATATACTTACTATATATATACTTACTATATATACTTACTATATATACTTATTATATATATACTTACTATATATATACTTACTATATATACTTACTATATATATACTTACTATATATATACTTACTATATATATGCTTACTATATATACTTACTATATATATACTTACTATATATATACTTACTATATATATACTTACTATATATATACTTACTATATATATACTTACTATATATATACTTATTATATATACTTACTATATATATACTTACTATATATACTTACTATATATATAGTTACTATATATATACTTACTATATATATACTTACTATATATATACTTACTATATATATACTTACTATATATATGCTTACTACATATACTTACTATATATATACTTACTATATATATACTTACTATATATATACTTACTATATATATACTTACTATATATATACTTACTATATATACTTACTATATATATACTTACTATATATATACTTACTATATATATACTTACTATTTATACTTACTATATATTTACTTACTATATATATACTTACTATATATACTTACTATATATATACTTACTATATATACTTACTATATATACTTATTATATATACTTACTATATATACACTTACTATATATATATACTTACTATATATATACTTACTACATCTACTTACTATATATATACTTACTATATATATACCTACTATATATATACTTACTATATATACTTACTATATATATACTTACTATATATACTTACTATATATACTTACTATATATATACTTACTATATATATACTTACTATATATATACTTACAATATATATACTTACTATATATATACTTACTATATATACTTACTATATATACTTATTATATATATACTTACTATATATATACTTACTATATATACTTACTATATATATACTTACTATATATATACTTACTATATATATGCTTACTATATATACTTACTATATATATACTTACTATATATATACTTACTATATATATACTTACTATATATATACTTACTATATATATACTTACTATATATATACTTATTATATATACTTACTATATATATACTTACTATATATACTTACTATATATATAGTTACTATATATATACTTACTATATATATACTTACTATATATATACTTACTATATATATACTTACTATATATATGCTTACTACATATACTTACTATATATATACTTACTATATATATACTTACTATATATATACTTACTATATATATACTTACTATATATATACTTACTATATATACTTACTATATATATACTTACTATATATATACTTACTATATATATACTTACTATATATACTTACTATATATTTACTTACTATATATATACTTACTATATATATACTTACTATATATACTGACTATATATATACTTACTATATATACTTACTATATATACTTACTATATATATACTTACTATATGTATACTTACTATATATATACTTACTATATATACTTACTATATATATACTTACTATATATACTTACTATATATACTTACTATATATATACTTACTATATATACTTACTATATATACTTACTATATATATACTTACTATATATACTTACTATATATATACTTACTATATATATACTTACTCTATATATACTTACTATATATATACTTACTATATATATACTTACTATATATATACTTACTATATATATACTTACTATATATATACTTACTATATATATACTTACTATATATATACTTACAATATATATACTTACTATATATATACTTACTATATATACTTACTATATATACTTATTATATATATACTTACTATATATATACTTACTATATATACTTACTATATATATACTTACTATATATATACTTACTATATATATGCTTACTATATATACTTACTATATATATACTTACTATATATATACTTACTATATATACTTACTATATATATACTTACTATATATACTTACTATATATATACTTACTATATATATACTTACTATATGTACTTACTATATATATACTTACTATATATATACTTACTATATATATACTTACTATATATATACTTACTATATATATACTTACTATATATATACTTACTATATATATACTTACTATATATACTTACTATATATACTTACTATATATACTTACTATATATACTTACTATATATATACTTACTATATATATACTTATTATATATACTTACTATATATATATTTACTATATATACTTACTATGTATATAGTTACTATATATATACTTACTATATATATACTTACTATATATATACTTACTATATATATACTTACTATATATATGCTTACTACATATACTTACTATATATATACTTACTATATATATACTTACTATATATACTTACTATATATACTTACTATATATATACTTACTATATATACTTACTATATATATACTTACTATATATACTTACTATATATTTACTTACTATATATATACTTACTATATATATACTTACTATATATATACTATATATATACTTACTATATATACTTACTATATATATACTTACTATATATACTTACTATATATACTTACTATATATATACATACTATATATACTTACTATATATACTTACTATATATATACTTACTATATATACTTACTATATATATACTTAATATATATATACTTACTCTATATATACTTACTATATATATACTTACTATATATATACTTACTATATATATACTTACTATATATATACTTACTATATATATACTTACTATATATACTTACTATATATATACTTACTATATATATACTTACTATATATATACTTACTATATAGATACTTACTATATATACTTACTATATATATACTTACTATATATACTTACTATATATACTTACTATATATACTTACTATATATATACTTACTATATATACTTACTATATATACTTACTATATATATACTTACTATATATATACTTACTACATATACTTACTATATATATACTTACTATATATATACTTACTACATATACTTACTATATATATATACTTACTATATATATACTTACAATATATATACTTACTATATATACTTACTATATATATACTTACTATATATACTTACTATATATATACTTACTATATATTTACTTACTATATATATACTTACTATATATACTTACTATATATACTTACTATATATATATACTTACAATATATATACTTACTATATATATACTTACTATATATATACTTACTATATGTACTTACTATATATATACTTACTATATATATACTTACTATATATATACTTACTATATATATACTTACTATATATATACTTACTATATATATACTTACTATATATATACTTACTATATATACTTACTATATATACTTACTATATATACTTACTATATATACTTACTATATATATACTTACTATATATATACTTATTATATATACTTACTATATATATATTTACTATATATACTTACTATGTATATAGTTACTATATATATACTTACTATATATATACTTACTATATATATACTTACTATATATATACTTACTATATATATGCTTACTACATATACTTACTATATATATACTTACTATATATATACTTACTATATATACTTACTATATATACTTACTATATATATACTTACTATATATATACTTACTATATATATACTTACTATATATACTTACTATATATTTACTTACTATATATATACTTACTATATATATACTTACTATATATATACTATATATATACTTACTATATATACTTACTATATATATACTTACTATATATACTTACTATATATACTTACTATATATATACATACTATATATACTTACTATATATACTTACTATATATATACTTACTATATATACTTACTATATATATACTTAATATATATATACTTACTCTATATATACTTACTATATATATACTTACTATATATATACTTACTATATATATACTTACTATATATATACTTACTATATATATACTTACTATATATACTTACTATATATATACTTACTATATATATACTTACTATATATATACTTACTATATAGATACTTACTATATATACTTACTATATATATACTTACTATATATACTTACTATATATACTTACTATATATACTTACTATATATATACTTACTATATATACTTACTATATATACTTACTATATATATACTTACTATATATATACTTACTACATATACTTACTATATATATACTTACTATATATATACTTACTACATATACTTACTATATATATATACTTACTATATATATACTTACAATATATATACTTACTATATATACTTACTATATATATACTTACTATATATACTTACTATATATATACTTACTATATATTTACTTACTATATATATACTTACTATATATACTTACTATATATACTTACTATATATATATACTTACAATATATATACTTACTATATATATACTTACTTTATATACTTACTATATATATAGTTACTATATATATACTTACTATATATATACTTACTATATATATACTTACTATATATATACTTACTATATATATACTTACTACATATACTTACTATATATATACTTACTATATATATACTTACTATATATATACGTACTATATATATACTTACTATATATATACTTACTATATATACTTACTATATATATACTTACTATATATATACTTACTATATATATACTTACTATATATACTTACTATATATATACTTACTATATATACTTACTATATATACTTACTATATATATACTTACTATATATATACTTACTATATATATACTTACTATATATACTTACTATATATATACTTACTATATATACTTACTATATATATACTTACTATATATACTTACTATATATACTTACTATATATACTTACTATATATATACTTACTATATATACTTAATATATATATACTTACTATATATATACTTACTATATATATACTTACTATATATAAACTTACTATATATACTTACTATATATACTTACTTATATATACTTACTATATAGATACTTACTATATATACTTACTATATAGATACTTACTATATATATACTTACTATATATACTTACTATATATATACTTACTATATATACTTACTATATATATACTTACTATATATATCCTTACTATATATACACTTACTATATATATACTTACTATATATATACTTACTATATATATACTTACTATATATACTTACTATATATATACTTACTATATATACTTACTATATATACTTACTATATATATACTTACTATATATATACTTACTATATATATACTTACTATATATACTTACTATATATATACTTACTATATATATACTTACTATATATACTTACTATATATACTTACTATATATACTTACTATATATACTTACTATATATACACTTACTATATATATCTACTTACTATATATATACTTACTACATATACTTACTATATATATACTTACTATATATATACCTACTATATATATACTTACTATATGTATACTTACTATATATATACTTACTATATATATACTTACTATATATACTTACTATATATATACTTACTATATATACTTACTATATATACTTACTATATATATACTTACTATATATATACTTACTATATATATACTTACAATATATATACTTACTATATATATACTTACTATATATACTTACTATATATACTTATTATATATATACTTACTATATATATACTTACTATATATACTTACTATATATATACTTACTATATATATACTTACTATATATATGCTTACTATATATACTTACTATATATATACTTACTATATATATACTTACTATATATATGCTTACTATATATACTTACTATATATATACTTACTATATATATACTAACTATATATATACTTACTATATGTACTTACTATATATATACTTACTATATATATACTTACTATATATATACTTACTATATATACTTACTATATATATACTTACTATATATATACTTACTATATATATACTTACTATATATACTTACTATATATACTTACTATATATACTTACTATATATACTTACTATATATATACTTACTATATATACTTACTATATATATACTTACTATATATATACTTACTATATATACTTACTATATATATACTTACTCTATATATACTTACTATATATATACTTACTATATATACTTACTATATATATACTTACTATATATACACTTACTATATATATACTTACTATATATATACTTACTACATATACTTACTATATATATATATACTTACTATATATACTTACTATATATATACTTACTCTATATACACTTACTATATATATACTTACTATATATACTTACTATATATATACTTACTATATATATACTTACTATATACTTACTATATATACTTACTATATATATACTTACTATATATATCCTTACTATATATACACTTACTATATATATACTTACTATATATATACTTACTATATATATACTTACTATATATACTTACTATATATATACTTACTATATATACTTACTATATATACTTACTATATATATACTTACTATATATATACTTACTATATATATACTTACTATATATACTTACTATATATATACTTACTATATATATACTTACTATATATACTTACTATATATACTTACTATATATACTTACTATATATACTTACTATATATACACTTACTATATATATCTACTTACTATATATATACTTACTACATATACTTACTATATATATACTTACTATATATATACCTACTATATATATACTTACTATATGTATACTTACTATATATATACTTACTATATATATACTTACTATATATACTTACTATATATATACTTACTATATATACTTACTATATATACTTACTATATATATACTTACTATATATATACTTACTATATATATACTTACAATATATATACTTACTATATATATACTTACTATATATACTTACTATATATACTTATTATATATATACTTACTATATATATACTTACTATATATACTTACTATATATATACTTACTATATATATACTTACTATATATATGCTTACTATATATACTTACTATATATATACTTACTATATATATACTTACTATATATATGCTTACTATATATACTTACTATATATATACTTACTATATATATACTAACTATATATATACTTACTATATGTACTTACTATATATATACTTACTATATATATACTTACTATATATATACTTACTATATATATACTTACTATATATACTTACTATATATATACTTACTATATATATACTTACTATATATATACTTACTATATATACTTACTATATATACTTACTATATATACTTACTATATATACTTACTATATATATACTTACTATATATACTTACTATATATATACTTACTATATATATACTTACTATATATACTTACTATATATATACTTACTCTATATATACTTACTATATATATACTTACTATATATACTTACTATATATATACTTACTATATATACACTTACTATATATATACTTACTATATATATACTTACTACATATACTTACTATATATATATACTTACTATATATACTTACTATATATATACTTACTATATATATACTTACTCTATATACACTTACTATATATATACTTACTATATATACTTACTATATATATACTTACTATATATATACTTACTATATATATACTTACTATATATACACTTACTATATATATACTTACTATATATACTTACTATATATATACTTACTATATATATACTTACTATATATACACTTACTATATATATACTTACTATATATACTTACTATATATATACTTACTATATATATACTTACTATATATATACTTACTATATATACTTACTATATATATACTTACTATATATATACTTACTATATATATACTTACTATATATATACTTACTATATATATACTTACTATATAGATACTTACTATATATATACTTACTATATATATACTTACTATATATATACTTACTATATATATACTTACTATATATATGCTTACTATATATACTTACTATATATATACTTACTATATATACTTACTCTATATATACTTACTATATATATACGTACTATATATACTTACTATATATATACTTACTATATATATTCACTATATATACTTACTATATATACTTACTATATATATACTTACTATATATACTTACTATATATATACTTACTATATATATACTTACTATATATATACTTACTATATATATCCTTACTATATATACACTTACTATATATATACTTACTATATATATACTTACTATATATACTTACTATATACTTACTATATATATACTTACTATATATACTTACTATATATACTTACTATATATATACTTACTATATATATACTTGCTATATATATACTTACTATATATACTTACTATATATATACTTACTATATATATACTTACTATATATATACTTACTATATATACTTACTATATATACTTACTATATATATACTTACTATATATACTTACTATATATATACTTACTATATATATACTTACTACATATACTTAATATATATACTTACTATATATACTTACTATATATATACTTACTATATATACTTACTATATATACTTACTATATATATACTTACTATATATATACTTACTATATATATACTTACTATATATATACTTACTATATATATACTTACTATATATATACTTACTACATATACTTACTATATATACTTACTATATATATACTTACTATATATATACTTACTATATATATACTTACTATATATATACTTGCTATATATATACTTACTATATATATACTTACTATATATATACTTACTATATATATACTTAATATATACACTTACTATATATATACTTACTATATATATACTTACTATATATATACTTACTATATAGATACTTACTATATATATACTTACTATATATACTTACTATATATATATACTTACTATATATACTTACTATATATATACTTAATAATATATACTTACTATATATACTTACTATATATACTTACTATATATACTTACTATATATACTTACTATATATATACTTACTATATTATACTTACTATATATATACTTACTATATATACTTACTATATATATACTTACTATATATACTTACTATATATACTTACTATATATATACTTACTATATATACTTACTATATATACTTACTATATATATACTTACTATATATACTTACTATATATATACTTACTATATATATACTTACTCTATATATACTTACTATATATATACTTACTATATATATACTTACTATATATATACTTACTATATATATACTTACTATATATATACTTACTATATATATACTTACTATATATACTTACTATATATACTTACTATATATACTTATTATATATACTTACTATATATACACTTACTATATATATATACTTACTATATATATACTTACTACATCTACTTACTATATATACACTTACTATATATATATACTTACTATATATATACTTACTACATCTACTTACTATATATATACTTACTATATATATACCTTACTATATATATACTTACTATATATACTTACTATATATATACTTACTATATATATACTTACTATATATACTTACTATATATATACTTACTATATATATACTTACTATATATATACTTACTATATATATACTTACTATATATATACTTACTATATATACTTACTATATATACTTACTATATATATACTTACTATATATATACTTACTATATATACTTACTATATATATACTTACTATATATATACTTACTATATATATACTTACTATATATACTTACTATATATATACTTACTATATATATACTTACTATATATATACTTACTATATATATACTTACTATATATATACTTACTATATATACTTACTATATATATACTTACTATATATACTTACTATATATACTTACTATATATATACTTACTATATATATACTTACTATATATATATACTTACTATATATATACTTACTATATATATACTTACTATATATACTTACTATATATATACTTACTATATATATACTTACTATATATATACTTACTATATATATACTTACTATATATATACTTACTATATATATACTTACTATATATACTTACTATATATATACTTACTATATATATACTTACTATATATATACTTACTATATATACTTACTATATATTTACTTACTATATATATACTTACTATATATATACTTACTATATATACTTACTATATATATACTTACTATATATACTTACTATATATACTTACTATCTTACTATATATATACTTACTATATGTATACTTACTATATATATACTTACTATATATACTTACTATATATATACTTACTATATATACTTACTATATATACTTACTATATATATACTTACTATATATACTTACTATATATACTTACTATATATATACTTACTATATATACTTACTCTATATATACTTACTATATATATACTTACTCTATATATACTTACTATATATATACTTACTATATATATACTTACTATATATATACTTACAATATATATACTTACTATATATATACTTACTATATATACTTACTATATATACTTATTATATATATACTTACTATATATATACTTACTATATATACTTACTATATATATACTTACTATATATATACTTACTATATATATACTTACTATATATATACTTACTATATATACTTACTATATATATACTTACTATATATATACTTACTATATGTACTTACTATATATATACTTACTATATATATACTTACTATATATATACTTACTATATATATACTTACTATATATACTTACTATATATATACTTACTATATATATACTTACTATATATACTTACTATATATACTTACTATATATACTTACTATATATACTTACTATATATACTTACTATATATATACTTACTATATATATACTTATTATATATACTTACTATATATATACTTACTATATATACTTACTATGTATATAGTTACTATATATATACTTACTATATATATACTTACTATATATATACTTACTATATATATACTTACTATATATATGCTTACTACATATACTTACTATATATATACTTACTATATATATACTTACTATATATATACTTACTATATATATACTTACTATATATACTTACTATATATATACTTACTATATATATACTTACTATATATATACTTACTATATATACTTACTATATATTTACTTACTATATATATACTTACTATATATATACTTACTATATATATACTATATATATACTTACTATACTACATCTACTTACTATTAACTACATCTACTTACTATTAACTACATCTACTTACTAGTAACTACATATACTTACTATTAACTACATCTACTTACTATTAACTACATCTACTTACTATTAACTACATCTACTTACTATTAACTACATCTACTTACTATTAACTACATCTACTTACTAGTAACTACATATACTTACTATTAACTACATCTATTTACTATTAACTACATTTACTTACTATTAACTACATCTACTTACTATTAATTATATACTTACTATTAACTACATCTACTTATTATTAATTATATATTTACTATTGACTACATATAATTACTATCGACAACATTTATTTACTCTTAACTATATAATTACTATTAACTACGTCTACTTACTATTCAATAGATAAATACATCTATTTACTTTATTTGAATGCTGCAGGTCTAAACGCCATCTTGTATTATATTATTATGTATTCCATTGGATGTATTAATAGTAAGTATATAGTTAAGAGTAAGTAGATGGAGTCGATAGTAAGTAGATGTAATTGATAGTAATTATATAGTTAATAGTAAGTAGATGTAATTGATAGTAATTATATAGTTAATAGTAAGTAGATGTAGTTAATAGTAAGTAGATGTAGTTAATAGTAAGTATATAGTTAATAGTAAGTAGATGTAGTTAATAGTAAGTAGATGCAGTGAATATTAAGTAGATGTAGTTAATAGTAAGTATATGTAGTTAATAGTAAGTAGATGTATTTAATAGTAAGTAGATGTAGTTAATAATAAGTAGATGTAGATGTAGTTAATAGTAAGTAGATGTAGTTAATAGTAATTATATAGTTAATAGTAAGTAGATGTAATTGATAGTAATTATATAATTATTAGTAAGTAGATGTAGTTTTAGTAAGTAGATGTAGTTAATAGTAAGTAGATGTAATTGATAGTAATTATATAGTTAATAATAAGTATATAGTTAATAGTAAGTAGATGCAATGAATAGTAAGTAGATGTAGTTAATAGTAAGTAGATGTAATTAATAGTAAGTAGATGTATTTAATAGTAAGTATATAGTTAACAGTACATTTTTTAATAAATTATAAATTAAGTAAATTAATTTTTAATTTAATAGTAAAAATAAAATTAAAATTAAATAATTACGAATTAAAAAATTGTGTTTTATTACATGAACTAAATTTGATAACTGGATTACTTATACTACATAATTAAATTATTCAAAACAAAATAAACTACGTTAATCTCGTATATAATCTATGGTTCTTTTAATTGTAATAAAATATATTCATTCATGGATTGCAATAGTAATTATTACATGTGATATAGTAGTACTGATGTAGTAAATGCCGCATTAATAATGTCACACCCAATAGTATCCGTAATATTGGGCCACAATGCGAATATTTTTTGAATATTATAAATCTATGATTCTCATTAATTCTGTTATTATAATGAATTTCTGGACGCTTTTTAAGTAGCCATTTATAAACAAACATTTCAAATACATTAATTATTTATACATTAAGATTTCTAGTTTAATAACCCTAACTTGAATATTGTACATAATCGCATATGTATTCTATATGAGAAATAAAATATTTGCCCTAGTCCAAATCTATATGAACAACACATATTATTTATATTTAAGATATGTTTTTAAAAATATAATTATTAAATTATTATATTAAATTATTTATTATAATTGTAATATTTTATTTAAGATATTACTCTTCTAATATAAATCATAGCTCAAAATAACAAATATTCTTTTTATTTTATAAATGTATCATATAAGTAATTTATAATAATATTACGTATACAATTTCTATTGATTTTTACATGTCAAAGTGTTGTCATTTCATAATTAAAATAAAATTATTATAACATATATAAAATAATTTATATAGTAAACTATATAATTAATCATAACAGTATCAAATTATGACTGAAGAATACCGAAGAAGTAATCCAGGTTTAATATATTTAACATGTTTATACATTATTTTATAGTCTATATCATGGTAGTAGCAGTAGTAGTTATGAGTTATCGATTACATACGATATCTATGAGCTACATAAGATACATTTTATTTGAGAACCAGATTTAATTAGTTATAATGTGAGGGTATAAATAATAATGAAAAATTATAATGATGTGCAAAATATACAACATGTGCATATAAAATGTCAGTTAAAATATAATTTCATATCTCTTATTATTAAGAGATAAGTTTTGTTTTCTAGATTAAATTTATATTAATGATGTAAAAAATAATATGTAATAATCCAAAATCTAATTAATGGATATCTTATGTAATAGCCTATTTTCTTATAACATTACCGCCGCACCAGGGATTATAATATTTACAATTGTTCTATATACATTGTCTTTAAAAATAATGCAGCTTATCTTTAATATTGTTGTATATTTTTATATATAATATTACATTATATTTTAACAAAGTTGTTATATTACAGTTACCATATTAAAGATAGCATATTAAATTACTATAGTAATTATTTGTTACTTTTATAAAATTAAAAGTAATTTT
>OZ038317.1:1659552-1711822 GCA_964035775.1 Osedax frankpressi
AAATAAATATAATATATTAAAGTAGATATAATATATTAAAGTAGATATAATATATTTAAGTAGATATAATATATTAAAGTAGATATAGTATATTAAATAGATATAATATATTAAATAGATATAATATATTAAATAGATATAATATATTAAATAAATATAATATATAAAGTAGATATAATATATTAAAATAGATATAATATATTAAATAGATATAATATATTAAATAGATATAATATATTAAAGTATATATAAAATATTAAATAGATATAATATATTAAATAGATATAATATATAAAGTAGATATAATATATAAAGTAGATATAACATATTAAAGTTGATATAATATATTAAATAGATATAATATATTAAATAGATATAATATATAAAGTAGATATAATATATTAAAATAGATATAATATATTAAATAGATATAATATATTAAATAGATATAATATATAAAGTAGATATAATATATTAAAGTAGATATAATATATTAAAATAGATATAATATAATAAATAGATATAATATATTTTAAATAGATATAATATATTAAAGTATATATAATATATTAAAGTAGATATAATATATTAAAGTAGATATAATATATTAAAATAGATATAATATATTAAAGTAGATATAATATATTAAAGTAGATATAATATATTAAATAGATATAATATATTAAAATATATATAATATATAAAGTAGATATAATATATTAAAGTAGATATAATATATTAAAGTAGATATAAAATATTAAATAGATATAATATATTAAATAGATATAATATATAAAGTAGATATAATATAATAAAGTAGATATAATATATTAAATAGATATAATATATTAAATTAGATATAATATATTAAATAGATATAATATATTAAATAGATATAATATATTAAATAGATATAATATAATAAAATAGATATAATATATTAAATAGATATAATATATTAAAATATATATAATATATAAAGTAGATATAATATATTAAAGTAGATATAATATATTAAAGTAGATATAAAATATTAAATAGATATAATATATAAAGTAGATATAATATATTAAAGTAGATATAATATATTAAATAGATATAATATATTAAAGTATATATAAAATATTAAAGTAGATATAATATATTAAAGTAGATATAATATATTAAATTATATATAATATATTAAATAGATATAATATATTAAATAGATATAATATATTAAATAGATATAATATAATAAAATAGATATAATATATTAAATAGATATAATATATTAAAATATATATAATATATAAAGTAGATATAATATATTAAAGTAGATATAATATATTAAAGTAGATATAAAATATTAAATAGATATAATATATAAAGTAGATATAATATATTAAAGTAGATATAATATATTAAATAGATATAATATATTAAAGTATATATAAAATATTAAAGTAGATATAATATATTAAAGTAGATATAATATATTAAAATAGATATAATATATTAAATATATATAATATATTAAATAGATATAATATATAAAGTTAATATATTAAAGTAGATATAATATATTAAAGTAGATATAAAATATTAAATAGATATAATATATAAAGTAGATATAATATATTAAAGTAGATATAATATATTAAATAGATATAATATATTAAAGTATATATAATATATTAAAGTAGATATAATATATTAAAGTAGATATAATATATTAAAGTAGATATAATATATTAAAGTAGATATAATATATTAAAGTAGATATAATATATTAAATAGATATAATATATTAAATAGATATAATATATTAAATAGATATAATATATTAAAATAGATATAATATATAAAGTAGATATAATATATTAAAGTAGATATAATATATTAAAGTAGATATAATATATTAAATAGATATAATATATTAAAGTAGATATAATATATTAAAGTAGATATAATATATTAAATAGATATAATATATTAAAGTAGATATAATATATTAAAGTAGATATAATATATTAAAGTAGATATAATATATTAAATAGATATAATATATTAAATAGATATAATATATTAAATAGATATAATATATTAAAGTAGATATAATATATTAAATAGATATAATATATTAAATAGATATAATATATTAAAGTAGATATAATATATTAAAATAGATATAATATATTAAATAGATATAATATATTAAATAGATATAATATATAAAGTAGATATAATATATTAAAGTAGATATAATATATTAAAGTAGATATAATATATTAAATAGATATAATATATTAAATAGATATAATATATTAAATAGATATAATATATTAAAGTAGATATAATATATTAAAGTAGATATAATATATTAAAGTAGATATAATATATTAAAGTAGATATAATATATTAAAGTAGATATAATATATTAAATAGATATAATATATTAAATAGATATAATATATTAAAGTAGATATAATATATTAAATAGATATAATATATTAAATAGATATAATATATTAAATAGATATAATATATTAAATAGATATAATATATTAAAGTAGATATAATATATTAAATAGATATAATATATTAAATAGATATAATATATAAAGTAGATATAATATATTAAAATAGATATAATATATTAAATAGATATAATATATTAAAGTAGATATAATATATTAAAGTAGATATAATATATTAAATTAGATATAATATATTAAATAGATATAATATATTAAATAGATATAATATATTAAATAGATATAATATAATAAAATAGATATAATATATTAAATAGATATAATATATTATAATATATATATATATAAAGTAGATATAATATATTAAAGTAGATATAATATATTAAAGTAGATATAAAATATTAAATAGATATAATATATAAAGTAGATATAATATATTAAAGTAGATATAATATATTAAATAGATATAATATATTAAAGTATATATAAAATATTAAAGTAGATATAATATATTAAAGTAGATATAATATATTAAAGTTGATATAATATATTAAATAGATATAATATATAAAGTAGATATAATATATTAAAGTAGATATAATATATTAAATAGATATAATATATTAAATAGATATAATATATTAAAGTAGATATAATATATTAAAGTAGATATAATATATTAAAGTAGATATAATATATTAAATAGATATAATATATTAAAGTAGATATAATATATTAAATAGATATAATATATTAAATAGATATAATATATTAAATAGATATAATATATTAAATAGATATAATATATTAAAGTAGATATAATATATTAAAGTAGATATAATATATTAAATAGATATAATATATTAAAGTAGATATAATATATTAAATAGATATAATATATTAAATAGATATAATATATTAAATAGATATAATATATAAAGTAGATATAATATATTAAAGTAGATATAATATATTAAATAGATATAATATATTAAATAGATATAATATATTAAAGTAGATATAATATATTAAATAGATATAATATAATAAAATAGATATAATATATTAAATAGATATAATATATTAAAATATATATAATATATAAAGTAGATATAATATATTAAAGTAGATATAATATATTAAAGTAGATATAATATATTAAATAGATATAATATATTAAATAGATATAATATATTAAATAGATATAATATATTAAAGTAGATATAATATATTAAAGTAGATATAATATATTAAAGTATATATAATATATTAAATAGATATAATATATTAAATAGATATAATATATTAAATAGATATAATATATTAAATAGATATAAAATATTAAAGTAGATATAATATATTAAAGTAGATATAATATATTAAAGTTGATATAATATATTAAATAGATATAATATATAAAGTAGATATAATATATTAAAGTAGATATAATATATTAAAATAGATATAATATATTAAAGTAGATATAATATATTAAAGTAGATATAATATATTAAAGTAGATATAATATATTAAAGTAGATATAGTATATTAAATAGATATAATATATTAAAATAGATATAATATAATAAATAGATATAATATATTAAATAGATATAATATATTAAAGTAGATATAATATATTAAAGTAGATATAATATATTAAATAGATATAAAATATTAAAGTAGATATAATATATTAAATAGATATAATATATTAAATAGATATAATATATTAAATAGATATAATATATTAAATAGATATAATATAATAAAATAGATATAATATATTAAATAGATATAATATATTAAATATATATAATATATAAATAGATATAATATATTAAAGTAGATATAATATATTAAAGTAGATATAAAATATTAAATATATATAATATATTAAATAGATATAATATATAAAGTAGATATAATATAATAAAGTAGATATAATAAATTAAATAGATTTAATATATTAAAGTAGATATAATATATTAAAGTAGATATAATATATTAAAGTAGATATAATATATTAAATAGATATAATATATTAAATAGATATAATATATTAAATAGATATAATATATTAAATAGATATAATATAATAAAATAATATATTAAATATATATAATATAGTAAATAGATATAATATATAAAGTAGATATAATATATTAAATAGATATAATATATAAAGTAGATATAATATATTAAAGTAGATATAATATATTAAAATATATATATTATAATAAATAGATATAATATATTAAATAGATATAATATAGTAAAGTAGATATAATATATTAAAGTAGATATAATATATTAAAGTAGATATAATATATTAAAGTAGATATAACATATTAAATAGGTATAATATATTAAATAGATATAATATATAAAGTAGATATAATATATTAAAGTAGATATAATATATTAAATAGATATAATATATTAAAGTATATATAATATAATAAAATAGATATAATATATTAAATAGATATAATATATTAAAATATATATAATATATAAAGTAGATATAATATATTAAAGTAGATATAATATATTAAAATAGATATAAAATATTAAATAGATATAATATATTAAATAGATATAATATGTAAAGTAGATATAATATATTAAAGTAGATATAATATATTAAATAGATATAATATATTAAATAGATATAATATATTAAAGTAGATATAATATATTAAAGTAGATATAATATATTAAAGTAGATATAATATATTTAAGTAGATATAATATATTAAAGTAGATATAGTATATTAAATAGATATAATATATTAAATAGATATAATATATTAAATAGATATAATATATTAAATAAATATAATATATAAAGTAGATATAATATATTAAAATAGATATAATATATTAAATAGATATAATATATTAAATAGATATAATATATTAAAGTATATATAAAATATTAAATAGATATAATATATTAAATAGATATAATATATAAAGTAGATATAATATATAAAGTAGATATAACATATTAAAGTTGATATAATATATTAAATAGATATAATATATTAAATAGATATAATATATAAAGTAGATATAATATATTAAAATAGATATAATATATTAAATAGATATAATATATTAAATAGATATAATATATAAAGTAGATATAATATATTAAAGTAGATATAATATATTAAAATAGATATAATATAATAAATAGATATAATATATTAAAGTAGATATAATATATTAAAGTATATATAATATATTAAAGTAGATATAATATATTAAAGTAGATATAATATATTAAAATAGATATAATATATTAAAGTAGATATAATATATTAAAGTAGATATAATATATTAAATAGATATAATATATTAAAATATATATAATATATAAAGTAGATATAATATATTAAAGTAGATATAATATATTAAAGTAGATATAAAATATTAAATAGATATAATATATTAAATAGATATAATATATAAAGTAGATATAATATATTAAAGTAGATATAATATATTAAATAGATATAATATATTAAAGTATATATAAAATATTAAAGTAGATATAATATATTAAAGTAGATATAATATATTAAATTAGATATAATATATTAAATAGATATAATATATTAAATAGATATAATATATTAAATAGATATAATATAATAAAATAGATATAATATATTAAATAGATATAATATATTAAAATATATATAATATATAAAGTAGATATAATATATTAAAGTAGATATAATATATTAAAGTAGATATAAAATATTAAATAGATATAATATATAAAGTAGATATAATATATTAAAGTAGATATAATATATTAAATAGATATAATATATTAAAGTATATATAAAATATTAAAGTAGATATAATATATTAAAGTAGATATAATATATTAAAATAGATATAATATATTAAATATATATAATATATTAAATAGATATAATATATAAAGTAGATATAATATATTAAATAGATATAATATATTAAATAGATATAATATATAAAGTAGATATAATATATTAAAATAGATATAATATATTAAATAGATATAATATATTAAATAGATATAATATATAAAGTAGATATAATATATTAAAGTAGATATAATATATTAAAGTAGATATAATATATTAAAATAGATATAATATAATAAATAGATATAATATATTAAATAGATATAATATATTAAAGTAGATATAATATATTAAAGTAGATATAATATATTAAATAGATATAAAATATAAAATATATATAATATATTAAAGTAGATATAATATATTAAAATATATATAATATATTAAATAGATATAATATATTAAAGTAGATATAATATATTAAAGTAGATATAATATATTAAAGTAGATATAGTATATTAAATAGATATAATCTATTAAATAGATATAATATATTAAATAGATATAATATATTAAATAGATATAATATATGAAGTAGATTTAATATATTAAAATAGATATAATATATTAAATAGATATAATATATTAAATAGATATAATATATAAAGTAGATATAATATATTAAAGTTGATATAATATATTAAATAGATATAATATATTAAATAGATATAATATATTAAAGTATATATAAAATATTAAATAGATATAATATATTAAATAGATATAATATATAAAGTAGATATAATATATAAAGTAGATATAATATATTAAAGTTGATATAATATATTAAATAGATATAATATATTAAATAGATATAACATATTAAATAGATATAATATATTAAATAGATATAAAATATTAAATAGATATAAAATATTAAAGTAGATATAATATATTAAATAGATATAATATATTAAATAGATATAATATATAAAGTAGATCTAATATAGTAAAATAGATATAATATATTAAATAGATATAATATATAAAGTAGATATAATATATTAAAATAGATATAATATATTAAATAGATATAATATATTAAAGTAGATATAATATATTAAAGTAGATATAATATATTAAATTAGATATAATATATTAAATAGATATAATATATTAAATAGATATAATATATTAAATAGATATAATATAATAAAATAGATATAATATATTAAATAGATATAATATATTATAATATATATAATATATAAAGTAGATATAATATATTAAAGTAGATATAATATATTAAAGTAGATATAAAATATTAAATAGATATAATATATAAAGTAGATATAATATATTAAAGTAGATATAATATATTAAATAGATATAATATATTAAAGTATATATAAAATATTAAAGTAGATATAATATATTAAAGTAGATATAATATATTAAAGTTGATATAATATATTAAATAGATATAATATATAAAGTAGATATAATATATTAAAGTAGATATAATATATTAAATAGATATAATATATTAAATAGATATAATATATTAAAGTAGATATAATATATTAAAGTAGATATAATATATTAAAGTAGATATAATATATTAAATAGATATAATATATTAAATAGATATAATATATTAAATAGATATAATATATTAAATAGATATAATATAATAAAATAGATATAATATATTAAATAGATATAATATATTAAAATAGATATAATATATAAAGTAGATATAATATATTAAATAGATATAATATATAAAGTAGATTTAATATATTAAAATAGATATAATATATTAAATAGATATAATATATTAAATAGATATAATATATAAAGTAGATATAATATATTAAAGTTGATATAATATATTAAATAGATATAATATATTAAATAGATATAATATATTAAAGTATATATAAAATATTAAATAGATATAATATAATAAAATAGATATAATATATTAAATAGATATAATATATTAAAATATATATAATATATAAAGTAGATATAATATATTAAAGTAGATATAATATATTAAAGTAGATATAAAATATTAAATAGATATAATATATTAAAATAGATATAATATATTAAATAGATATAATATATTAAAGTAGATATAATATATTAAAGTAGATATAATATATTAAAGTATATATAATATATTAAATAGATATAATATATTAAATAGATATAATATATTAAATAGATATAATATATTAAATAGATATAAAATATTAAAGTAGATATAATATATTAAAGTAGATATAATATATTAAAGTTGATATAATATATTAAATAGATATAATATATAAAGTAGATATAATATATTAAAGTAGATATAATATATTAAAATAGATATAATATATTAAAGTAGATATAATATATTAAAGTAGATATAATATATTAAAGTAGATATAATATATTAAAGTAGATATAGTATATTAAATAGATATAATATATTAAAATAGATATAATATAATAAATAGATATAATATATTAAATAGATATAATATATTAAAGTAGATATAATATATTAAAGTAGATATAATATAATAAATAGATATAAAATATTAAAGTAGATATAATATATTAAATAGATATAATATATTAAATAGATATAATATATTAAATAGATATAATATATTAAATAGATATAATATAATAAAATAGATATAATATATTAAATAGATATAATATATTAAAATATATATAATATATAAAGTAGATATAATATATTAAAGTAGATATAATATATTAAAGTAGATATAAAATATTAAATAGATATAATATATTAAATAGATATAATATATAAAGTAGATATAATATAATAAAGTAGATATAATATATTAAATAGATTTAATATATTAAAGTAGATATAATATATTAAAGTAGATATAATATATTAAAGTAGATATAATATATTAAATAGATATAATATATTAAATAGATATAATATATTAAATAGATATAATATATTAAATAGATATAATATAATAAAATAATATATTAAATATATATAATATAGTAAATAGATATAATATATAAAGTAGATATAATATATTAAATAGATATAATATATAAAGTAGATATAATATATTAAAGTAGATATAATATATTAAAATATATATATTATAATAAATAGATATAATATATTAAATAGATATAATATAGTAAAGTAGATATAATATATTAAAGTAGATATAATATATTAAATAGATATAATATATTAAATAGATATAATATATTAAAGTAGATATAATATATTAAAGTATATATAATATATTAAAGTAGATATAATATATTAAAGTAGATATAATATATTAAATAGATATAATATATTAAATAGATATAATATAATAAAATAGATATAATATATTAAATAGATATAATATATTAAAATATATATAATATATAAAGTATATATAATATATTAAAGTAGATATAATATATTAAAGTAGATATAAAATATTAAATAGATATAATATATTAAATAGATATAATATGTAAAGTAGATATAATATATTAAAGTAGATATAATATATTAAATAGATATAATATATTAAATAGATATAATATATTAAAGTAGATATAATATATTAAAGTAGATATAATATATTAAAGTAGATATAATATATTAAATAGATATAATATATTAAATAGATATAATATATTAAATAGATATATTAAATAGATATAATATAATAAAATAGATATAATATATTAAATAGATATAATATATTAAAATATATATAATATATAAAGTAGATATAATATATTAAAGTAGATATAATATATTAAAGTAGATATAACATATTAAATAGGTATAATATATTAAATAGATATAATATATAAAGTAGATATAATATATTAAAGTAGATATAATATATTAAATAGATATAATATATTAAAGTATATATAAAATATTAAAATAGATATAATATATTAAATAGATATAATATATTAAAGTAGATATAATATATTAAAATAGATATAATATATTAAATAGGTATAATATATTAAATAGATATAATATATAAAGTAGATATAATATATTAAAGTTGATATAATATATTAAATAGATATAATATATTAAAGTAGATATAATATATTAAAGTAGATATAAAATATTAAATAGATATAATATATTAAATAGATATAATATATTAAATAGATATAATATATTAAATAGATATAATATATAAAGTAGATATAATATATTAAAATAGATATAATATATAAAGTAGATATAATATATTAAAGTTGATATAATATATTAAATAGATATAATATATTAAATAGATATAAAATATTATATAGATATAAAATATTAAAGTAGATATAATATATTAAAGTAGATATAATATATTAAAGTAGATATAATATATTATAGTAGATATAATATATTAAATAGATATAAAATATTAAATAGATATAAAATATAAAATAGATATAAAATATTAAAGTAGATATAATATATTAAAGTAGATATAATATATTAATGTAGATATAAAATATTAAATGGATATAATATATTAAATAGATATAATATATTAAATAGATATAAAATATTAAATAGATATAATGTATTAAAGTTGATAACCAATTTTGCAATCTGTTTTCATTTTCACAATATTATTATTAAGTAGAGTTTCCATTATATTCATTTGTTGTGTGGAATAAATTGCAACGTAAATGTATCTGAAACATATTTATTATTAAAAACTATATAAAAAAACTAAATTTGACCAATATAATATATACCATATATGATATATATACAATATATATCATAATCTAGATAGAATTAATAATATTTATTATAATTTCTTTATTATATTTAGGTTTTATAACAATATTATTTAATTTGTATTGTTATAGAAAATTAAATATATCTATTATTAGAATATAAAATTATTAAAATGATATTGAGAATATATAATATGGTATACCTTGAATTATGTATAATATTACATGTGTTTGCAGTAATATGAGAAAGCAGGTTTACATTTATTGTCATTATTGTTCGACCTCGTATTATAGAGTTCTTATCGAGATTTGTGATGTTCATTTGGATCAAAGGGAGTAAAGTTACATTGGATCCATCTTTATATGTCACCTATTCAATGTTTTCTATTTACACTTAAATGTAATATTTTTATGCTTCATATAATTTTCATGGCATTAATAATAATATGTAATACTATTTAGAAATTCTATAATGTATTAATTGTGCAAGTAAAGATCATTAGAAGCATATAAACCTGCAGTTCAAAAATTGCTCTTCCTTTAACATAATACGGAATCGTAGCGTACAATAATAAATCAATAGAGAACGACATCCGCAACTTGGTCGAAGGATGAAATATTGTTGGTAATCCCTTTAAATTGCTGACTTCAATTGCGTCTGATGTATAAATAAGAACTTATCAGTTTATTTAATTACCTATAGTCTGATATAATTGACTTTGGTGGATATAGGCTATTCTCATATTTATAATCACATTATATATATTATACACATTATATATTATATTAAAAAATTCAATTTTTATAAACAATATATTTTCTGAAGATAATTTAATATCAAAATGTATTGAATTAGGTTGAGTTTACAAGACCTGCTTTACAAGAAATAAACACTCGCAACTTGAATTCATTATTTTCATGGAATGGGTCAATTTTATGCGATTTAGATATACCATCGTAATTATCAACACGAATAACCAGCCAAGTATCATTCATAGAACAATATGGGTTATTATCCGGTAGTAGAAATATAAAAATTTTCTCTGTAAAAGATATATTACGGTTTATATTTTACTTTATATTATAGAATTAAATTACGATATTAATAAATATCTAATTTGGTTGATTTTTTTTTTGAATTTCTATCACAATTTTCATTACATACCTTTCATATTTTCAACAAATGATGGCATATAAATATCTTCACTAACAAAATATTTTTCCTTTGAATTCAAAATATGGTAAGATACCTTCAATCCCTTGGATAGAAATATTATGGTAATAAATGCATATATTTTATTATTTATTCTGATTTAACGAAAAATTAAATTAAATGTGTATTC
Source organism: Osedax frankpressi (assembly GCA_964035775.1). Lineage (NCBI taxonomy): Eukaryota > Metazoa > Annelida > Polychaeta > Sabellida > Siboglinidae > Osedax > Osedax frankpressi. The sequence goes on from OZ038317.1 coordinate 1,672,015, forward strand.
ATTTATTTGATCAATTATTAAAAGGAAACATGTAAACCTGATAATTGGCAACAGAACTTCCCTTAATTGCTAAAAGTGTAGCATTAACTGTTATCGGCTCAAATACTCCAAAACTTGATATCGACAATGTAACATTCTCTAATCCCAAATCAATGTAATCTAAAAATATTGATATTTCAATTAAAACATAAAATTGCGTCTATTATAAATTTATAAACTTAATTAAACTTTGAAATAATATTTCATAAAAAAATCATTAGTAATTTTTAAATTCAATTTAAAAATAATATTATTTAAATTGAACTAAAAAAAACTAATTAAATATTTGCAACCTAAAATTGGTTAAATTGAATTTTTACATTATTTTCTTTAAATAAGTCTCTATTACCCTTCATATTTTTACTAACCATCTTTACATATGAATTCTGTACCAGATACTAAGGAGAAGGAGCTCGGTTTTCCAATTTTGTATCCATTGGTTGTCAACGACGACGAATAATCAATTGCAACGAGTGAAAGCGAGATACTGGCACCGGAGAGCAATCCACATTCAGGCTTGGAGACTTTTAAATGAACTTGCAACGAGATATATGATATTAATAGATTTTATGTATATGTATCGTATGACATGTTATAAGTTTAAATACATTGACTTTAATATATTTTGTGAGAATATTTACACTATAAATATTACTAAGTAAATTTAATACTAATTATAATAATGTAATATTTTCTATATTATTTCAGTTGTAATACGAAGAACAATAATTCCTGAGATGTATCAAAAGGATACATGACATTGAATACGTCAACGATACTAATGGTGGTAATCTCGTTAACCTGCGATAGTTGCGATGATGTGTGAACGTGAGTTAATTATCGACCCGGTGGCATTTTCTGCTTCGGATATTGATAGAATTTTAATTGAATTAGTATCACCGACTAATTTCGCTTGCAGTTTGAAGTTTGCTGATCCGAATTTGAAAACATTTGCGCTGACCTGGAGATTGTTTTTACATTTAAAAGGTACGGAAATATATTCCGTGGTTATAATTAATCTTTTCATTATAATAATTTGTAATATGAAAATATAAAATGTATAAATATTGATATGTAATTATAAATTTAAATAAATTTTAAAAAAGAATACACTTTTTGTTATATATTTTATAAATTATATATGATACAAATGTAATATATACAATAATATTGGTTATAGTAAATAGATTGAATTCTTATATCATTTTTATAAGCTTCTTAAATTAACCTTATTATTATTAGTAATTTTAATTTTAGCAGTTAATGAGTAATCAAAATCTATATACATCTTCTTTGGAGCATTTATAGATAATATTTCGGCGAATACTGAAATCATATTGACATTGAGAATATATTAAATATAGGTTTTAATAAATATTAATAATACAAATATAGAATTCTAGTAATTATATAAGTTTAAATATTTGCAAATCATTTTAAATAACCAGGGTAGGAATTATTTTTTCATTATTCTATATTTTATTATCTATATTTAATTAATATTATTAAATTTACATCATATTAATTCGTATACCTTTATGATACCCTTATTTCAGCCCAATACATGCCAACTAATGCTTATTAAATCCCGACTCTAGCCTATTTTTGTGCACTGCAATCGTATGGGGTGTTGTACGGATACCGCAGTGGTTTTGTAGGACTGCATTCGAATGTTTGCCAATGAGAATATTAGATTGGTGGAGATTGTAGAGCTGGAAGCACACTGAGCATTTGACAACACATTTGCGGAGATACACTCAGCATTGGTTGTTTCGCAGATTTTGGCTAGAAATGAGACAAAGGTTAGTTAGATACTTTAAAATGTGTTATGAAGATGTTAGTAGTAATTTCACTGTGAATATTGAAATGGGTTAATTAAAGACGGATAGGAATAATAAAGGGATGTGGTTGGGGAATATTAATGAAGGGTGGTTGGGAAATATTAATGAAGGGTGGTTGGGGAATATTAATGAAGGCAGGTTGGGTAATATTAATGAAGGGAGGTTGGGGAATATTAATGAAGGGTGGTTGGGGAATATTAATGAAGGGTGGTTGGGGAATATTAATGAAGGGTGGTTGGGGAATATTAATGAAGGGTGGTTGGGGAATATTAATGAAGGGTGGTGGTTGGGGAATATTAATGAAGGGTGGTTGGGGAATATTAATGAAGGGTGGTTGGGGAATATTAATGAAGGGTGGTTGGGGAATATTAATGAAGGGTGGTTGTTGGGGAATATTAATGAAGGGTAGTTGTTGGGGAATATTAATGAAGGGTGGTTGGGGAATATTAATGAAGGGTGGTTGTTGGGGAATATTAATGAAGGGTGGTTGGGGAATATTAATGAAGGGTAGTTGTTGGGGAATATTAATGAAGGGTGGTTGGGGAATATTAATGAAGGGTGGTTGGGGAATATTAATGAAGGGTGGTTGTTGGGGAATATTAATGAAGGGTGGTTGTTGGGGAATATTAATGAAGGGAGGTTGGGGAATATTAATGAAGGGTGGTTGTTGGGGAATATTAATGAAGGGTGGTTGGGGAATATTAATGAAGGGTGGTTGGGAAATATTAATGAAGGGTGGTTGGGGAATATTAATGAAGGGTAGTTGTTGGGGAATATTAATGAAGGGTAGTTGTTGGGGAATATTAATGAAGGGTGGTTGTTGGGGAATATTAATGAAGGGTGGTTGTTGGGGAATATTAATGAAGGGTGGTTGGGGAATATTAATGAAGGGTGGTTGTTGGGGAATATTAATGAAGGGTGGTTGGGGAATATTAATGAAGGGTGGTTGGGGAATATTAATGAAGGGTAGTTGGGGAATATTAATGAAGGGTGGTGGTTGGGGAATATTAATGAAGGGTGGTTGGGGAATATTAATGAAGGGTGGTTGTTGGGGAATATTAATGAAGGGTGGTTGGGGAATATTAATGAAGGGTGGTTGGGGAATATCAATGAAGGGTGGTTGGGGAATATTAATGAAGGGTGGTTGTTGGGGAATATTAATGAAGGGTAGTTGTTGGGGAATATTAATGAAGGGTGGTTGTTGGGGAATATTAATGAAGGGTGGTTGGGGAATATTAATGAAGGGTGGTTGGGGAATATTAATGAAGGGTGGTTGTTGGGGAATATTAATGAAGGGTGGTTGGGGAATATTAATGAAGGGTAGTTGGGGAATATTAATGAAGGGTGGTGGTTGGGGAATATTAATGAAGGGTGGTTGGGGAATATTAATGAAGGGAGGTTGGGTAATATTAATGAAGGGTGGTTGTTGGGGAATATTAATGAAGGGTGGTTGGGGAATATTAATGAAGGGTAGTTGGGGAATATTAATGAAGGGTGGTGGTTGGGGAATATTAATGAAGGGTGGTTGGGGAATATTAATGAAGGGTGGTTGGGGAATATTAATGAAGGGTGGTTGTTGGGGAATATTAATGAAGGGTGGTTGGGGAATATTAATGAAGGGTGGTTGGGGAATATTAATGAAGGGTGGTTGGGGAATATTAATGAAGGGTGGTGGTTGGGGAATATTAATGAAGGGTGGTTGGGGAATATTAATGAAGGGTGGTTGGGGAATATTAATGAAGGGTGGTTGGGGAATATTAATGAAGGGTGGTTGTTGGGGAATATTAATGAAGGGTGGTTGGGAAATATTAATGAAGGGTGGTTGGGGAATATTAATGAAGGGTGGTTGTTGGGGAATATTAATGAAGGGTGGTTGGGGAATATTAATGAAGGGAGGTTGGGTAATATTAATGAAGGGTGGTTGGGAAATATTAATGAAGGGTGGTTGGGGAATATTAATGAAGGGTGGTTGGGGAATATTAATGAAGGGTGGTTGGGAAATATTAATGAAGGTGGTAGTTGGGGAATATTAATGAAGGGTGGTTGTTGGGGAATATTAATGAAGGGTGGTTGGGGAATATTAATGAAGAGTGGTTGGGGAATATTAATGAAGGGTGGTTGGGGAATATTAATGAAGGGTGGTTGTTGGGGAATATTAATGAAGGGTGGTTGTTGGGGAATATTAATGAAGGGTGGTTGGGGAATATTAATGAAGGGTGGTTGGGGAATATTAATGAAGGGTGGTTGGGGAATATTAATGAAGGGTGGTTGGGGAATATTAATGAAGGATGGTTGTTGGGGAATATTAATGAAGGGTGGTTGGGGAATATTAATGAAGGGTGGTTGGGGAATATTAATGAAGGATGGTTGTTGGGGAATATTAATGAAGGGTGGTTGGGGAATATTAATGAAGGGTGGTTGGGAAATATTAATGAAGGGTGGTTGGGGAATATTAATGAAGGGTGGTTGGGGAATATAAATGAAGGGTGGTTGGGGAATATTAATGAAGGGTGGTTGGAGAATATTAATGAAGGGTGGTTGGAGAATATTAATGAAGGGTGGTTGGGGAATATTAATGAAGGGTGGTTGGAGAATATTAATGAAGGGTGGTTGGGGAATATTAATGAAGGGTGGTTGTTGGAGAATATTAATGAAGGGTGGTTGGGGAATATTAATGAAGGGTGGTTGGGGAATATTAATGAAGGGTGGTTGGGGAATATTAATGAAGGGTGGTTGGGGAATATTAATGAAGGGTGGTGGTTGGGGAATAATTAGGTAAGGTATGACGATGAAAAGGACAATGAAAGGGATAAAATAAAATTATTTACCAACAACTTCTTCGAAAATATTAAACAATTTGTATAAATAACAACTACAAATTAATATTTACTTATGAACAATAATTACAGAGAGAAATTTTGTTTTTCATATGAAATCCATTGTTTGTACAAGGTAGACAATGTGTATCATCTAGATTATAGATACTTAATAGTAGTTTACTATCTAATTATATGAAAAGATGATAAGTTATTTCAAAATGTGTTTGTTCACATGTGATAGGAAAGGAACATATTCTATAATTTATAGAAGCATTTAAAAGCAATTTCTACAGTTATCAGAATATTTAAGCGATTCCGGATTTCAATCAAAACGACATCCAAGCACATGAAATGATACCTATAAAAAAGAAATGATATGTCTATGATCTAGTGTAAGGAAAAAGTGCTTGGTTAAACAGAAATTGTGCCTGGATTATGAGAAAATATAATCAAACAAAGTTGAAATTGGTTAGTGGTACCGGTCAGTGAGAATTCGATGGATCCATAAGGTGGCATTCCTTCAAGTTTCTTCGGTAAATCGGCCGTAGTCCAGCTGACCACTAAGATCTTGCTGACGAGTTTATTTACCAAAGTCGCATCAATATTGAAGTTATCGGCGGAGTTGTCTCCAGCCACAATTGGACTACGGCCGTAATTGGTCAGTCGTAACTGTTGAATGCATTAGTGCACTAAGGCATTGCATGCTAGAGCTAGGAAGATCATTTGGGTAGTCTAGGGCTTAGTGAACAGTAGTGTAATTTAGTTTCAATGGAATGTATTTCAATATTTCAATATACATTGCAGACTGTGTGGTATGGGAGTGTATGGGAGTATATGGGAGTGTGTGGGAGTGTATGGAAGTGTGTGGGAGTGTGTGGGAGTGGGTGGGAATGTATGGGAGTGTGTGGGAGTGTGTGGGGATGTATGGGAATGTATGGGAGGGTTTGGGAGTGTGTGGAAGTGTGTGGGAGTATACGAGGGTGTATGGGAGTGTATGGAAGTGTGTGGGAATGCATGAGAGTGTATGGGAGTGTATGTGAGTGTATGAGAGTGTATGTGAGTGTATGTGAGTGTATGGGAGTGTATGGGATTGTATGGAAGGGTATGGACATGTATGGGAGTGTATGGGAGTGTATAGGAGTGTATGGTAGTGTATGGGAGTGTATGGGATTGTATGGGAGGGTATTGATATGTATGGGAGTGTATATGAGTGTATGGGAATGTATGGGAGTGTATGGAAGAGTATGGTAGAGTATGGGAGTATATGGGAGTGTATGGGAGAGTATGGAAGTGTATGGGATTGTATGGGAGTGAATGAGTGCGTATGGGAGTGTGTGGGAGTGTGTGGGGAAAGTATGGGAGTGTATGGGAGTTTATAGTAGTGTATGGTAGTGTATGGGAGTGTATGGGCATGTGTGGGAGTATATGGGAGTGTATAAGAGTGTACGGGAGTGTATGGGAGTGTATGGGTGCGCATGGTAGTGTATGGAAGTGTATGGGAGGGTATGGAAATGTATGGGAGTGTATGGAAATGTATGGGAGTATATGGGAGTGTATAGGAGTGTATGGGAGTGTATGGGAGTGTATGGGAGTATATGGGGGTGTAAGGGAGTGTGTAGGAATGTATGGGAGTGTATAGGAGTGTATGGTAGTGTACGAGAATGTATTGGATTGTATGGGAGGGTATGGAAATGTATGGGAGTGTATGGGAGTGTATAGGAGTGTATGGTAGTGTATTGGAGTGTATGGGAGTGTATTGGAGTATGTGGGAGTGTATAGTAGTGTATGGGCGTGTATGGGAGGTATGGGAGTGTATGGGAGGGTATGGAAATGTATGGGAGTGTATGGGAGTGTGTGGGAGTATGTTGGAATGTATGGGAGTGTATGGGAGTGTTATGGGGTGTATGGGATGTATAGAAGTGTATGGGAATGTATGGGAGTGTATATGAGTGTATGGGAATGTATGGGAGGGTATGGAAATGTATGGGAGTGTGTGGGAGTATGTTGGAATGTATGGGAGTGTATGGGAGTGTATGGGGTGTATGGGAGTGTATAGGAGTGTATGAGAATGTATGGGAGTGTATATGAGTGTATGTGAGTGTATGTGAATGTATGGGAGTGCATGGGAGTGTGTGGGAGTGTATGGGTGTGCATGGGGTGTATGGGAATGTATGGGAGTGTATGGGAGTGTATGGGAGTGTATGGGGTGTATGGAATGTATAGAAGTGTATGGGAATGTATGAGAGTGTATATGAGTGTATGGGAATGTATGGGAGGGTATGGAAATATATGGAAATTTATGGGATTGTATGGGAGTGAATGAGTGTGCAGGGTAGTGTGTGGGGGTGTATGGGAGTGTATGGGAGTGTATGGGAGTGTATGGGAGTGTATGGGAGTGTATAGGAGTGTATGGGAGTGTGTGGGAGTGTATGGGTGTGCATGGGGTGTATGGGAGGGTATGGAAATGTATGGGAGTGTATGGGAGTGTGTGGGAGTATGTTGGAATGTATGGGAGTGTATGGGAGTGTATGGGGTGTATGGGAGTGTATAGGAGTGTATGAGAATGTATGGGAGTGTATATGAGTGTATGTGAGTGTATGTGAATGTATGGGAGTGTATGGGAGTGTGTGGGAGTGTATAGGAGTATATGGGAGTGTATGGGAGTGTATATGCGTGTATATGCGTGTATGTGAGTGTATGGGAATGTATGGGAGGGTATGGGAGGGTATGAGAGTGTATGGGAGTTAATGGGAGTGTATGAGAGTGTATGGGAGTGTATGGGAGTGTATAGGAGTGTATGGGAATGTGTGGGAGTGTATGGGTGTGCATGGGGTTTATGGGAGTGTATAGGAGTGTATGTGAATTTATGGGGGTGTATATGAGTGTATATGAGTGTATGGGAATGTATGGGAGGGTATGGGGGTATATGGGAGCATGTGGGAGTGTATGGGAGTATATAGGAGTGTATGGGAGTGTGTGGGAGTGTATGGGTGTGATGGGAGTGTATGGGAGTGTATGGGAGGGTATGGAAATGTATGGTAATGTATGGAAATGTATGGGATTGTATGTGAGTGAATGAGTGTGTATGGGAGTGTATGTGAGTGTGTGGGAATGTATGTGAGTATATGGGAGTGCGTGGGAGTATGAGGGAATGTATGGGAGTGTGTGGGAGTGTATGGGAGTGTATGTGAGTATATGGGAGTGCGTGGGAGTATGAGGGAATGTATGGGAGTGTGTGGGAGTGTATGGGAGTGTATGGGGGTGTGTGGGGTATGTGGAAATGTATGGGAATATATGGGAGTGTGTGGAACCGTATGGGGTGTATGGGAGTATGTGGGAATGTATGGGAGTGTATGGGAGTGTATTGGAGTGTATGGGGGTGTATGGGAGTGTGTGGGTTTGGGTTTGGTATAGGAGTGTATAGGAGTGTATGGGAATGTATGGGAGTGTATATGAGTGTATGTGAGTGTATGGGAGTGTGTGGGAGTGTATGGGAGTGTATTGGAGTGTATGGGGGTGTATGGGAGTGTGTGGGGTATGTGGAAATGTATGGGAATATATGGGAGTGTGTGGAACCGTATGGGGTGTATGGGAGTATGTGGGAATGTATGGGAGTGTATGGGAGGGTATGGAAATGTATGGGAGTGTATATGAGTATATGGTAATGTATGGGAGTGTATATGAGTATATGTGAGTGTATGAGAATGTATGAGAGGGTATGGGAGTGTATGGGAGTGTATGGGAGTGTATGGGAGTGTATGGGAGTGTATGGGAGTGTATGGGAGTGTATGGGAGTGTGTGGGAGTGTATGGGTGTGCATGGGAGTGTATGGGTGTGCATGGGGTGTATGGGAGTGTATAGGAGTGTATGGGAATGTATGGGAGTGTATATGAGTGTATGTGAGTGTATGGGAATGTATGGGAGGGTATGGGAGTGTATGGGAGTGTATGGGAATGTATGGGAGTGTATGTGAGTGTATGTGAGTGTATGGGAGTGTGTGGGAGTGTATGGGAGTGTATTGGAGTGTATGGGGGTGTATGGGAGTGTGTGGGTTTGGGTTTGGTATAGGAGTGTATAGGAGTGTATGGGAATGTATGGGAGTGTATGGGAGTGTATGGGAGTGTATGGGAGCGTATGGGAGTGTATGGGAGTGTATGGGAGTGTATGGGAGTGTATGGGAGTGTATGGGAGTATATGGGAGTGTATGGGAGTGTTTGGGAGTGTATGGGAGTGTATGGGAGTGTGTAGGAGTGTATGGGAGTGTATGGGAGTGTATGGGAGTGTATGGGAGGGTATGGGAGGGTATGGAAGTGTATGGGTGTGTGTGGGAATGCATGGGATTGTATGGGAGTGTGTGGGAGTGTGTGGGAATGTATGGGAGAGTATGAGAGTGTATGGGAGTGTATTGGAGTGTATGGGGGTGTAAGGGAGTGTGTGAGTTTGGGTTTGGTATAGGAGTGTATAGGAGTATATGGGAATGCATGGGAATGTATGGGAGTGTATGGGAGTGTATGGGAGTGTATAGGAGTGTGTGGGAGTGTGTGGGAATGTATGGGAGTGTATGGGAGTATATGGGAGTATATGGGAGTATATGGGAGTGTATGGAAGTGTATGGAAGTGTATGGGAGTGTATGGGAGTGTATGGGAGTGTATAGGAGTGTGTGGGAATGTATGGGAGTGTATTGGAGTGTATGGGAGGGTATGGAAATGTATGGAAATTTATGGGATTGTATGGAATTGAATGAGTGTGTATGGGAGTGTATGGGAATGTATGGAAGTGTATGTAAGTGTATGGGAGTGTGTGGGAGTGTATGGGATTGTATGGGAGTGTATGGGAGTATGTAGGAGTGTATGTGAGTGTATAGGAGTGTATGGGAGTGTATGGGATTGTATGGGAGGGTATTGATATGTATGGGAGTGTATAGGAGTGTATGGGAATGTATGGGAGTGTATGGAAGAGTATGGTAGAGTATGGGAGTATATGGGAGTGTATGGGAGAGTATGGAAGTGTATGGGATTGTATGGGAGTGAATGAGTGCGTATGGGAGTGTGTGGGAGTGTGTGGGGAAAGTATGGGAGTGTATGGGAGTTTATAGTAGTGTATGGTAGTGTATGGGAGTGTATGGGCATGTGTGGGAGTATATGGGAGTGTATAAGAGTGTACGGGAGTGTATGGGAGTGTAAGGGTGTGCATGGTAGTGTATGGAAGTGTATGGGAGGGTATGGAAATGTATGGGAGTGTATGGAAATGTATGGGAGTATATGGGAGTGTATAGGAGTGAATGGGAGTGTATGGGAGTGTATGGGAGTGTATGGGAGTATATGGGGGTGTAAGGGAGTGTGTAGGAATGTATGGGAGTGTATAGGAGTGTATGGTAGTGTACGAGAATGTATGGGATTGTATGGGAGGGTATGGAAATGTATGGGAGTGTATGGGAGTGTATAGGAGTGTATGGTAGTGTATTGGAGTGCATGGGAGTGTATTGGAGTATATGGGAGTGTATAGTAGTGTATGGGCGTGTATGGGAGGTATGGGAGTGTATGGGAGGGTATGGAAATGTATGGGAGTGTATGGGAGTGTGTGGGAGTATGTTGGAATGTATGGGAGTGTATGGGAGTGTTATGGGGTGTATGGGATGTATAGAAGTGTATGGGAATGTATGGGAGTGTATATGAGTGTATGGGAATGTATGGGAGGGTATGGAAATGTATGGGAGTGTGTGGGAGTATGTTGGAATGTATGGGAGTGTATGGGAGTGTATGGGGTGTATGGGAGTGTATAGGAGTGTATGAGAATGTATGGGAGTGTATATGAGTGTATGTGAGTGTATGTGAATGTATGGGAGTGTATGGGAGTGTGTGGGAGTATGTTGGAATGTATGGGAGTGTATGGGAGTGTATGGGGTGTATGGAATGTATAGAAGTGTATGGGAATGTATGAGAGTGTATATGAGTGTATGGGAATGTATGGGAGGATATGGAAATATATGGAAATTTATGGGATTGTATGGGAGTGAATGAGTGTGCAGGGTAGTGTGTGGGGGTGTATGGGAGTGTATGGGAGTGTATGGGAGTGTATGGGAGTGTATGGGAGTGTATAGGAGTGTATGGGAGTGTGTGGGAGTGTATGGGTGTGCATGGGGTGTATGGGAGGGTATGGAAATGTATGGGAGTGTATGGGAGTGTGTGGGAGTATGTTGGAATGTATGGGAGTGTATGGGAGTGTATGGGGTGTATGGGAGTGTATAGGAGTGTATGAGAATGTATGGGAGTGTATATGAGTGTATGTGAGTGTATGTGAATGTATGGGAGTGTATGGGAGTGTGTGGGAGTGTATAGGAGTATATGGGAGTGTATGGGAGTGTATATGCGTGTATATGCGTGTATGTGAGTGTATGGGAATGTATGGGAGGGTATGGGGGTATATGGGAGCATGTGGGAGTGTATGGGAGTATATAGGAGTGTATGGGAGTGTGTGGGAGTGTATGGGTGTGATGGGAGTGTATGGGAGTGTATGGGAGGGTATGGAAATGTATCGTAGTGTATGGAAATGTATGGGATTGTATGTGAGTGAATGAGTGTGTATGGGAGTGTATGTGAGTGTGTGGGAGTGTGTGGGAATGTATGGGAGTGTATGGGAGGGTGTGGGAGCGTATTGGGTGTATGGAAGTATGTGGGAATGTATCGGAGCGTATGGGAGTGTGTGGGAATGTATGTGAGTATATGGGAGTGCGTGGGAGTATGAGGGAATGTATGGGAGTGTGTGGGAGTGTATGGGAGTGTATGGGGGTGTGTGGGGTATGTGGAAATGTATGGGAGTGTATGGGAGGGTATGGAAATGTATGGGAGTGTATATGAGTATATGGGAATGTATGGGAGTGTATATGAGTGTATGTGAGTGTATGGTAATGTATGGCAGGGTATGGGAGTGTATGGGAGTGTATGGGAGTGTATGGGAGTGTATTGGAGTGTATGGGGGTGTATGGGAGTGTGTGGGTTTGGGTTTGGTATAGGAGTGTATAGGAGTGTATGGGAATGTATGGGAGTGTATATGAGTGTATGTGAGTGTATGGTAATGTATGGCAGGGTATGGGAGTGTATGGGAGTGTATGGGAGTGTATTGGAGTGTATGGGGGTGTATGGGAGTGTGTGGGTTTGGGTTTGGTATAGGAGTGTATAGGAGTGTATGGGAATGTATGGGAGTGTATGGGAGTGTATGGGAGTGTATGGGAGCGTAAGGGAGTGTATGGGAGTGTATGGGAGTGTATGGGAGTGTATGGGAGTGTATGGGAGTATATGGGAGTGTATGGGAGTGTATGGGAGTGTATGGGAGTGTATGGGAGTGTGTAGGAGTGTATGGGAGTGTATGGGAGTGTATGGGAGTGTATGGGAGGGTATGGGAGGGTATGGAAGTGTATGGGTGTGTGTGGGAATGCATGGGATTGTATGGGAGTGTGTGGGAGTGTGTGGGAATGTATGGGAGAGTATGAGAGTGTATGGGAGTGTATTGGAGTGTATGGGGGTGTAAGGGAGTGTGTGAGTTTGGGTTTGGTATAGGAGTGTATAGGAGTATATGGGAATGCATGGGAATGTATGGGAGTGTATGGGAGTGTATGGGAGTGTATAGGAGTGTGTGGGAGTGTGTGGGAATGTATGGGAGTGTATGGGAGTATATGGGAGTATATGGGAGTATATGGGAGTGTATGGAAGTGTATGGAAGTGTATGGGAGTGTATGGGAGTGTATGGGAGTGTATAGGAGTGTGTGGGAATGTATGGGAGTGTATTGGAGTGTATGGGAGGGTATGGAAATGTATGGAAATTTATGGGATTGTATGGAATTGAATGAGTGTGTATGGGAGTGTATGGGAATGTATGGAAGTGTATGTAAGTGTATGGGAGTGTGTGGGAGTGTATGGGATTGTATGGGAGTGTATGGGAGTATGTAGGAGTGTATGTGAGTGTATAGGAGTGTATGGGAGTGTATGGGATTGTATGGGAGGGTATTGATATGTATGGGAGTGTATAGGAGTGTATGGGAATGTATGGGAGTGTATGGAAGAGTATGGTAGAGTATGGGAGTATATGGGAGTGTATGGGAGAGTATGGAAGTGTATGGGATTGTATGGGAGTGAATGAGTGCGTATGGGAGTGTGTGGGAGTGTGTGGGGAAAGTATGGGAGTGTATGGGAGTTTATAGTAGTGTATGGTAGTGTATGGGAGTGTATGGGCATGTGTGGGAGTATATGGGAGTGTATAAGAGTGTACGGGAGTGTATGGGAGTGTAAGGGTGTGCATGGTAGTGTATGGAAGTGTATGGGAGGGTATGGAAATGTATGGGAGTGTATGGAAATGTATGGGAGTATATGGGAGTGTATAGGAGTGAATGGGAGTGTATGGGAGTGTATGGGAGTGTATGGGAGTATATGGGGGTGTAAGGGAGTGTGTAGGAATGTATGGGAGTGTATAGGAGTGTATGGTAGTGTACGAGAATGTATGGGATTGTATGGGAGGGTATGGAAATGTATGGGAGTGTATGGGAGTGTATAGGAGTGTATGGTAGTGTATTGGAGTGCATGGGAGTGTATTGGAGTATATGGGAGTGTATAGTAGTGTATGGGCGTGTATGGGAGGTATGGGAGTGTATGGGAGGGTATGGAAATGTATGGGAGTGTATGGGAGTGTGTGGGAGTATGTTGGAATGTATGGGAGTGTATGGGAGTGTTATGGGGTGTATGGGATGTATAGAAGTGTATGGGAATGTATGGGAGTGTATATGAGTGTATGGGAATGTATGGGAGGGTATGGAAATGTATGGGAGTGTGTGGGAGTATGTTGGAATGTATGGGAGTGTATGGGAGTGTATGGGGTGTATGGGAGTGTATAGGAGTGTATGAGAATGTATGGGAGTGTATATGAGTGTATGTGAGTGTATGTGAATGTATGGGAGTGTATGGGAGTGTGTGGGAGTATGTTGGAATGTATGGGAGTGTATGGGAGTGTATGGGGTGTATGGAATGTATAGAAGTGTATGGGAATGTATGAGAGTGTATATGAGTGTATGGGAATGTATGGGAGGATATGGAAATATATGGAAATTTATGGGATTGTATGGGAGTGAATGAGTGTGCAGGGTAGTGTGTGGGGGTGTATGGGAGTGTATGGGAGTGTATGGGAGTGTATGGGAGTGTATGGGAGTGTATAGGAGTGTATGGGAGTGTGTGGGAGTGTATGGGTGTGCATGGGGTGTATGGGAGGGTATGGAAATGTATGGGAGTGTATGGGAGTGTATGGGAGTGTGTGGGAGTATGTTGGAATGTATGGGAGTGTATGGGAGTGTATGGGGTGTATGGGAGTGTATAGGAGTGTATGAGAATGTATGGGAGTGTATATGAGTGTATGTGAGTGTATGTGAATGTATGGGAGTGTATGGGAGTGTGTGGGAGTGTATAGGAGTATATGGGAGTGTATGGGAGTGTATATGCGTGTATATGCGTGTATGTGAGTGTATGGGAATGTATGGGAGGGTATGGGGGTATATGGGAGCATGTGGGAGTGTATGGGAGTATATAGGAGTGTATGGGAGTGTGTGGGAGTGTATGGGTGTGATGGGAGTGTATGGGAGTGTATGGGAGGGTATGGAAATGTATCGTAGTGTATGGAAATGTATGGGATTGTATGTGAGTGAATGAGTGTGTATGGGAGTGTATGTGAGTGTGTGGGAGTGTGTGGGAATGTATGGGAGTATATGGGAGTGCGTGGGAGTATGAGGGAATGTATGGGAGTGTGTGGGAGTGTATGGGAGTGTATGGGGGTGTGTGGGGTATGTGGAAATGTATGGGAGTGTATGGGAGGGTATGGAAATGTATGGGAGTGTATATGAGTATATGGGAATGTATGGGAGTGTATATGAGTGTATGTGAGTGTATGGTAATGTATGGCAGGGTATGGGAGTGTATGGGAGTGTATGGGAGTGTATGGGAGTGTATTGGAGTGTATGGGGGTGTATGGGAGTGTGTGGGTTTGGGTTTGGTATAGGAGTGTATAGGAGTGTATGGGAATGTATGGGAGTGTATATGAGTGTATGTGAGTGTATGGTAATGTATGGCAGGGTATGGGAGTGTATGGGAGTGTATGGGAGTGTATTGGAGTGTATGGGGGTGTATGGGAGTGTGTGGGTTTGGGTTTGGTATAGGAGTGTATAGGAGTGTATGGGAATGTATGGGAGTGTATATGAGTGTATGTGAGTGTATGGTAATGTATGGCAGGGTATGGGAGTGTATGGGAGTGTATGGGAGTGTATGGGAGTGTATTGGAGTGTATGGGGTGTATGGGAGTGTGTGGGTTTGGGTTTGGTATAGGAGTGTATAGGAGTGTATGGGAATGTATGGGAGTGTATATGAGTGTATGTGAGTGTATGGGAGTGTGTGGGAGTGTATGGGAGTGTATTGGAGTGTATGGGGGTGTATGGGAGTGTGTGGGGTATGTGGAAATGTATGGGAATGTATGGGAATATATGGGAGTGTGTGGAACCGTATGGGGTGTATGGGAGTATGTGGGAATGTATGGGAGTGTATGGGAGGGTATGGAAATGTATGGGAGTGTATATGAGTATATGGGAATGTATGGGAGTGTATATGAGTATATGTGAGTGTATGAGAATGTATGGGAGGGTATGGGAGTGTATGGGAGTGTATGGGAATGTATGGGAGTGTATGTGAGTGTATGGGAGTGTATGGGAGTGTATGGGAGTGCATGGGGTGTATGGGAGTGTATAGGAGTGTATGGGAATGTATGGGAGTGTATATGAGTGTATGTGAGTGTATGGGAATGTATGGGAGGGTATGGGAGTGTATGGGAGTGTATGGGAATGTATGGGAGTGTATGTGAGTGTATGGGAGTGTGTGGGAGGGTATGGGAGTGTATGGGAGTGTATGGGAATGTATGGGAGTGTATGTGAGTGTATGGGAGTGTGTGGGAGTGTATGGGAGTGTATTGGAGTGTATGGGGGTGTATGGGAGTGTGTGGGTTTGGGTTTGGTATAGGAGTGTATAGGAGTGTATGGGAATGTATGGGAGTGTATGGGAGTGTATGGGAGTGTATGGGAGTGTATGGGAGTGTATGGGGTGTAAGGGAGTGTGTGAGTTTGGGTTTGGTATAGGAGTGTATAGGAGTATATGGGAATGCATGGGAATGTATGGGAGTGTATGGGAGTGTATGGGAGTGTATAGGAGTGTGTGGGA
Source organism: Osedax frankpressi (assembly GCA_964035775.1). Taxonomy (NCBI): domain Eukaryota; kingdom Metazoa; phylum Annelida; class Polychaeta; order Sabellida; family Siboglinidae; genus Osedax; species Osedax frankpressi. The sequence continues at coordinate 1,687,955 of OZ038317.1, forward strand.
GTGTGTGGGAATGTATGGGAGTGTATGGGAGTATATGGGAGTATATGGGAGTATATGGGAGTATATGGGAGTATATGGGAGTGTATGGGAGTGTATGGAAGTGTATGGAAGTGTATGGGAGTGTATGGGAGTGTATGGGAGTGTATGGGAGGGTATGGAAATGTATGGAAATTTATGGGATTGTATGGAAGTGAATGAGTGTGTATGGGAGTGTATGGGAATGTATGGAAGTGTATGTAAGTGTATGGGAGTGTGTGGGAGTGTATGGGATTGTATGGGAGTGTATGGGAGTGTGTAGGAGTGTATGTGAGTGTATAGGAGTGTATGGGAGTGTATGGGAGGGTATGGGAGGGTATGGGAGGGTATGGGAGTGCATGGGTGTGTGTGGGAATGTATGGGAGTGTATGGGAGTGTGTGGGAGTGTGTGGGAATGTATGGGAGTGTATGGGAGTGTATGGGAGTGTATTGGAGTATATGGGGGTGTAAGGGAGTGTGTGGGTTTGGGTTTAGTATAGGAGTGTATAGGAGTGTATGGGAATGTATGGGAATGTATGGGAGTGTATGGGAGTGTATGGTAGTGTTTAGGAGTGTATGGGAGTGTATGGGAGGGTATGGGAGGGTATGGGAGTGTATGGGTGTATGTGGGAATGTATGGGAGTGTATTGGAGTGTATGGGAGGGTATGGAAATGTATGGAAATTTATGGAATTGTATGGGAGTGAATGAGTGTGTATGGGAGTGTATGGGAATGTATGAGAGTGTATGGGAGTGTATGGGAGTGTATGGGAGTGTATGGGAGTGTATGGGAGTGTGTTGGAGTGTATGGAAGTGTATGGGTTTAGGTTTGGTATAGGTGTGTATAGGAGTGTATGGGAACGTATGGGAGTGTATTGGAGTGTGTGGGAATGTATGGGAGTGTATGGGAGTGTATGGGAGTGTATGGGAGTGTATGGGAGTGTATGGGAGTGTATGGGAGTGTATTGTAGTGTATGGAAGTGTATGGGTTTAGGTTTGGTATAGGTGTGTATATGAGTGTATGGGAATGTATGGGAGTGTATGGGAGTGTATGGGAGTGTATGGGAGTGAATGGGAGTGTATGGGAGTGTATGGGAGTGTATGGGAGAGTATGGGAGTGTGTAGGAGTGTATGGGAGTATATGGGAGTATATGGGAGTATATGGGAGTGTATGGAAGTGTATGGAAGTGTATGGGTGTGTGTGGGAATGTATGGGAGTGTATGGGAGTGTGTGGGAGTGGGTGGGAGTGTGTGGGAATGTATGGGAGTGTATGGGAGTGTATTGGAGTGTATGGAAGTGTATGAGTTTAGGTTTGGTATAGGTGTGTATAGGAGTGTATGGGAACGTATGGGAGTGTGTGGGAGTGTATGGGAGTGTATGGGAGTGTGTAGGAGTGTATGGGAGTGTATGGATGTATGTGGGAATGTATGGGAGTGTTTGGGAGTGTGTGGGAATGTATGGGAGAGTATGGGAGTGTATGGGAGTGTATGGGAATGTATGGGAGGGTATGGGAGTGTATGGGAGTGTATGGGAATGTATGGGAGTGTATGTGAGTGTATGGGAGTGTGTGGGAGTGTATGGGAGTGTATTGGAGTGTATGGGGGTGTATGGGAGTGTGTGGGTTTGGGTTTGGTATAGGAGTGTATAGGAGTGTATGGGAATGTATGGGAGTGTATGGGAGTGTATGGGAGTGTATGGGAGCGTATGGGAGCGTATGGGAGTGTATGGGAGTGTATGGGAGTGTATGGGGTGTAAGGGAGTGTGTGAGTTTGGGTTTGGTATAGGAGTGTATAGGAGTATATGGGAATGCATGGGAATGTATGGGAGTGTATGGGAGTGTATGGGAGTGTATAGGAGTGTGTGGGAGTGTGTGGGAATGTATGGGAGTGTATGGGAGTATATGGGAGTATATGGGAGTATATGGGAGTATATGGGAGTATATGGGAGTGTATGGGAGTGTATGGAAGTGTATGGAAGTGTATGGGAGTGTATGGGAGTGTATGGGAGTGTATAGGAGTGTGTGGGAATGTATGGGAGTGTATTGGAGTGTATGGGAGGGTATGGAAATGTATGGAAATTTATGGGATTGTATGGAAGTGAATGAGTGTGTATGGGAGTGTATGGGAATGTATGGAAGTGTATGTAAGTGTATGGGAGTGTGTGGGAGTGTATGGGATTGTATGGGAGTGTATGGGAGTGTGTAGGAGTGTATGTGAGTGTATAGGAGTGTATGGGAGTGTATGGGAGGGTATGGGAGGGTATGGGAGTGCATGGGTGTGTGTGGGAATGTATGGGAGTGTATGGGAGTGTGTGGGAGTGTGTGGGAATGTATGGGAGTGTATGGGAGTGTATGGGAGTGTATTGGAGTATATGGGGGTGTAAGGGAGTGTGTGGGTTTGGGTTTAGTATAGGAGTGTATAGGAGTGTATGGGAATGTATGGGAATGTATGGGAGTGTATGGGAGTGTATGGTAGTGTTTAGGAGTGTATGGGAGTGTATGGGAGGGTATGGGAGGGTATGGGAGTGTATGGGTGTATGTGGGAATGTATGGGAGTGTATTGGAGTGTATGGGAGGGTATGGAAATGTATGGAAATTTATGGAATTGTATGGGAGTGAATGAGTGTGTATGGGAGTGTATGGGAATGTATGAGAGTGTATGGGAGTGTATGGGAGTGTATGGGAGTGTATGGGAGTGTATGGGAGTGTATGGGAGTGTGTTGGAGTGTATGGAAGTGTATGGGTTTAGGTTTGGTATAGGTGTGTATAGGAGTGTATGGGAACGTATGGGAGTGTATTGGAGTGTGTGGGAATGTATGGGAGTGTATGGGAGTGTATGGGAGTGTATGGGAGTGTATGGGAGTGTATGGGAGTGTATTGTAGTGTATGGAAGTGTATGGGTTTAGGTTTGGTATAGGTGTGTATATGAGTGTATGGGAATGTATGGGAGTGTATGGGAGTGTATGGGAGTGTATGGGAGTGAATGGGAGTGTATGGGAGTGTATGGGAGTGTATGGGAGAGTATGGGAGTGTGTAGGAGTGTATGGGAGTATATGGGAGTATATGGGAGTATATGGGAGTGTATGGAAGTGTATGGAAGTGTATGGGTGTGTGTGGGAATGTATGGGAGTGTATGGGAGTGTGTGGGAGTGGGTGGGAGTGTGTGGGAATGTATGGGAGTGTATGGGAGTGTATTGGAGTGTATGGAAGTGTATGAGTTTAGGTTTGGTATAGGTGTGTATAGGAGTGTATGGGAACGTATGGGAGTGTGTGGGAGTGTATGGGAGTGTATGGGAGTGTGTAGGAGTGTATGGGAGTGTATGGATGTATGTGGGAATGTATGGGAGTGTTTGGGAGTGTGTGGGAATGTATGGGAGAGTATGGGAGTGTATGGGAGTGTATTGGAGTGTATGGGGGTGTAAGGGAGTGTGTGGGTTCGGGTTTGGTATAGGAGTGTGTAGGAGTGTATGGGAATGTATGGGAGTGTATGGGAGTGTATGGGAGTGTATGGAAGTGTATGGGTGTGTGTAGGAATGTATGGGAGTGTATGGGAGTATATGGGAGTGTGTAGGAGTGTATGGGAGTGTGTGAGTCAAATGTATAGAATAAATTAATAGAAAATGAATAACATTGTATAAATGATTGATTGTTAATTATTAAATATAAATTCATATTTAAACTAAATATAATTATTTATACAAATAGGAAATTCTTAAAATATATATTTTAATTGAAAGATATTTTATCTAATATCACTTGTTTTAAATGTAAATTTGATTTAATTAACCTTGACTATAAATGCACTCAAAGCTTCACTCCAGATTTCATCAGGTCCAGTTATAGATACAATTTCTAATTTATCTATAAAAAGTGGAAAATTATTAATATTTACCTTAATCTTAATATATAAGGATTATAACTTTATTAATATTATGTATAAAATGATCATATATAATCAAATATAAAATTAAACAAATTAATAAGAATGCATAATATAAATATATATAAATAACATTTAGATATTGATGTAGCTGGACAATTTGATATTTTGTTTTGAATATTAAATGTATTAGATGATTTTCGATTATTATACAAATCGGTGTCCAAATGATTATGTTCGTTGGAGATGACAGCGATTAACCACAATAAGGTCAAAGTGCAATATTTACGTATGCTCACTTTAATCTGATCAATATTAACTGCAAATAAATATTGTAATATATCGAGAACAAATATAATTTTTAATATTTTATATTAATTTCTAAAATAAAAACCTATTCTAGAAATTTTAAATGATTTCATTTTTTTCTTGAATTCATCCTTTTCACACAAAGAAAGTTTTCTGATAAAGTAAGAAGAGTTGAAAAAGTTTTTAACGTTCCGTTAAAGAGTAACGACGACAGAATTGATACGCGATTAACAATATGTTATAGTTTTTTTGTAGAAAGATGCAATGGAATTATAAATGGATACAGTTCGCTCGATATAGACAGTAAACTAAATGGTATCGCGTGTTCGTAGGAATATTACACTACAATAGCAAAACAATTAGCTAAAGTGAACCCTCTTACCTAGTGTCCACGAGCTCATCGGAGTCATCGAAATAAGAGTCGGAGGAGAGATAGAATCTGACTTCTAATCCGTCGGTAAAATACTCGGGGAAACCTTCGTAAGCTTCGTAATTCAGCGTCAATATTACATTAAATTTAGGTGATACACTTGAGGACATCATTACCGTCACAGTGTCGATACTCAAGTCAAAAGTCTTCTCTGAAAGAAGGGGTCACAAGATGTGAAATTGTTTATTAAATGAAAATATTTGTAATTCAAAAATGTTTATTTTGTATTCGAAAGATAATCAAAATTAAGATAAAAATAGAAACAATTAAGATAACAATATATTTAATAATTGTTATTTTTTTTTTTTGAATATAATCTTATTACTGCATGAATTTGATTAATATTAATATTCTATATGTATTGTTATTAAACGATACTTCGCATGTCTTTGGTTTAGCGCTTTATTAGCTAACTGTGAGGGATGCAATCAGTCGAAGGCATCGGCAGTGCAATTGCATTATTGCTCATGTAAGGATCTGCGGAACCTCGACTGGTTTCCACGACGACCAGCAAATGATTGTGTGCACAGCCTTGTTCTTGTAATTCTATTCCCGGAAGACGAAAGCGGACCGTAGCTCGACGCCCAGACAGTGCGGTGTTTACGCCGTGTACTCGAAACTCTACAAGTCGATGAACAGTTTCACGTTGCAGTCTAATTACTTAAATTCTACACCAGTTATATTAATGTTAATATGTTCTGAATAGATTCAATAAAAATAATTAATTGAATACGTAATATTTGAATACATTATATTTGAAATGATTACAGTCTCGTATGATATTTTCAAACCTGCCTGACTATTTTTCTCAATTTTCTTTACCAGAATTTTATTCAAGGAATTTACAGTGGGGCTGTCTGAAGTATAAACCAAAATCTTCATTGTGGTCTGAACATTTATTGTAAACTAATTAAATTTAAAATATACAAAGTAAATATCTATTGTTAAATATATATATTGATATATTGAATAATAAAATTACTTCTATCTATAGTAAAGATTCTATTCTATATATATAATCTTATCTGAAATGGGATTTTTAAATAAAATATCAAATTTATTTATAATAAATCTAATTTTCATTTATTTGTCCAAATTCACTAGAATAAACGAAATATATTAAATTCAATATATTATATAATTAATGACTAAATTCATCTACAGATGTGAACTAAATAAACAGATTGAATCTAGTATGATACAATTAGAATTCTTAAAAGCTCAAGAATATATTATTATGATAAATACGCATTGTCCAGGAATGATGAGACAATTAACTGACATATTTATAATTATATTTGAATCCAGAACAATCGGATTTCATGCAGGATATCCTAAGTTTAAAGTCGAGAGATCCACTTCGATTCAAATACAGAGATCCCAAACCTTCTACTGATCCTCCATCCAATGATATCACATCTGAAAACCAGCACATCTCATATCATTCTATACTACCCAATAATTGAATATTATAGTAACATATCAAATTGATATTAATATATTATACACAATTATTAATCAATATTAATTTTGAAAATGAAGGTAATCATGATAAAGAATAAGATTATGTTGAATTTAAATTTATCTACAGGAAATCTAATTCTTCTTGAATATTTAATGAACTTCTGATTTCCCAACATGAATACTAAATAAAAACAAATAAAATGAAAATATATCTAAACTTTAATATTTTCTAAATTACTAAATCTAAAATTATAAAGGCTAATGAATTGTACCATTATTTATTACATTGGTGCACATCATATACCCACTATATATATTATCATCTATTATACATTTTTAGAGTTAAAAATTGTATGAACTTTAGTGATTATAAATATACTAATCACTATGATAAAATACAAATTACTATAAATAGAATATAGATAGAACTCAAAATATAAATATAAATTCACTTTTAAATAGTCAATTATACAGACGATAATATTATTTATATCTCCGTATTGATTTAGAACTATTTCAGGAGATTACGATTACGCTGACATCGGAGGTAATCACGTGCGCATACAAACCTTTCTGATCGCAGACAATGGTTACCGGGGTTACGGCTATATTGTTATACGTGGGATTCTCGTTGGTGATTTTTGACGTATCGAGTACCAAGATCGCGTAATGGCTACCGCAGAATGACAAGTCTTTGGGAATTGCTATCGGTGTAGTGACCTTGCTCACCGACACAAACAATATGTCCTCGACCTAGGGTGTGTAGTGGAAGTTACATAGGAAATAGTTTGATTGTTAATAATTAATAGCGTATATGTAAAGATATGATGTTAGTTGAAAAAAGATATTTAGTAATGAATAAGTACATAGGTAATAATTATCTAATAAAATTGTTGGGTATTTATAATAAATAGTTTACTTATAGGTAAATATTATATTTATAAATAGTAATTATCTTAAAAATATATGATAGAGAACTTATAAATAAACAATAAAAATGAATTGTGTTCAATTAACAACAAATATTTTTAAACATATAAAAAAACTAACTACAATCGATAAAAGAATCCCTGATGAAATATCTACTGACGAATCAAATCTGTTAAAAAATGAATTATTTCATGAACAATATTTGTTATGAGTTACGGAATTGAAGTCAAGTATGTCAGATAATTTAATTCCGTTTAATAAATGATTAGTAAAAAATATCAAAATAATTATTAAATTAAAAATAAATTTGAATCTTATTTCAAATAGATTTTTAGATTTAACTAAATATGTTTCATCTAATTTATACAATTGTAACATGCTAACACTTCATCTTTAGACCAATACAGTTTAGTTAGCACTTGACTTGCTCCTCCAACTAAAACTATGCCCAGATTTGGAAAAAAGAAGGTTCCCGATATGACACCCAACTTTCTTTTTGTTACTAATCAGAAATTCATGAATAATATAAAGTCAACAATTATCAGATCTAAATGTAAACATTTCTAAATACATTTTATCTTAATTTAACCAGGAATTAAAGATCCATCGGCTAAAATCAAAGGGGATACAGATGTTGAAGATATTTTGAATGTATCCCTATTTTGTAAGTAAATATCCAATTGTCCTATATATACAATGCAACATTAATTGATATTGTATTATAATATATATATATATATAAATACATACATACTTAATGAATCTTTATTTGATAAAAGTATAATAATAAGATTCCATTGATATCAAATTAAAAAATTACCCAATTTTGTTCTTGAATTGATTTTGATAGGAATAGATTGATAATTGTTACCAATAATAGTATCTCCACTCAATGATTCCACGTAGAGAGCCAAATATGAAAAACCTAGAATTACAGGAATATTTATTAGTTTAATAATATTATATGTAAATTATATTTATAAACATATATTATAGAGAATATTAAGCTGATAATTAAAAACTATTTTTATATTACAATCTTGAAAATATGTGATTTAAAAATTAGCTTTTTATTAATATTTATAAATTATTTAATAAAGGATTAAATAACCATAATTATAATTGAATGCATTAGCATCAATCCAAATTACTAGATTTTGTATTAATATTGAAGAAAAAGGAGATATATCAATCATGTCGAGGTTATCTTTGTATTCGATTCCATTTTGTGAAATTTTCTTTTTTGATGCTGTGTTATTATTTTTTAATATATACATAACTTTTAATACATAAATAACTAAAATATAAAACTAGATACTTAAAATTATTAAATAATAATAAATAATATGCTGGTTTAGCAAATAAAACATACAAACCTGTTTTGAAGTTAGGAGTAGTCATGGCCCAAAGAGAGAGTTTCCATGTAGGACCAGACGAATTCTCAATGATGTCGGTAGATATCGATGTTAATTTCACTGTACCAATAGTTATTGGAGTATTGCTCTGTATAAAGAGCTCCTTTTGCAATTCTCCCATGGAATAAGAAAACTCAGTCAAAGCTAAAACATCTGTTGTTATGTGATATCAATTTAAATATATTTGAAACATTATTTTTATATTTGTTATATTTTATAAACAAAACAATTTATTGTTAATGTATATGTTAATAATAATAAATACATTACATATAAGTCAATATATATTATTGATATCAATGTATATTATTTTGATCAATATATATTATTTATATCAATGTATATTAGGTATGTCAATATATATTATGTATGTCAATATATATTATTGATATCAATGTATATTATTTTGATCAATATATATTATTTATATCAATGTATATTAGGTATGTCAATATATATTATGTATGTCAATATATATTATTGATATCAATGTATATTATTTTGATCAATATATATTATTTATATCAATATATATTATGTATGTCAATATATATTATGTATGTCAATATATATTATTGATATCAATATATATTATTGATATCAATATATATTATTGATATCAATATATATTATTGATATCAATATATATTATTTTGATCAATATATATTATTTTAATCAATATATATTATTTATGTCAATATATATTATTTATATCAATATATATTATTTTGATCAATATATATTATTGATATCAATATATATTATGTATGTCAATATATATTATTGATATCAATATATATTATTTTGATCAATATATATTATGTATATCAATATATATAATTTTGATCAATATATATTATTGATATCAAGATATATTATTAATATCAATATATATTATTTTAATCAATATATAATATTTATAGCAATACATATTAATTTAATCAATATATATTATTGATATCAAAATATATTATTAATATCAATATATATTATTTTAATCAATATATATTATTGATATCAATATATATTATTGATATCAAGTTATATTATTTATATCAATATATATTATTTATATCAATATATATTATTTTAATCAAAATATATTATTTTTGACAATATAAATTATTTATATAAATATATATTATTTATGAACCTCCATTGCATTTGGTAATAACTCCACCATAGATGAAAATGTTTTTTATATTCATTATGACTGTAAAAATTGTTCAAAATTATTATTTTATTTATATAATATTAATATACTATTCATATATATATATATATATATATATATATATTTATGTATGTACATATATATATATATATATATATATATAAATATATATATATTAAGAAGTTGATATACATTAAATATTTTCTATTTGTATGAATTATCAAATGCAGTAAAATTTAATGTAAAACCTTACCTATGTATACAAGATGTTTATTTTAATACTGTAAAATATCTTTTAAATGTAACTAATTAAATCCGAATATATATCAAATATACCTTAGTTGTATATAAAAGTTGTATATATAAACATAATCACAATATAAATGTTACTATCAGACCTGTAGTATTCACCATCGTATAAATAATATTCACCGGACCACAGAGTCGTTGGTGAATGGAGTTCAATGATGACGGAATGTGAAGGAAGAAATTTGCCTCGTAATTGACGACATGAAATTTATAATCCTTTACAGATAACTGTGAGACAGTGGGTAAAGAAATGAATATACAGTCATTACTATATTATATATATTAATATATTTGTTCGGATAGAACTTATACTATTTCATTTATTGACAATGTATAAAAAGATAAATATAATTAGATTTTAATTTTTTATAATGTGTTATGTATATATTATAATTATAATTATTTTTATAAATTAATATAGTTTATTTGACACCCTATTGGAGGATTTTGTAGAATATGTAGATTTGTAAAAACTAAATAATTATAGAATAGTTAATTATATAATAAATACATACCTTAAGATCTTTGTCATCAAGTTTATCATCCAACGAAAGGAAAACTTTCAACATAGTTGTATAATTATGCTTGTAGGTGACGTTTGAGTAAAATTTGATTGAATGGTAGACTAAGGAATCAGCCTTAATTACTTTGGAAGGTACATTTACATCTAAAATTTAGATAATTATGATTTAGTGCAATATTGAATAGTTAATTAAACAAATATATTACATTTTTTAAAATAACAATTAATTTTATCAGTATAAAATATTGAATTCAATTTTAAAATGATATTCAAATATTATATAACACATAAATTTATATATTTTGCTACAATATTTGTAATTGATCTAATAAAAATATATGCATATATATATTATATATTTATAGTTATAAATAGATTATTATTAATTAAATAATCTATACACTGTACTAATGTTTATAGAAAATAATAATATATATTTTGCTTTTCTAAAGAGGGTATAAGATATATAACTAATTTATTAATTTAATAGTTATTATATGGATATATATATATATATTAATTTGCTATTGTAAAAAGTTTATATTTAGTATTCTAGTTAATTCAATAATAAAATATATATATATATGTTTAATATACACTGTATATATATCAACATAATAACTATATAAATATTCATTTATTATATTATTACATAATAAATTAAAATATACTTATGCATATGTTATAAGGTAATATAATAGTTTATCTAGAAGTGTTGTAATTATATTTTAACATTTTAATAATTCATCTATTTTTTAAATCACAAAAGACAATCTAGCAAATTTTTTGAATTCAAAATAATATCGTAAATACATGTTTGTATACGATTGTGTTGATTAGAACGTTATAACCATCAATAACTAAGTATTGATCATTATAGGAAGATATAATATGTGTATTGAATATGTATATATGTGTGTATAATTGTCTAAGTATACTTATATAAACGGATAACAACGATATACTAATATTTATTAAATTTTAAATAAAAATTATTTTCAAATATCACAGACGTGAAAAGGACAAGAATACAATCATAGATATTTATTAACATTATACCACATCCGGACAAACGCACTTTATAGTTTTGATAGTTTAAGCTAACTAAATAAATTATTGTATAGAGAATATATATATATATATATCCTCTAGGCTTTATTATATATCGATAGTTTAGAGAAATGAATGCATGGATAGATTAATACATGGATTTAAATGTGCGTTAGTAGTAAATAAATACTTACAAATTGCTGAGTTACAATGTACAAGGACAGTGTACAAATAGCTATACTAGTAGTATTAACTAATGTACATTAGTAATGATATATTACAAATCATATTTCCTGTATTTTAAAAATTATATATATCTACACACTTATAAAAATAATATATATATTATATTTATATATTTATAAATTAATATCCATATTTATATTCATAATTTTCTTTTATTTATTATTTCTTCATGATTTTTAATATATGTTAAAAGTAATTTTAATTGGATTCATTTTTACATAAAAATAGAAAAGAGACTTTGATGTAATGTTATATATATATATATACATATATATATATATATATATATATAAATATATATATATATATATATATATATATATATACATATATATATATATATATATATATATATATATATATATATTATAATATTACTATGTGATTATTCCATATGACCTGGCACATCAGATTAGTTCATATTAAATTGTAAATAATGTGTAAGTTAATTTATTTAAAACAAAATCATTTATTCTTTTTTATTGAAATCTAGAAGTAAGAAGATTATTTAAATTATTGAATTGTACAGACATATTTATCCATCGTGGATTATATTCCAATTAATAATTATAGTAACTATAATTCAATATATATATATAATACAAAATGTTGGTGTTATTAACTTCATCTACACATATTTACTTTAAATTATTATTTTAAAACATATATAATGTAATATTATATCAATTATATTAATAGTTATGTATAGTTATATATATATTCCTAATTAGTTAATAGAAATGCATAGCGTCGGGTGTTTATAGATGGCATTATATGCACGGGTTTAATAGGTTGTATTTGCTGTCTTACCTTGAATTGTAAACTCGTTTGTTATACTTAATACTATTAAATAACAAAAACTCAAGTAATAAGAATATAACTTAGTCATAGCTTCTAAAGTAATCCAACTTGATTAGATCACTAAACATCTGTATCGGCGATATTTCGTAAACTGAAGGGAGTACCGATGTTGGAGCCAGAATGCCGACATTCTAATTAATAATTAAATGCATTTCTATTGTGACAACTGTCGCCATTTGAGAAAATTAATTATGCGCGATAGAGAACGCTTAAAAATTAATTTTTCTGCACTACAATGTAAAACTACATGATGTTGTAACTAATAAATGTTTGTATAGACATGCGAACGTAATCATATATTGATTTTACCTGAACGTTTAAGCATTGCAATTCATCGTCTAGATAAAGTGAAATATATATTAGTTATGATTTTAAATGATTATTTATATTTATATGTATACTATGATATATATATATATATATATATATATATATATATATATATATCGTACATATGTATTAAGTATAGATTTAGGGGTATTGTTACGTAATTCATGTGTATGTTACTATATGTAAATATTGTCAATGTGCATGTACTAAGTAAGTTAATTGGATATCTCATTATAAAACAGAAGAATGAACAGATCATTTAAACAGTTATACGAACAGTATTCAAGTCGTGATTGGTCAAATTCCCCTATAAGTAGTTTAGTTCATAAATGTACTTATTTTTATATTATATAGAATTCTATACTTAAATAATAAATAGTAGATATATGAGTAGCTGTTATAAAATAATTAAAGTAGCTGTTTAAATATATTATAGTTTAGATTTACTGTAGTTTTAGATATATTGATAAGGTATTGAATACGACCAGATAATAGTTGATTATTAATTATTGGTATATTGAAATAACTTTATGTTATATAGCAACACAGCCTTATTTGAAATCACAAGGTTTAAATGTATTTCTAGGAAATTGAAGACTAGGGAATATATATTCGATATAGAGTATATAGTAGATATGTAACTTAAATCATACTTTGTATGTAAAGTGAAAATAATATGGAGCCCAAGACTTGAATTACTCGATGAATTACAAGCGAATGTAAAGAGATATCTGGAGTATGTCAATAGGGACCCAATTACTTCTATAGCATAACAAAATATGTATGTTTTACATTACTCTATATTTATACAATACATATTATTAGTTCAATATGATATATATATATGCGTGTGTTTATATATATATATACGTTTGTGTATGTGTGTGTTTGTGTGTATGTATGTATGTGTATATGTGTGGTGCATGTGTATTTATGTATGTATATGTGTATATACTATTAACTACATATATTATTATAGTATTTTTTATTATATATATAATAGTTAGTTAAATAACATCAATTCTACAGCAGGTAAATAATAATAATAATAATTGTATAATATAGATACTATTATATATAAACATGCAGAATAAGTTATTTATTTTATATATATTTATATATATATTACTTATATTTATATATAACTTTAATTGAAATACATTTTATTAATTCACTTTTGTTTATTTATATATTACAATATAAAAACAGGTGAATAGAAAGTTCGTTATTATGTAAATATTAGTAGCATTGTGTCTATGTTGGTGTATTGTTTCGATCTAGAACTTATATATATATACATATATATATATATCATAATAAAGACTTTAATGTGTGATTTCATCACTTTTAGTGAGAATGTACAGTTGGTATATATCCTTATTTGATATTTATTTTACTACTAACTAAAATTTATTTATGAAGATTAATTGAAGTTCATTTAATTGTAGGTTGGGAAAACAGTAATTAATGATCTAATTTCATAAATATGCACTTTACTGTTATTACTTATTGATTAACCAGATATATATATTATATATATATATATATATATATATATATATATATTTAACCTGTTTCATCTGCTTACTTACTTACGAATGTATATATTGAATATATTTACTTATGGTATTTATTTGAATTTGATTTATAAATAGTAAGATTTATTATAATGCTTAAATATTAAATATGCAGTTTTTTTGTATTTAATCAATACCAAGTATATTTTTATTTGTATAAACCGATACATTATTATTCTCATCACCACATTTTATGAAGACGAAACTGACTTTTGTAGTTATAAAGTTAAAATAGTCGGATATTTGAGGATAAAATATAATTAGTAGAAATAAATTAGTAGTAATAATTTATTACTAATAGTGAATACTTTTCCTATTGGATAATGGTCTTAATTACAAAATTAGAGTTTTATGATAATGACTGAATAACAGGTAATTGAAGATTATAAAGAATTAATAGAGTTAGAGTTAGTAAGACAGTTAGGACAGAAATTTGCTCATTTCAATTGTAGAATATTACCTTATGTTGTCTTTGTATCCAATAAATACGTTACACACATATATAAGTACAAGAGGCAAATAATATAAGTAAAACAGTAAAAGGCATGAAAAATAATGAATTAAAAGAATTAATTTCAGCAATATTTTATATTAATTATAACAATTCCATTTATTATACTATTTCGGAGAATACCATATTAAGAATTGTTAAGAATTCACTAAATTATAAATATAGATCGATTTGAACAGTGAACAAAATTAATTGAATCATGAAATAAAATAAAAAGAAATATAATTTTATTAATATAAATTTAAAAATGTTTTGTGGTTCTTTCAAGTTGCATTAAATCATTCAAAATCTAAAGAAATTCATTAATTTATATATTAATAAAATAACAAAATCATATATGTAAATTATAAGCAGAATAAATATATTTTTACTTATATTTATAAATAAATAACATTATTAAAATATTGTACCTAGAAATAATTTGAATTTGTTTATGAAAATTAAATTATTTAATTGTCATCGAATTAAAAAATAAACATAAGATGCTATCAAATATAAATAACAGATTATCATATCATAATCTGACGGTAGTGACGTTTTTATAATTTAATTAATAGTGCCACTGTCGTATAATAAAATATCGCCAACGATCACGTGACTTTATAAATTCATATAACTCGTTAAATATAACTTTAAACGATATAAATATTTACGTGATTATAGAGTATATGCATATTCGTATTACATGTAATTATTAAATTATAATATTATGTAACTATCGATAATTTTGAATTTTCATATTTATAAATTGAAAAATAAAAATATAATTATTAGTATTTCATTCTATCTATATTTTATTCTATTCGAATACTCAATTTTAAAGAATTACAACAACATATATTTAGTTGAAATAAAAAGTCTAGTAGACGTTTAAGACTAAATTCATTTAGATAATTTAGCCAATTGGTATTTCTGTATTTGCTTTTAGCATTTCATACTTGGCAATATTATTTTTGCTGATTTGTAGTAATTTTTACTTTTAATTTTGACTCCAGAAATATTTATCTTATAATTCCATTCATTCCATATTTCACAACATCCAATATATTGTTAATGTAGTATATACTATTGAAATTACTAAACATTTTATATACAAACTTAAAATACAAACTTAAAATATACTAGCAGCTTTGGTCTCAACAATTTTAAAATTATGTATGATATTTACTTATTAGAACATTACTGATATGATTAAACTTATCAGATAGTTTATATAAATAGGGTTTATTTTAAAATACATAGTATCCAAAATATTATATATGTATTATATATAATTATAATTGTAGCTACTATTTTAACATGCATTTAAGTGACGTAAAGAAATTCTTAGTTAGTCGAACACATAAAACATGAAAAACAGAAAAAAGAAAAATTACGAATAAATGTTTACGATTTATAAAAAAAAAAATATCCGTTTATATAATATAATTTATTATATCATCAGTAATTTTTAAATAATTAAATATTTTCTAATAATAAATATGTATTACAGATAAATGAATCATTATCAAAAAAATTGGTGTAGAGATTAATTACATCTGCTTACCCACAGACTAATGGCCTATATGAGAGAATTAATGGTCAGATAGTTATGAGATTAAGTAAAAAGTGTGTGAATGAGAATAAGAATGATTAGGATGAATTAGGATGAATGCCTAGATAAAATATTATTTTCCATTAGAATTCAAAAACAAAAAAGTACGAAATTTGCACCATTTTTTTATTGCTTATTAGAAATGCCAAAATTCCAGTTGAAGAAAATGAGAAAAGTTTTATATATTAGATGAAAGTATGACTGTTAATGCAATAAATGAATATGGTGAGCATGAATAGAATGTTAATTCAAATTTAGTAAATCAATTTGGTAAAATAGAGGATAATTGTATAGATATTAATGATAGTATGAATATAATGATGTATGATAGTAACAATATAACAAAAAAATGAAATATTGTAGAAATTATTTTAAATACTTTCGAAAATTTTAAATTTAATATACAAAATCAAGCTTTTATGTGCATAGACTTAAAAGTCTACTAGACTTTTTATTTAAAATAAATATATTTTGTTGTAATTCTTTAAAATTGAGTGTTCAAATAGAATAAAATATAGATAGAATAAAATAATAATAATCATTACTAATAATATCATTACTTTTCAATTTATAAATATTAAAATTCAAAATTCTCGATAGTTACATAATATTATAATTTAATATTTACTTGTAATACGAATATGCATATACTCTATAACCAATTAAATGTTTATATCGTTTAAAGTTATATTTAACGAGGTGTATGAATTTATAAAGTCACGTAATCGTTGGTGATATTTTATTATACAGCACATTGCTAACACTACTAACACTACCAACACTACCAACACTACCAACACTACCAACACTACCAACACTACCAACACTACCAACACTACCAACAATATATAATATATCTTACCTGATCATAAGAAGTTCCAATTCTCTTTGCGAGATGTATTTTCTTTGACATTTCTAGGTTAAGGTACATGAACAGATATTCTCCATCCAACATGTTACGCTGGACGTTCATTGTTTTCAAATTTTTGTGTTTAATTGTTCTGAAAGGTTGTTTATATAGATTATAAAGGTAATCTATATGTATTTGTAAGGTAACATGAAAATAAAATGTAAGTTCGATAAATAATAGGTCAAAGGAAAATCAACGTAAGGTCACATGAATATTTATACATAATCACTGATTGATTCTACTTAAACTAACCAATAAAATATATAATAGGCATGGGGTTAAGTAAAATAGAGTGGTGTAACTAAGAAGGCAAGGGTAAGAGATTCTAGTGAGAGATTCCTAAGTGAAGGTCAATGTAAGGTCAATGTGGGTTACTAGAAGAGGGAAATACTAGATGATGTTATATAATAGGGCTGGGGCTAAGAGAATAAGATACATGAGAGATACACGAGAGATACACGAGAGATACATGAGAGATACATGAGAGATACATGAGAGATACATGAGAGATACATGAGAGATACATGAGAGGTACATGAGAGATACATGAGAGATACATGAGAGATACATGAGAGATACATGAGAGATACATGAGAGATACATGAGAGATACATGAGAGATACATGAGAGATACATGAGAGATACATGAGAGATACATGAGAGATACATGAGAGATACATGAGAGATACATGAGAGATACATGAGAGATACATGAGAGATACATGAGAGATACATGAGAGATACATGAGAGATACATGAGAGATACATGAGAGATACATGAGAGATACATGAGAGATACATGAGAGATACATGAGATATACATAGAGTAGGTAGTGGAGTGAGGGGTAGTGGAGTGAGGGGTAGTGGAGTGAGAGGTAGTGGAGTCAGGGGTAGTGGAGTGAGGGGTAGTGGAGTGAGGGGTAGTGAAGTGGGTGGTAGTGGAGTGAAGGGTAGTGGAGTGAGGGGTAGTGGAGTGAGGGGGTAGTGAGGTGAGAGGTAGTGGAGTGAGGGGTAGTGGAGTGAGGGGTAGTGGAATGAGGGGTGTTAGAGTGAGGGGTAGTGGAGTGAGAGGTAGTGGAGTGAGAGGTAATGGATTGAGGGGTAGTAGAGTTAGGGGTAGTGGAGTGAGAGGTAGTGGAGTGAGGGGTAGTGGAGTGAGGGGTAGTGGAGTGAGAGGTAGTGGAGTGAGGGGTAGTGGAGTGAGGGGTAGTGTAGTGAGGGGTTGTGGAGTGAGGGGTAGTGGAGTGAGAGGTAGTGGAGTGAGGGGTAGTGGAGTGAGAGGTAGTGGAGTGAGGGGTAGTGAAGTGGGTGGTAGTGGAGTGAGGGGTAGTGGAGTGAGGGGTAGTGGAGTGAGGGGGTAGTGAGGTGAGAGGTAGTGGAGTGAGGGGTAGTGGAGTGAGGGGTAGTGGAATGAGGGGTAGTGGAGTGAGAGGTAATGGATTGAGGGGTAGTAGAGTTAGGGGTAGTGGAGTGAGAGGTAGTGGAGTGAGGGGTAGTGGAGTGAGGGGTAGTGGAGTGAGAGGTAGTGGAGTGAGGGGTAGTGGAGTGAGGGGTTGTGGAGTGAGGGGTAGTGAAGTGAGGGGTGTTAGAGTGAGGGGTAGTGGAGTGAGAGGTAGTTGAGTGAGGGGTAGTGGAGTGAGGGGTAGTGTAGTGAGAGGTAGTGGAGTGAGGGGTAGTGGAGTGAGGGGTGGAGTGAGGGGTTGTGGAGTGAGGGGTAGTGGAGTGAGAGGTAGTGGAGTGAGGGGTAGTGGAGTGAGAGGTAGTGGAGTGAGGGGTAGTGAAGTGGGTGGTAGTGGAGTGAGGGGTAGTGGAGTGAGAGGTAGTGGAGTGAGGGGTAGTGGAGTGAGGGGTGTTAGAGTGAGGGGTAGTGGAGTGAGAGGTAGTGGAGTGAGGGGTAGTGGAGTGAGGGGTAGTGGAGTGAGAGGTAGTGGAGTGAGGGGTAGTGGAGTGAGGGGTAGTGAAGTGGGTGGTAGTGGAGTGAGGGGTAGTGGATTGAGGGGTAGTGGAGTGAGGGGGTAGTGAGGTGAGAGGTAGTGGAGTGAGGAGTAGTGGAGTGAGGGGTAGTGGAATGAGGGGTAGTGGAGTGAGAGGTAATGTATTGAGGGGTAGTAGAGTTAGGGGTAGTGGAGTGAGAGGTAGTGGAGTGAGGGGTAGTGGAGTGAGGGGTAGTGGAGTGAGGGGTAGTGGAGTGAGAGGTAGTGGAGTGAGGGGTAGTGGAGTGAGGGGTAGTGTAGTGAGGGGTAGTGAAGTGAGGGGTGTTAGAGTGAGGGGTAGTGGAGTGAGAGGTAGTTGAGTGAGGAGTAGTGGAGTGAGGGGTAGTGGAGTGAGAGGTAGTGGAGTGAGGGGTAGTGGAGTGAGGGGTAGTGTAGTGAGGGGTTGTGGAGTGAGGGGTAGTGAAGTGAGGGGTGTTAGAGTGAGGGGTAGTGGAGTGAGGGGTGTTAGAGTGAGAGGTAGTGGAATGAGAGGTAGTGGAGTGAGGGGTAGTGGAGTGAGGGGTAGTGGAGTGAGGGGTAGTGGAGTAAGGGTTCTATAACTATGGGTCACTATAGAGTACAAATTTAAGATCATTGTTCTAATATGGACCTAGATCCTCTGGGATTAGTTCCTGCGAGGTGTTGAATAGTGTGAAGCATTGAATTCTCAAGCATGCTGAGTCTGCGGAAAGTTCTTTCATTCACTGGTATTACGTAACCGATATCTCCGTCAACTGTTGCTGTTCAAAGTTCAGAGTGATTAGAAAGTAAAATTATAAACCATCAAAAATTGAATTGCCCGAGATTTTAACAAAGGAGAATGATTTGAGGGTTTGCATTGATTTTAGTAAATAACTTGTATTGGAATGAAGAAGTGAAGTAATCTGGTTTATTATGATGTATAACGGTATAGATGTATAGATGTATAGATGTAAGGCGTATTTTGTATTGACTTCTTTGCTCGGATGGTAGTCAGTGTAAGATTAAGAGAAGTAGAATTAGGGAAGTTGTAAGTATTTCAACAGTGAAATTAATAAATCTTCTATTGAGACATACATGTGAATCACATTGTTAGTAGTTTGTGAGTGATTTGGAATTAAATACATTTTAGTTTTGGATCAGTTGTTAACGGTTGGTCAAGAAGAACAATCACCGATTGAATAAAGAACTTTAGCGAGTGTAGGGTATGGGAAGTGTTAATTTAGGACAATGTTTGTAGAAGTACTTGACAGTAATGTATACATCGTAGATGTATAATTACGTGGCCTGCGCTAGTAAACCATAATAGGTGGCGTGACGATGGAGATTGTCTTTATAGTCGAAATCTGGATGTTTCAAGCAGCGGATTCTAAAGAACGTAGGAGCACAAGCAGGTAAATGGAAGTCAGAGATTCGCCTCAACACTGAGCCCCCTCTACTCTCTCGGACTGAAGTACATGTGTAAAGTAGTGTAAAGGAGAGGAGAGAGATAGGTGTAGAGGTGTGTGGTGTGTGCTGTGTGGTGTGTGCTGTGTGGTGTGTGGTATGTGGTGTGAAGTGTGTGGTGTGTGCTGTGTGGTGTGTACTGTGTGGTGTGTGGTGTGTGCTGTGTGCTGTGTGTGGTGTGTGGTGTGTAGTACGTGGTGTATGGTGTGTGGTGTGTGAGGTGTGTGGTGTATGGTATGTGCTATGTGGTGTGTGGTGTGTGCTGTGTGCTGTGTGGTGTATGTTGTGTGGTGTGTACTGTGTGGTGTGTGCTGTGCGCTGTGTGTGGTGTGTGGTGTGTGGTGTGTAGTATGTGGTGTATGGTGTGTGGTGTGTGCTGTGTGATGTGTGCTATGTGGTGTATGGTGTGTGCTGTGTGCTGTGTGGTGTGTGCTGTGTGAGGTGTGTGGTGTGTGGTGTGGGGGTGTGTGGTGTGTGATGTGTGGTGTGCGATGTGTGCTGTGTGGTGTGTGTTGTGTGCTGTGTGGTGTGTGCTGTGTGGTGTGTGCTGTGTGGTGTGTGCTGTGTGGTGTGTGGTGTGTGGTGTGTGGTGTGTGCTGTGTGGTGTGTGATGTGTGGTGTGTGATGTGTGCTGTGTGTTGTGTGGTGTGCGCTGTGTGGTGTGTGGTGTATGGTGTGTGGTGTGTGATGTGTGGTGTGTGGTGTGTGTATGCGAGGTATACAGGGAAGGTATAAGCGGGTAGCAGAAGGAGTATTTGCGTTAAAATCATGCAATTAGACGAGATGTAATCGATAAAGTAATAATGAGGATAGTGTAAATGTTCGGGATATATGTAGAGTGAAATGTAGAGGAAAATAGAGTGAAATGTAGAGGAAAAATGTAGAAGGAAATGTAGAGGTAAGTGTAGAGTGAAATGTGGAGGTATGTGTAAAGGAAAATGTAGGGGGAAATGTAGAGTGAAATGTGGAGGGAAATATAGAGATAAGTGATAAGTGGTATAGGAGTAAGGTGTATTAATATGGTGTAATATGTAGGTATAGTATGTAGGTGTGGAATGGAGATGTAGTATGGATGTGTAATATGGAGGTATAGAATGGAGGTATAGTATGGAGGTGTAGTATGGAAATGTAGTATGGAGGTGTAGTATGGAGGTGTAGAATGGAGATGTAGTATGGAAATGTAGTATGGAGGTGTAGAATGGAGGTGTAGTATGGAGGTGTAGTATGGAGGTGTAGTGTGGAGGTGTAGAATGAAGATGTAGTATGGAGATGTAGTATGGAGGTGTAGAATGGAGGTGTAGTATGGAGGTGTAGTATGGAGGTGTAGTATGGAGGTGTAGTATGGAGGTGTATTATAGGAGTGTAGTATGAGGGTGTAGTATGGGGGTGTAGTACTGAGGTGTAGTATGGAGGTGTAGTATGGGGGTGCAGTATGGGGGTGCAGTATGAGGGTATAGTATGGAGGTGTAGTATGTAGGTATAGTATTGAGGTGTAGTCCTGAGGTGTAGTATGGGGGTGTAGTATGGAGGTGTAGTACTGAGGTATAGTATGGGGTGTAGTATGGAGGTGTAGTATGGGGGTATAGTATGGAGGTGTAGTATGGAAGTGTAGTACTGAGGTGTAGTATGGAGGTGTAGTACTGAGGTGTAGTATGGGGGTGTAGTATGGAGGTGTAGTATAGGAGTGTAGTATGGGGTATAGTATGGGGGTGTAGTACTGAGGTGTAGTATGGAGGTGTAGTATGGGGGTGTAGTCCTGAGGTGTAGTACTGAGGTGTAGTATGGAGATGTAGTACTGAGGTGTAGTATAGGGGTGTAGTATAGGAGTGTAGTATAGGGGTATAGTATAGGGGTGTAGTATGGGGGTGTAGTCCTGAGGTGTAGTATGGGGGTGTAGTATGGAGGTGTAGTATGGGGGTATATTATGGGGGTGCAGTATGGGGGTAGAGTATAGAGGTGTAGTATAGAGGTGTAGTATGGAGGTGTAGTATGGAGGTTTAGTATGGAGGTGTAGTATAGGAGTGTAGTATGGGGTATAGTATGGGGGTGTAGTACTGAGGTGTAGTATGGAGGTGTAGTATGGGGGTGTAGTCCTGAGGTGTAGTACTGAGGTGTAGTATGGAGATGTAGTACTGAGGTGTAGTATAGGGGTGTAGTATAGGAGTGTAGTATAGGGGTATAGTATAGGGGTGTAGTATGGGGGTGCAGTATGGGGGTGTAGTATGGAGGTGTAGTCCTGAGGTGTAGTATGGGGGTGTAGTATGGAGGTGTAGTATGGGGGTATAGTATGGGGGTGCAGTATGGGGGTGTAGTATGGGGGTAGAGTATATGGGTGTAGTATAGGGGTGTAGTATGGGGGTGTAGTACTGAGGTGTAGTATGGAGGTGTATTATGGGGGTGTAGTCCTGAGGTGTAGTACTAAGGTGTAGTATTGGGATGTAGTATAGGGGTGTAGTATAGGGGTGTAGTATGGAGGTGTAGTATGGAGGTGTAGTATGGAGGTATAGTATGGGGGTGCAGTATGGGGGTGCAGTATGGGGGTGTAGTATGGAGGTGTAGTTTGGGGGTGTAGTCCTGAGGTGTAGTATGGAGGTGTAGTACTGAGGTGTAGTATGGGGGTGTAGTATGGAGGTGAAGTATGAGGGTTTAAAGTAATTGTTTGCAATAATGCTAAAGAATCCTTTAATACAAAAACCTTCAGGATTGTAATCGTAGATAAGTAGATTCTTATTAATATCCGAGGCTGTGAAAATGTAACATGAGTGAGTTAAGAATGTTTAGAAGACAATAAAACATCTTCTAAGATCATATAAACGCAAGGAGTAGAAAGGAATTTCAGTAAATTAAAAATAAGAACAAATGTTGTCTCAGAGAGTTTCTGTGTAATAATGACATCACTTAAAGGAATACCAACTGAGGAATGCTAATTGGCGGTTTTGGACA
>OZ038317.1:1712022-1911569 GCA_964035775.1 Osedax frankpressi
ATAACTGAAACCCATATAACCACACACATAACTGACATTCACATAACTGACACCCACATAACTGACACCAGCATGAAAACCTTGATTTTGTTTTTCGTCAAGGGTTGACCTGGTTCTGGTACAACTTCTATGATGTCAAAGATAATGATCTGATCATTGGTTTGTAAATAGAGATGATTAAGTACAAAGTAGTGTAGTGATAAGTAATAGTTGTAGTTAGGCTTTAGGTAGTAGTTAGACCTTAGGTAGTAGTTAAAGCTTAAGTAGTAGTTAAAGCTTAGGTAGTAGTTAGACTATAGGTAGTAGTTAAACCTTAGGTAGTAGTTAAAGCTTAGGTAGTAGTTAGACTATAGGTAGTAGTTAAACCTTAGGTAGTAGTTAAACCTTAGGAAGTAGTTAAACCTTAGGTAGTAGTTAAACCTTAAGTAGTAGTTAAACCTTAGGTAGTAGTTAGACTTTAGGTAGTAGTTAGACTTTAGATAGTAGTTAGACTATAGGTAGTAGTTAAACCTTAGGTAGTAGTCAAACCTTGGGTAGTAGTTAAACCTTAGGTAGTAGCTAAACCTTAGGTAGTCGTTAGACTTTAGGTAGTAGTTAGACTTTAGATAGTAGTTAGACTATAGGTAGTAGTTAAACCTTAGGTAGTAGTTAAACCTTAGGTAGTAGTTAAACCTTAGGTAGTAGTTAAACCTTAGGAAGTAGTTAAACCTCAGGTAGTAGTTAAACCTCAGGTAGTAGTTAGACTATAGGTAGTAGTTAAACCTTAGGTAGTAGTTAGACTGTAGGTAGTAGTTATACCTTGGGTAGTAGTTATACCTTAGGTAGTAGTTAAACCTTAGGTAGTAGTTAAACCTTGGGTAGTAGTTAAACCTTAGGTAGTAGCTAAACCTTAGGTAGTCGTTAGACTTTAGGTAGTAGTTAGACTTTAGATAGTAGTTAGACTATAGGTAGTAGTTAAACCTTAGGTAGTAGTTAAACCTTAGGTAGTAGTTAAACCTTAGGTAGTAGTTAAACCTTAGGTAGTAGTTAAACATTAGGTAGTAGTTATACCTTAGGTAGTAGTTAAACCTTAGGAAGTAGTTAGACTGTAGGTAGTAGTTAAACCTTAGGTAGTAGTTAGACTGTAGGTAGTAGTTAGACCTTAGGTAGTAGTTAGACTTTAGGTAGTAGTTAGACTGTAGGTAGTAGTTAAACCTTAGGTAGTAGTTAGACTGTAGGTAGTAGTTAAACCTTAGGTAGTAGTTAAACCTTAGGTAGTAGTTAGACTGTAGGTAGTAGTTAGACCTTAGGTAGTAGTTAGACTTTAGGTAGTAGTTAGACTGTAGGTAGTAGTTAAACCTTAGGTAGTAGTTAAACCTTAGGTAGTAGTTAAACCTTAGATAGTAGTTAAACCTTAGGTAGTAGTTAAACCTTAGGTAGTAGTTAGACTGTAGGTAGTAGTTAGACTGTAGGTAGTAGTTAGACCTTAGGTAGTAGTTAGACTTTATGTAGTAGTTAGACTGTAGGTAGTAGTTAAACCTTAGGTAGTAGTTAAACCTTAGGAAGTAGTTAGACTGTAGGTAGTAGTTAAACCTTAGGTAGTAGTTAAACATTAGGTAGTAGTTATACTGTAGGTAGTAGATAGATAGTAGTTCTAGTCATAATGCGGACTAAAGTACGGCAATGTATATTCAAACCTTGCCCCTCGAGGTGACATCTTCATTGTAATTCTCACAGGTTCCAGCCGCAATGTAACCCTTGACACCTGTTTCTGTACCTGTTCGATGTAAAGTGTTGTAATGTAAAGTATCATGCTAATTGGTTGGGACTAAATTCGGGGGTTAATGATCAGAGTTGAAGTTTAACGTGATATGTTAATGTCGGGGGTCAGATATCAGTCAATGTTAAGCATCTGTTGATAAGATACAATGGTCAAGATGGAGTGATGCAGGCAACTGGAGAGAAGATGTACATTAGAGTTATGCAACATTTCAAATAAGTTTTGCTGGTCAGATATCTAGTAGCTAGGCGCCGGTGATTTGCGGAAGCAGTTGGTCAAAGGTTCAAGCGGAGTCGTGGACTGTCAGATAAAACAATAGAAATTTACCTTCCGAACTCAAATTCACATTCTTCAAACAGCTGACTCGTTCGAAATCCTCCAAAAGCATTCTAGGTGAAAATAATCCATTATTTAATACGATAAGATCAGTTCAGAGAATAATATAGAAATTGTAATGTTCATAAAGTAAAAGGAGTAATTTGATCTGGTAGGAAACATTTAAATTAATCAGGAATTGACTTAAAAAATACTAAATCACAGATTCTCTATCTAACTGTGTATTTGGTACTGGTTCCCAACTGACTGGAGAATATAATTGTATTTTGAAACGGTCAAGTGATGGGTAGATGTATCTTACATCTGATCAAATGTCAAGTATCGATATTATTTATTAGTTGATTATAATCAGTAAATATAACTTAATATTATATCACAGAAATTCTAAAGTGAAATATCAATTATACTTTTTAATAGATTTTAATTACAGTTTAAAAGCTCATTCAAAAATGGGGTTCATAATAATTTCACCTCTATGCAAGGTCTCGAAGTCCTTCTCTCCCTCGGGAGCGACCTTCACAAATTGTTTACAGTCTTCTCGCGATGATGTCACAACCGTGTAGGTCTAGAGGGGGATGATGTAAGTTGCATACATTAATCGACTTCATCAGTTATTTATATTTTAACAAATTAACAAATAATTAATTATTTTTAATTATTTCAAAATTTCCTACAAATAATATTTAATTTCGTACAAGTGTTAAAATATTTATAAATGATATTCAAATGATATTCAAATTTGGAAAGTTGTAAATCTTATTAGAAATAGATTAAAATTGTTTTAAAATTGAATAGTAATATTATATAATAATTGAAACGTGATTATATATAAATGATTAGGTTCCTTTGTCAAATAAAATTATTATATCATTCTTACGGGTCTACCGAGCACACTGACCGCACACTTACCTTGCTGACCGGGTGGTAGACCACGTAAAGAGGAGAACATCTCAACGGAACTTTTCTAGTTGGCCATTCAGAATCGTAGAGGAGGTGAGTTGGTAAAACAGATATTTTGAGTTGATTCTGTTTACGTAGTTAAATAGATTAAAGTATTCAAGGAAGCTTCTTGAGTACTCATTCAATAAAATTAGATTATAATTCGAATGTATATACATTGATATTTTAAAAATTGGTGATAGCTAGATGTAATAGTAGTAATATTAAGATATTTCCTGGTAATAGAATATCAATGTAAAAAGATAGACATTTTTTAGTCTATATTTACAAATTAATTTTTAATTGAAGTTTTTAAATTCTATAAAATTATATTATAAATAAATATAATGCATTGTAAATTTTTTTTAAACGGCTGAATATTTTGGTACTATTTGAGTTGGAAAACAATACAAAATTTCAAGGAAATTTGATATCATATTATAAATATTTTGTTATGAGTTAATTTAAACTCTAAATATTTATCAAATATGTGAAATAAATTCAATATAATAAAGATAAATTGAACATATTACTAATTATTAAAAATATTATTTCTATTTTTATTAAAAAGACTATTAGCTTTTTTCCATATATTATTAATATATTATATATAAATAAATCATGTCATAAAACCTCTATTTTATATAAAACTAATTTTTCATTTTTATGTGTGTGCAGAATTGAGATTATTTAAATAATTTACTTAACATGTTCATATTTAATGTCTGCTAGAAAGAGAAAGTGCTGAGGTTTATTTGGAACATATATTAAATATGATATATCCAGGGTATATAGGGTATATAGGGTAATTACACATTTAGAAAGATATGAACAAACTATAAATTAATTCTCAATAAATAATTTTTATAAATACGATTTCCTATCTATATGATATAATCAGTGTAGTTTATTAGGAAGGTGGTTTATTAGGGGAAATAGGGGCATTATTGTGTATCTATAATAGGTTGCATGGAACATTAACATGAGAGTTCTAACATTCTTATTGTGAGTGAGAAAACCTCCGGAACAATTCAAATTATTAAAAGAAGAAAAACAGCCAATCCGACCATCAATATCAAAAGGATGAAAACGAGGCTTGCAGCGGTCAGTGATGATTAGCCAGTAGGGGTTGGGACCAGCAATAAACAACTGAGGGGCATGATTAGGGCTTATTAGGTCTTATTGGGGCTTATTAGGGCTTATTAGGGCTTATTAGGTCTTATTGGGGCTTATTAGGGCTTACTAGGGCTTACTAGGGCTTATTAAGGCTTATTAGGGCTTATTAGACCTTATTAGACCTTATTAGGGCTTATTAGGGCTTACTAGGGTATATTAGGGCTTATTAGGGCATATTAGGGCTTATTAGGTCTTAGTAGGGCGTATTAGGGCTTATTAGAGATGCATGAAGATTTAGAGATGGGTTTGCATCTCTAATTCAAAGAAGGTTAATAATTTAAGGTTAATAATCCAACAGTTAATAATTAAAATATCTTGTGATTTGTATGTAATTATATAAATATGTGTGTTATCTGCATAATTAATATCTAGTTATTTGCTTAATTGATATCTAGTTATTTACATAATTAATATCTAGTTATTTGCATAATTAATATCTAGTTATTTACATAATTAATATCTAGTTATTTGCATAATTAATATCTAGTTATTTGCATAATTAATATCTAGTTATTTGCATAATTGATATCTAGTTATTTGCATAATTAATATCTAGTTATTTACATAATTAATATCTAGTTATTTGCATAATTAATATCTAGTTATTTGCATAATTAATATCTAGTTATTTGTATAATTAATATCTAGTTATTTGCATAATTAATATCTAGTTATTTGTATAATTAATATCTAGTTATTTGCATAATTAATATCTAGTTATTTACATAATTAATATCTAGTTATTTACATAATTAATATCTAGTTATTTGGATAATTAATATCTAGTTATTTGCATAATTTATATCTAGTTATTTGCATAATTAATATCTAGTTATTTGCATAATTAATATCTAGTTATTTACATAATTAATATCTAGTTATTTACATAATTAATATCTAGTTATTTGCATAATTAATATCTAGTTATTTGCATAATTGATATCTAGTTAGTTGCATAATTAATATCTAGTTATTTGCATAATTAATATCTAGTTATTTGCATAATTGATATCTAGTTAGTTGCATAATTAATATCTAGTTATTTGCATAATTAATATCTAGTTAGTTGCATAATTGATATCTAGTTATTTGCATAATTAATATCTAGTTATTTGCATAATTAATATCTAGTTATTTACATAATTAATATCTAGTTATTTGCATAATTAATATCTAGTTATTTGCATAATTGATATCTAGTTATTTGTATAATTAATATCTAGTTATTTACATAATTAATATCTAGTTATTTGCATAATTAATATCTAGTTATTTGCATAATTGATATCTAGTTATTTGCATAATTGATATCTAGTTATTTGTATAATTAATATCTAGTTAGTTGCATAATTGTTATCTAGTTATTTACATAATTAATATCTAGTTATTTGCATAATTGATATCTAGTTATTCTTATAATTAATATCTAGTTATTTGCATAATTAATATCTAGTTATTTGCATAATTAATATCTAGTTATTTACATAATTAATATCTAGTTATTTACATAATTAATATCTAGTTATCTGCATAATTAATATCTAGTTATTTGCATAATTAATATCTAGTTAGTTGCATAATTGATATCTAGTTAGTTGCATAATTAATATCTAGTTATTTGTATAATTAATATTTAGTTATTTGTATAATTAATATCTAGTTATTTGCATAATTGATATCTAGTTATTTGCATAATTAATATCTAGTTATTTGCATAATTAATATCTAGTTAGTTGCATAATTAATATCTAGTTAGTTGCATAATTAATATCTAGTTATTTGTATAATTAATATCTAGTTATTTGCATAATTAATATCTAGTTAGTTGCATAATTGATATCTAGTTAGTTGCATAATTAATATCTAGTTAGTTGCATAATTAATATCTAGTTATTTGTATAATTAATATCTAGTTATTTGTATAATTAATATCTAGTTATTTGCATAATTAATATCTAGTTATTTGCATAATTAATATCTAGTTAGTTGCATAATTGATATCTAGTTATTTGCATAATTAATATCTAGTTATTTGCATAATTAATATCTAGTTAGTTGCATAATTAATATCTAGTTAGTTGCATAATTAATATATAGTTATTTGTATAATTAATATCTAGTTATTTGTATAATTAATATCTAGTTATTTGCATAATTGATATCTAGTTATTTGCATACTTGATATCTAGTTAGTTGCATAATTAATATCTAGTTATTTACATAATTAATATCTAGTTATTTACATAATTAATATCTAGTTGTTTGCATAATTAATATCTAGTTAGTTGCATAATTGATATCTAGTTATGTGTATAATTAATATCTAGTTATTTGCATAATTAATATCTAGTTATTTGTATAATTAATATCTAGTTATTTGCATAATTAATATCTAGTTATTTACATAATTAATATCTAGTTATTTACATAATTAATATCTAGTTATTTTGATAATTAATATCTAGTTATTTGCATAATTTATATCTAGTTATTTGCATAATTAATATCTAGTTATTTGCATAATTAATATCTAGTTATTTACATAATTAATATCTAGTTATTTACATAATTAATATCTAGTTATTTGCATAATTAATATCTAGTTATTTGCATAATTGATATCTAGTTAGTTGCATAATTAATATCTAGTTATTTGCATAATTAATATCTAGTTATTTGCATAATTGATATCTAGTTAGTTGCATAATTAATATCTAGTTATTTGCATAATTAATATCTAGTTAGTTGCATAATTGATATCTAGTTATTTGCATAATTAATATCTAGTTATTTGTATAATTAATATCTAGTTATTTACATAATTAATATCTAGTTATTTGCATAATTAATATCTAGTTATTTGCATAATTGATATCTAGTTATTTGTATAATTAATATCTAGTTATTTACATAATTAATATCTAGTTATTTGCATAATTGATATCTAGTTATTTGCATAATTGATATCTAGTTATTTGTATAATTAATATCTAGTTAGTTGCATAATTGTTATCTAGTTATTTACATAATTAATATCTAGTTATTTGCATAATTGATATCTAGTTATTCTTATAATTAATATCTAGTTATTTGCATAATTAATATCTAGTTATTTGCATAATTAATATCTAGTTATTTACATAATTAATATCTAGTTATTTACATAATTAATATCTAGTTATCTGCATAATTAATATCTAGTTATTTGCATAATTAATATCTAGTTAGTTGCATAATTGATATCTAGTTAGTTGCATAATTAATATCTAGTTATTTGCATAATTAATATCTAGTTATTTACATAATTAATATCTAGTTAGCTGCATAATTAATATCTAGTTATTTACATAATTAATATATAGTTAGTTGCATAATTAATATCTAGTTATTTATATAATTAATATCTAGTTAGTTGCATAATTGATATCTAGTTATTTACATAATTAATATCTAGTTATTTGCATAATTGATATCTAGTTATTTGCATAATTAATATCTAGTTATTTGTATAATTAATATCTAGTTATTTGCATAATTAATATCTAGTTATTTGTATAATTAATATCTAGTTATTTGCATAATTAATATCTAGTTATTTACATAATTAATATCTAGTTATTTACATAATTAATATCTAGTTATTTGGATAATTAATATCTAGTTATTTGCATAATTTATATCTAGTTATTTGCATAATTAATATCTAGTTATTTGCATAATTAATATCTAGTTATTTACATAATTAATATCTAGTTATTTACATAATTAATATCTAGTTATTTGCATAATTAATATCTAGTTATTTGCATAATTGATATCTAGTTAGTTGCATAATTAATATCTAGTTATTTGCATAATTAATATCTAGTTATTTGCATAATTGATATCTAGTTAGTTGCATAATTAATATCTAGTTATTTGCATAATTAATATCTAGTTAGTTGCATAATTGATATCTAGTTATTTGCATAATTAATATCTAGTTATTTGCATAATTAATATCTAGTTATTTACATAATTAATATCTAGTTATTTGCATAATTAATATCTAGTTATTTGCATAATTGATATCTAGTTATTTGTATAATTAATATCTAGTTATTTACATAATTAATATCTAGTTATTTGCATAATTAATATCTAGTTATTTGCATAATTGATATCTAGTTATTTGCATAATTGATATCTAGTTATTTGTATAATTAATATCTAGTTAGTTGCATAATTGTTATCTAGTTATTTACATAATTAATATCTAGTTATTTGCATAATTGATATCTAGTTATTCTTATAATTAATATCTAGTTATTTGCATAATTAATATCTAGTTATTTGCATAATTAATATCTAGTTATTTACATAATTAATATCTAGTTATTTACATAATTAATATCTAGTTATCTGCATAATTAATATCTAGTTATTTGCATAATTAATATCTAGTTAGTTGCATAATTGATATCTAGTTAGTTGCATAATTAATATCTAGTTATTTGTATAATTAATATTTAGTTATTTGTATAATTAATATCTAGTTATTTGCATAATTGATATCTAGTTATTTGCATAATTAATATCTAGTTATTTGCATAATTAATATCTAGTTAGTTGCATAATTAATATCTAGTTAGTTGCATAATTAATATCTAGTTATTTGTATAATTAATATCTAGTTATTTGCATAATTAATATCTAGTTAGTTGCATAATTGATATCTAGTTAGTTGCATAATTAATATCTAGTTAGTTGCATAATTAATATCTAGTTATTTGTATAATTAATATCTAGTTATTTGTATAATTAATATCTAGTTATTTGCATAATTAATATCTAGTTATTTGCATAATTAATATCTAGTTAGTTGCATAATTGATATCTAGTTATTTGCATAATTAATATCTAGTTATTTGCATAATTAATATCTAGTTAGTTGCATAATTAATATCTAGTTAGTTGCATAATTAATATATAGTTATTTGTATAATTAATATCTAGTTATTTGTATAATTAATATCTAGTTATTTGCATAATTGATATCTAGTTATTTGCATACTTGATATCTAGTTAGTTGCATAATTAATATCTAGTTATTTACATAATTAATATCTAGTTATTTACATAATTAATATCTAGTTGTTTGCATAATTAATATCTAGTTAGTTGCATAATTGATATCTAGTTATGTGTATAATTAATATCTAGTTATTTGCATAATTAATATCTAGTTATTTGTATAATTAATATCTAGTTATTTGCATAATTAATATCTAGTTATTTACATAATTAATATCTAGTTATTTACATAATTAATATCTAGTTATTTTGATAATTAATATCTAGTTATTTGCATAATTTATATCTAGTTATTTGCATAATTAATATCTAGTTATTTGCATAATTAATATCTAGTTATTTACATAATTAATATCTAGTTATTTACATAATTAATATCTAGTTATTTGCATAATTAATATCTAGTTATTTGCATAATTGATATCTAGTTAGTTGCATAATTAATATCTAGTTATTTGCATAATTAATATCTAGTTATTTGCATAATTGATATCTAGTTAGTTGCATAATTAATATCTAGTTATTTGCATAATTGATATCTAGTTATTTGTATAATTAATATCTAGTTATTTACATAATTAATATCTAGTTATTTGCATAATTGATATCTAGTTATTTGCATAATTGATATCTAGTTATTTGTATAATTAATATCTAGTTAGTTGCATAATTGTTATCTAGTTATTTACATAATTAATATCTAGTTATTTGCATAATTGATATCTAGTTATTCTTATAATTAATATCTAGTTATTTGCATAATTAATATCTAGTTATTTGCATAATTAATATCTAGTTATTTACATAATTAATATCTAGTTATTTACATAATTAATATCTAGTTATCTGCATAATTAATATCTAGTTATTTGCATAATTAATATCTAGTTAGTTGCATAATTGATATCTAGTTAGTTGCATAATTAATATCTAGTTATTTGCATAATTAATATCTAGTTATTTACATAATTAATATCTAGTTAGCTGCATAATTAATATCTAGTTATTTACATAATTAATATATAGTTAGTTGCATAATTAATATCTAGTTATTTATATAATTAATATCTAGTTAGTTGCATAATTGATATCTAGTTATTTACATAATTAATATCTAGTTATTTGCATAATTGATATCTAGTTATTCTTATAATTAATATCTAGTTATTTGCATAATTAATATCTAGTTAGTTGCATAATTGATATCTAGTTATTTGCATAATTAATATCTAGTTAGTTGCATAATTGTTATCTAGTTATTTACATAATTAATATCTAGTTATTTGCATAATTGATATCTAGTTATTCTTATAATTAATATCTAGTTATTTGCATAATTAATATCTAGTTAGTTGCATAATTGATATCTAGTTATTTGCATAATTAATATCTAGTTATTTGCATAATTAATATCTAGTTATTTACATAATTAATATCTAGTTATTTGCATAATTAATATCTAGTCATTTACATAATTGATATCTAGTTATTTATATAATTGATATCTAGTTATTTGCATAATTAATATCTAGTTATTTACATAATTAATATCTAGTTATTTGCATAATTAATATGTAGTTAGTTTCATAATTGATATCTAGTTATTTGTATAATTAATATCTAATTAGTTGCATACTTGATATCTAGTTAGTTGCATAATTAATATCTAGTTATTTACATAATTAATATCTAGTTATTTACATAATTAATATCTAGTTGTTTGCATAATTAATATCTAGTTAGTTGCATAATTGATATCTAGTTATTTGTATAATTAATATCTAGTTATTTGCATAATTAATATCTAGTTAGTTGCATAATTAATATCTAGTTATTTACATAATTGATATCTAGTTATTTATATAATTGGTATCTAGTTATTTGCATAATTAATATCTAGTTATTTGCATAATTAATATCTAGTTATTTACATAATTAATATCTAGTTAGTTGCATAATTAATATCTAGTTATTTACATAATTAATATATAGTTAGTTGCATAATTAATATCTAGTTATTTATATAATTAATATCTAGTTAGTTGCATAATTGATATCTAGTTATTTGCATAATTAATATCTAGTTATTTGCATAATTAATATCTAGTTATTTACATAATTAATATCTAGTTATTTGCATAATTAATATCTAGTTATTTACATAATTGATATCTAGTTATTTATATAATTGATATCTAGTTATTTGCATAATTAATATCTAGTTATTTACATAATTAATATCTAGTTATTTGCATAATTAATATCTAGTTAGTTGCATAATTGATATCTAGTTATTTGTATAATTAATATCTAGTTAGTTGCATACTTGATATCTAGTTAGTTGCATAATTAATATCTAGTTATTTACATAATTAATAT
This sequence comes from Osedax frankpressi, assembly GCA_964035775.1. Taxonomy (NCBI): domain Eukaryota; kingdom Metazoa; phylum Annelida; class Polychaeta; order Sabellida; family Siboglinidae; genus Osedax; species Osedax frankpressi. The sequence continues at coordinate 1,723,685 of OZ038317.1, forward strand.
CTAGTTATTTACATAATTAATATCTAGTTGTTTGCATAATTAATATCTAGTTAGTTGCATAATTGATATCTAGTTATTTGTATAATTAATATCTAGTTATTTGCATAATTAATATCTAGTTAGTTGCATAATTAATATCTAGTTAGTTGCATAATTGATATCTAGTTATTTGCATAATTAATATCTAGTTATTTGCATAATTAATATCTAGTTAGTTGCATAATTAATATCTAGTTAGTTGCATAATTAATATCTAGTTATTCTTATAATTAATATCTAGTTAGTTGCATAATTAATATCTAGTTATTCTTATAATTAATATCTAGTTATTTACATAATTGATATCTAGTGATTCATATAATTAATATCTAGTTAGTTGCATAATTAATATCTAGTTAGTTGCATAATTAATATCTAGTTATTTACATAATTAATATCTAGTTATTTGCATAATTAATATCTAGTTATTTACATAATTAATATCTAGTTATTTGCATAATTAATATCTAGTTATTTACATAATTAATATCTAGTTATTTACATAATTAATATCTAGTTATTTTGATAATTAATATCTAGTTATTTGCATAATTTATATCTAGTTATTTGCATAATTAATATCTAGTTATTTGCATAATTAATATCTAGTTATTTACATAATTAATATCTAGTTATTTACATAATTAATATCTAGTTATTTGCATAATTAATATCTAGTTATTTGCATAATTGATATCTAGTTAGTTGCATAATTAATATCTAGTTATTTGCATAATTAATATCTAGTTATTTGCATAATTGATATCTAGTTAGTTGCATAATTAATATCTAGTTATTTGCATAATTAATATCTAGTTAGTTGCATAATTGATATCTAGTTATTTGCATAATTAATATCTAGTTATTTGCATAATTAATATCTAGTTATTTACATAATTAATATCTAGTTATTTGCATAATTAATATCTAGTTATTTGCATAATTGATATCTAGTTATTTGTATAATTAATATCTAGTTATTTACATAATTAATATCTAGTTATTTGCATAATTGATATCTAGTTATTTGCATAATTGATATCTAGTTATTTGTATAATTAATATCTAGTTAGTTGCATAATTGTTATCTAGTTATTTACATAATTAATATCTAGTTATTTGCATAATTGATATCTAGTTATTCTTATAATTAATATCTAGTTATTTGCATAATTAATATCTAGTTATTTGCATAATTAATATCTAGTTATTTACATAATTAATATCTAGTTATTTACATAATTAATATCTAGTTATCTGCATAATTAATATCTAGTTATTTGCATAATTAATATCTAGTTAGTTGCATAATTGATATCTAGTTAGTTGCATAATTAATATCTAGTTATTTGCATAATTAATATCTAGTTATTTACATAATTAATATCTAGTTAGCTGCATAATTAATATCTAGTTATTTACATAATTAATATATAGTTAGTTGCATAATTAATATCTAGTTATTTATATAATTAATATCTAGTTAGTTGCATAATTGATATCTAGTTATTTACATAATTAATATCTAGTTATTTGCATAATTGATATCTAGTTATTCTTATAATTAATATCTAGTTATTTGCATAATTAATATCTAGTTAGTTGCATAATTGATATCTAGTTATTTGCATAATTAATATCTAGTTAGTTGCATAATTGTTATCTAGTTATTTACATAATTAATATCTAGTTATTTGCATAATTAATATGTAGTTAGTTTCATAATTGATATCTAGTTATTTGTATAATTAATATCTAATTAGTTGCATACTTGATATCTAGTTAGTTGCATAATTAATATCTAGTTATTTACATAATTAATATCTAGTTATTTACATAATTAATATCTAGTTGTTTGCATAATTAATATCTAGTTAGTTGCATAATTGATATCTAGTTATTTGTATAATTAATATCTAGTTATTTGCATAATTAATATCTAGTTAGTTGCATAATTAATATCTAGTTATTTACATAATTGATATCTAGTTATTTATATAATTGGTATCTAGTTATTTGCATAATTAATATCTAGTTATTTGCATAATTAATATCTAGTTATTTACATAATTAATATCTAGTTAGTTGCATAATTAATATCTAGTTATTTACATAATTAATATATAGTTAGTTGCATAATTAATATCTAGTTATTTATATAATTAATATCTAGTTAGTTGCATAATTGATATCTAGTTATTTGCATAATTAATATCTAGTTATTTGCATAATTAATATCTAGTTATTTACATAATTAATATCTAGTTATTTGCATAATTAATATCTAGTTATTTACATAATTGATATCTAGTTATTTATATAATTGATATCTAGTTATTTGCATAATTAATATCTAGTTATTTACATAATTAATATCTAGTTATTTGCATAATTAATATCTAGTTAGTTGCATAATTGATATCTAGTTATTTGTATAATTAATATCTAGTTAGTTGCATACTTGATATCTAGTTAGTTGCATAATTAATATCTAGTTATTTACATAATTAATATCTAGTTATTTACATAATTAATATCTAGTTGTTTGCATAATTAATATCTAGTTAGTTGCATAATTGATATCTAGTTATTTGTATAATTAATATCTAGTTATTTGCATAATTAATATCTAGTTAGTTGCATAATTAATATCTAGTTAGTTGCATAATTGATATCTAGTTATTTGCATAATTAATATCTAGTTATTTGCATAATTAATATCTAGTTAGTTGCATAATTAATATCTAGTTAGTTGCATAATTAATATCTAGTTATTCTTATAATTAATATCTAGTTAGTTGCATAATTAATATCTAGTTATTCTTATAATTAATATCTAGTTATTTACATAATTGATATCTAGTGATTCATATAATTAATATCTAGTTAGTTGCATAATTAATATCTAGTTAGTTGCATAATTAATATCTAGTTATTTACATAATTAATATCTAGTTATTTGCATAATTAATATCTAGTTATTTACATAATTAATATCTAGTTAGTTGCATAATTAATATCTAGTTATTTACATAATTAATATATAGTTAGTTGCATAATTAATATCTAGTTAGTTGCATAATTAATATCTAGTTATTTACATAATTAATATCTAGTTATTTGCATAATTAATATCTAGTTATTTACATAATTAATATCTAGTTAGTTGCATAATTAATATCTAGTTATTTACATAATTAATATATAGTTAGTTGCATAATTAATATCTAGTTATTTATATAATTAATATCTAGTTAGTTGCATAATTGATATCTAGTTATTTGTATAATTAATATCTAGTTAGTTACATAATTGATATCTAGTTATTTGTATAATTGATATTTAGTTATTTACATAATTAATATCTAGTTATTTGCATAATTGATATCTAGTTATTTGCATAATTGATATCTAGTTATTTGTATAATTAATATCTAGTTAGTTGCATAATTGTTATCTAGTTATTTACATAATTAATATCTAGTTATTTGCATAATTGATATCTAGTTATTCTTATAATTAATATCTAGTTATTTGCATAATTAATATCTAGTTATTTGCATAATTAATATTTAGTTATTTACATAATTAATATCTAGTTATTTACATAATTAATATCTAGTTATCTGCATAATTAATATCTAGTTATTTGCATAATTAATATCTAGTTAGTTGCATAATTGATATCTAGTTAGTTGCATAATTAATATCTAGTTATTTGCATAATTAATATCTAGTTATTTACATAATTAATATCTAGTTAGCTGCATAATTAATATCTAGTTATTTACATAATTAATATATAGTTAGTTGCATAATTAATATCTAGTTATTTATATAATTAATATCTAGTTAGTTGCATAATTGATATCTAGTTATTTACATAATTAATATCTAGTTATTTGCATAATTGATATCTAGTTATTCTTATAATTAATATCTAGTTATTTGCATAATTAATATCTAGTTAGTTGCATAATTGATATCTAGTTATTTGCATAATTAATATCTAGTTAGTTGCATAATTGTTATCTAGTTATTTACATAATTAATATCTAGTTATTTGCATAATTGATATCTAGTTATTCTTATAATTAATATCTAGTTATTTGCATAATTAATATCTAGTTAGTTGCATAATTGATATCTAGTTATTTGCATAATTAATATCTAGTTATTTGCATAATTAATATCTAGTTATTTACATAATTAATATCTAGTTATTTGCATAATTAATATCTAGTCATTTACATAATTGATATCTAGTTATTTATATAATTGATATCTAGTTATTTGCATAATTAATATCTAGTTATTTACATAATTAATATCTAGTTATTTGCATAATTAATATGTAGTTAGTTTCATAATTGATATCTAGTTATTTGTATAATTAATATCTAATTAGTTGCATACTTGATATCTAGTTAGTTGCATAATTAATATCTAGTTATTTACATAATTAATATCTAGTTATTTACATAATTAATATCTAGTTGTTTGCATAATTAATATCTAGTTAGTTGCATAATTGATATCTAGTTATTTGTATAATTAATATCTAGTTATTTGCATAATTAATATCTAGTTAGTTGCATAATTAATATCTAGTTATTTACATAATTGATATCTAGTTATTTATATAATTGGTATCTAGTTATTTGCATAATTAATATCTAGTTATTTGCATAATTAATATCTAGTTATTTACATAATTAATATCTAGTTAGTTGCATAATTAATATCTAGTTATTTACATAATTAATATATAGTTAGTTGCATAATTAATATCTAGTTATTTATATAATTAATATCTAGTTAGTTGCATAATTGATATCTAGTTATTTGCATAATTAATATCTAGTTATTTGCATAATTAATATCTAGTTATTTACATAATTAATATCTAGTTATTTGCATAATTAATATCTAGTTATTTACATAATTGATATCTAGTTATTTATATAATTGATATCTAGTTATTTGCATAATTAATATCTAGTTATTTACATAATTAATATCTAGTTATTTGCATAATTAATATCTAGTTAGTTGCATAATTGATATCTAGTTATTTGTATAATTAATATCTAGTTAGTTGCATACTTGATATCTAGTTAGTTGCATAATTAATATCTAGTTATTTACATAATTAATATCTAGTTATTTACATAATTAATATCTAGTTGTTTGCATAATTAATATCTAGTTAGTTGCATAATTGATATCTAGTTATTTGTATAATTAATATCTAGTTATTTGCATAATTAATATCTAGTTAGTTGCATAATTAATATCTAGTTATTTGCATAATTGATATCTAGTTATTTGTATAATTAATATCTAGTTATTTACATAATTAATATCTAGTTATTTGCATAATTGATATCTAGTTATTTGCATAATTGATATCTAGTTATTTGTATAATTAATATCTAGTTATTTGCATAATTGATATCTAGTTATGTGTATAATTAATATCTAGTTATTTGCATAATTAATATCTAGTTATTTGTATAATTAATATCTAGTTATTTGCATAATTAATATCTAGTTATTTACATAATTAATATCTAGTTATTTACATAATTAATATCTAGTTATTTTGATAATTAATATCTAGTTATTTGCATAATTTATATCTAGTTATTTGCATAATTAATATCTAGTTATTTGCATAATTAATATCTAGTTATTTACATAATTAATATCTAGTTATTTACATAATTAATATCTAGTTATTTGCATAATTAATATCTAGTTATTTGCATAATTGATATCTAGTTAGTTGCATAATTAATATCTAGTTATTTGCATAATTAATATCTAGTTATTTGCATAATTGATATCTAGTTAGTTGCATAATTAATATCTAGTTATTTGCATAATTAATATCTAGTTAGTTGCATAATTGATATCTAGTTATTTGCATAATTAATATCTAGTTATTTGTATAATTAATATCTAGTTATTTACATAATTAATATCTAGTTATTTGCATAATTAATATCTAGTTATTTGCATAATTGATATCTAGTTATTTGTATAATTAATATCTAGTTATTTACATAATTAATATCTAGTTATTTGCATAATTGATATCTAGTTATTTGCATAATTGATATCTAGTTATTTGTATAATTAATATCTAGTTAGTTGCATAATTGTTATCTAGTTATTTACATAATTAATATCTAGTTATTTGCATAATTGATATCTAGTTATTCTTATAATTAATATCTAGTTATTTGCATAATTAATATCTAGTTATTTGCATAATTAATATCTAGTTATTTACATAATTAATATCTAGTTATTTACATAATTAATATCTAGTTATCTGCATAATTAATATCTAGTTATTTGCATAATTAATATCTAGTTAGTTGCATAATTGATATCTAGTTAGTTGCATAATTAATATCTAGTTATTTGCATAATTAATATCTAGTTATTTACATAATTAATATCTAGTTAGCTGCATAATTAATATCTAGTTATTTACATAATTAATATATAGTTAGTTGCATAATTAATATCTAGTTATTTATATAATTAATATCTAGTTAGTTGCATAATTGATATCTAGTTATTTACATAATTAATATCTAGTTATTTGCATAATTGATATCTAGTTATTTGCATAATTAATATCTAGTTATTTGTATAATTAATATCTAGTTATTTGCATAATTAATATCTAGTTATTTGTATAATTAATATCTAGTTATTTGCATAATTAATATCTAGTTATTTACATAATTAATATCTAGTTATTTACATAATTAATATCTAGTTATTTGGATAATTAATATCTAGTTATTTGCATAATTTATATCTAGTTATTTGCATAATTAATATCTAGTTATTTGCATAATTAATATCTAGTTATTTACATAATTAATATCTAGTTATTTACATAATTAATATCTAGTTATTTGCATAATTAATATCTAGTTATTTGCATAATTGATATCTAGTTAGTTGCATAATTAATATCTAGTTATTTGCATAATTAATATCTAGTTATTTGCATAATTGATATCTAGTTAGTTGCATAATTAATATCTAGTTATTTGCATAATTAATATCTAGTTAGTTGCATAATTGATATCTAGTTATTTGCATAATTAATATCTAGTTATTTGCATAATTAATATCTAGTTATTTACATAATTAATATCTAGTTATTTGCATAATTAATATCTAGTTATTTGCATAATTGATATCTAGTTATTTGTATAATTAATATCTAGTTATTTACATAATTAATATCTAGTTATTTGCATAATTAATATCTAGTTATTTGCATAATTGATATCTAGTTATTTGCATAATTGATATCTAGTTATTTGTATAATTAATATCTAGTTAGTTGCATAATTGTTATCTAGTTATTTACATAATTAATATCTAGTTATTTGCATAATTGATATCTAGTTATTCTTATAATTAATATCTAGTTATTTGCATAATTAATATCTAGTTATTTGCATAATTAATATCTAGTTATTTACATAATTAATATCTAGTTATTTACATAATTAATATCTAGTTATCTGCATAATTAATATCTAGTTATTTGCATAATTAATATCTAGTTAGTTGCATAATTGATATCTAGTTAGTTGCATAATTAATATCTAGTTATTTGTATAATTAATATTTAGTTATTTGTATAATTAATATCTAGTTATTTGCATAATTGATATCTAGTTATTTGCATAATTAATATCTAGTTATTTGCATAATTAATATCTAGTTAGTTGCATAATTAATATCTAGTTAGTTGCATAATTAATATCTAGTTATTTGTATAATTAATATCTAGTTATTTGCATAATTAATATCTAGTTAGTTGCATAATTGATATCTAGTTAGTTGCATAATTAATATCTAGTTAGTTGCATAATTAATATCTAGTTATTTGTATAATTAATATCTAGTTATTTGTATAATTAATATCTAGTTATTTGCATAATTAATATCTAGTTATTTGCATAATTAATATCTAGTTAGTTGCATAATTGATATCTAGTTATTTGCATAATTAATATCTAGTTATTTGCATAATTAATATCTAGTTAGTTGCATAATTAATATCTAGTTAGTTGCATAATTAATATATAGTTATTTGTATAATTAATATCTAGTTATTTGTATAATTAATATCTAGTTATTTGCATAATTGATATCTAGTTATTTGCATACTTGATATCTAGTTAGTTGCATAATTAATATCTAGTTATTTACATAATTAATATCTAGTTATTTACATAATTAATATCTAGTTGTTTGCATAATTAATATCTAGTTAGTTGCATAATTGATATCTAGTTATGTGTATAATTAATATCTAGTTATTTGCATAATTAATATCTAGTTATTTGTATAATTAATATCTAGTTATTTGCATAATTAATATCTAGTTATTTACATAATTAATATCTAGTTATTTACATAATTAATATCTAGTTATTTTGATAATTAATATCTAGTTATTTGCATAATTTATATCTAGTTATTTGCATAATTAATATCTAGTTATTTGCATAATTAATATCTAGTTATTTACATAATTAATATCTAGTTATTTACATAATTAATATCTAGTTATTTGCATAATTAATATCTAGTTATTTGCATAATTGATATCTAGTTAGTTGCATAATTAATATCTAGTTATTTGCATAATTAATATCTAGTTATTTGCATAATTGATATCTAGTTAGTTGCATAATTAATATCTAGTTATTTGCATAATTAATATCTAGTTAGTTGCATAATTGATATCTAGTTATTTGCATAATTAATATCTAGTTATTTGCATAATTAATATCTAGTTATTTACATAATTAATATCTAGTTATTTGCATAATTAATATCTAGTTATTTGCATAATTGATATCTAGTTATTTGTATAATTAATATCTAGTTATTTACATAATTAATATCTAGTTATTTGCATAATTGATATCTAGTTATTTGCATAATTGATATCTAGTTATTTGTATAATTAATATCTAGTTAGTTGCATAATTGTTATCTAGTTATTTACATAATTAATATCTAGTTATTTGCATAATTGATATCTAGTTATTCTTATAATTAATATCTAGTTATTTGCATAATTAATATCTAGTTATTTGCATAATTAATATCTAGTTATTTACATAATTAATATCTAGTTATTTACATAATTAATATCTAGTTATCTGCATAATTAATATCTAGTTATTTGCATAATTAATATCTAGTTAGTTGCATAATTGATATCTAGTTAGTTGCATAATTAATATCTAGTTATTTGCATAATTAATATCTAGTTATTTACATAATTAATATCTAGTTAGCTGCATAATTAATATCTAGTTATTTACATAATTAATATATAGTTAGTTGCATAATTAATATCTAGTTATTTATATAATTAATATCTAGTTAGTTGCATAATTGATATCTAGTTATTTACATAATTAATATCTAGTTATTTGCATAATTGATATCTAGTTATTCTTATAATTAATATCTAGTTATTTGCATAATTAATATCTAGTTAGTTGCATAATTGATATCTAGTTATTTGCATAATTAATATCTAGTTAGTTGCATAATTGTTATCTAGTTATTTACATAATTAATATCTAGTTATTTGCATAATTGATATCTAGTTATTCTTATAATTAATATCTAGTTATTTGCATAATTAATATCTAGTTAGTTGCATAATTGATATCTAGTTATTTGCATAATTAATATCTAGTTATTTGCATAATTAATATCTAGTTATTTACATAATTAATATCTAGTTATTTGCATAATTAATATCTAGTCATTTACATAATTGATATCTAGTTATTTATATAATTGATATCTAGTTATTTGCATAATTAATATCTAGTTATTTACATAATTAATATCTAGTTATTTGCATAATTAATATGTAGTTAGTTTCATAATTGATATCTAGTTATTTGTATAATTAATATCTAATTAGTTGCATACTTGATATCTAGTTAGTTGCATAATTAATATCTAGTTATTTACATAATTAATATCTAGTTATTTACATAATTAATATCTAGTTGTTTGCATAATTAATATCTAGTTAGTTGCATAATTGATATCTAGTTATTTGTATAATTAATATCTAGTTATTTGCATAATTAATATCTAGTTAGTTGCATAATTAATATCTAGTTATTTACATAATTGATATCTAGTTATTTATATAATTGGTATCTAGTTATTTGCATAATTAATATCTAGTTATTTGCATAATTAATATCTAGTTATTTACATAATTAATATCTAGTTAGTTGCATAATTAATATCTAGTTATTTACATAATTAATATATAGTTAGTTGCATAATTAATATCTAGTTATTTATATAATTAATATCTAGTTAGTTGCATAATTGATATCTAGTTATTTGCATAATTAATATCTAGTTATTTGCATAATTAATATCTAGTTATTTACATAATTAATATCTAGTTATTTGCATAATTAATATCTAGTTATTTACATAATTGATATCTAGTTATTTATATAATTGATATCTAGTTATTTGCATAATTAATATCTAGTTATTTACATAATTAATATCTAGTTATTTGCATAATTAATATCTAGTTAGTTGCATAATTGATATCTAGTTATTTGTATAATTAATATCTAGTTAGTTGCATACTTGATATCTAGTTAGTTGCATAATTAATATCTAGTTATTTACATAATTAATATCTAGTTATTTACATAATTAATATCTAGTTGTTTGCATAATTAATATCTAGTTAGTTGCATAATTGATATCTAGTTATTTGTATAATTAATATCTAGTTATTTGCATAATTAATATCTAGTTAGTTGCATAATTAATATCTAGTTAGTTGCATAATTGATATCTAGTTATTTGCATAATTAATATCTAGTTATTTGCATAATTAATATCTAGTTAGTTGCATAATTAATATCTAGTTAGTTGCATAATTAATATCTAGTTATTCTTATAATTAATATCTAGTTAGTTGCATAATTAATATCTAGTTATTCTTATAATTAATATCTAGTTATTTACATAATTGATATCTAGTGATTCATATAATTAATATCTAGTTAGTTGCATAATTAATATCTAGTTAGTTGCATAATTAATATCTAGTTATTTACATAATTAATATCTAGTTATTTGCATAATTAATATCTAGTTATTTACATAATTAATATCTAGTTATTTGCATAATTAATATCTAGTTATTTACATAATTAATATCTAGTTATTTACATAATTAATATCTAGTTATTTTGATAATTAATATCTAGTTATTTGCATAATTTATATCTAGTTATTTGCATAATTAATATCTAGTTATTTGCATAATTAATATCTAGTTATTTACATAATTAATATCTAGTTATTTACATAATTAATATCTAGTTATTTGCATAATTAATATCTAGTTATTTGCATAATTGATATCTAGTTAGTTGCATAATTAATATCTAGTTATTTGCATAATTAATATCTAGTTATTTGCATAATTGATATCTAGTTAGTTGCATAATTAATATCTAGTTATTTGCATAATTAATATCTAGTTAGTTGCATAATTGATATCTAGTTATTTGCATAATTAATATCTAGTTATTTGCATAATTAATATCTAGTTATTTACATAATTAATATCTAGTTATTTGCATAATTAATATCTAGTTATTTGCATAATTGATATCTAGTTATTTGTATAATTAATATCTAGTTATTTACATAATTAATATCTAGTTATTTGCATAATTGATATCTAGTTATTTGCATAATTGATATCTAGTTATTTGTATAATTAATATCTAGTTAGTTGCATAATTGTTATCTAGTTATTTACATAATTAATATCTAGTTATTTGCATAATTGATATCTAGTTATTCTTATAATTAATATCTAGTTATTTGCATAATTAATATCTAGTTATTTGCATAATTAATATCTAGTTATTTACATAATTAATATCTAGTTATTTACATAATTAATATCTAGTTATCTGCATAATTAATATCTAGTTATTTGCATAATTAATATCTAGTTAGTTGCATAATTGATATCTAGTTAGTTGCATAATTAATATCTAGTTATTTGCATAATTAATATCTAGTTATTTACATAATTAATATCTAGTTAGCTGCATAATTAATATCTAGTTATTTACATAATTAATATATAGTTAGTTGCATAATTAATATCTAGTTATTTATATAATTAATATCTAGTTAGTTGCATAATTGATATCTAGTTATTTACATAATTAATATCTAGTTATTTGCATAATTGATATCTAGTTATTCTTATAATTAATATCTAGTTATTTGCATAATTAATATCTAGTTAGTTGCATAATTGATATCTAGTTATTTGCATAATTAATATCTAGTTAGTTGCATAATTGTTATCTAGTTATTTACATAATTAATATCTAGTTATTTGCATAATTAATATGTAGTTAGTTTCATAATTGATATCTAGTTATTTGTATAATTAATATCTAATTAGTTGCATACTTGATATCTAGTTAGTTGCATAATTAATATCTAGTTATTTACATAATTAATATCTAGTTATTTACATAATTAATATCTAGTTGTTTGCATAATTAATATCTAGTTAGTTGCATAATTGATATCTAGTTATTTGTATAATTAATATCTAGTTATTTGCATAATTAATATCTAGTTAGTTGCATAATTAATATCTAGTTATTTACATAATTGATATCTAGTTATTTATATAATTGGTATCTAGTTATTTGCATAATTAATATCTAGTTATTTGCATAATTAATATCTAGTTATTTACATAATTAATATCTAGTTAGTTGCATAATTAATATCTAGTTATTTACATAATTAATATATAGTTAGTTGCATAATTAATATCTAGTTATTTATATAATTAATATCTAGTTAGTTGCATAATTGATATCTAGTTATTTGCATAATTAATATCTAGTTATTTGCATAATTAATATCTAGTTATTTACATAATTAATATCTAGTTATTTGCATAATTAATATCTAGTTATTTACATAATTGATATCTAGTTATTTATATAATTGATATCTAGTTATTTGCATAATTAATATCTAGTTATTTACATAATTAATATCTAGTTATTTGCATAATTAATATCTAGTTAGTTGCATAATTGATATCTAGTTATTTGTATAATTAATATCTAGTTAGTTGCATACTTGATATCTAGTTAGTTGCATAATTAATATCTAGTTATTTACATAATTAATATCTAGTTATTTACATAATTAATATCTAGTTGTTTGCATAATTAATATCTAGTTAGTTGCATAATTGATATCTAGTTATTTGTATAATTAATATCTAGTTATTTGCATAATTAATATCTAGTTAGTTGCATAATTAATATCTAGTTAGTTGCATAATTGATATCTAGTTATTTGCATAATTAATATCTAGTTATTTGCATAATTAATATCTAGTTAGTTGCATAATTAATATCTAGTTAGTTGCATAATTAATATCTAGTTATTCTTATAATTAATATCTAGTTAGTTGCATAATTAATATCTAGTTATTCTTATAATTAATATCTAGTTATTTACATAATTGATATCTAGTGATTCATATAATTAATATCTAGTTAGTTGCATAATTAATATCTAGTTAGTTGCATAATTAATATCTAGTTATTTACATAATTAATATCTAGTTATTTGCATAATTAATATCTAGTTATTTACATAATTAATATCTAGTTAGTTGCATAATTAATATCTAGTTATTTACATAATTAATATATAGTTAGTTGCATAATTAATATCTAGTTAGTTGCATAATTAATATCTAGTTATTTACATAATTAATATCTAGTTATTTGCATAATTAATATCTAGTTATTTACATAATTAATATCTAGTTAGTTGCATAATTAATATCTAGTTATTTACATAATTAATATATAGTTAGTTGCATAATTAATATCTAGTTATTTATATAATTAATATCTAGTTAGTTGCATAATTGATATCTAGTTATTTGTATAATTAATATCTAGTTAGTTACATAATTGATATCTAGTTATTTGTATAATTGATATTTAGTTATTTACATAATTAATATCTAGTTATTTGCATAATTGATATCTAGTTATTTGCATAATTGATATCTAGTTATTTGTATAATTAATATCTAGTTAGTTGCATAATTGTTATCTAGTTATTTACATAATTAATATCTAGTTATTTGCATAATTGATATCTAGTTATTCTTATAATTAATATCTAGTTATTTGCATAATTAATATCTAGTTATTTGCATAATTAATATTTAGTTATTTACATAATTAATATCTAGTTATTTACATAATTAATATCTAGTTATCTGCATAATTAATATCTAGTTATTTGCATAATTAATATCTAGTTAGTTGCATAATTGATATCTAGTTAGTTGCATAATTAATATCTAGTTATTTGCATAATTAATATCTAGTTATTTACATAATTAATATCTAGTTAGCTGCATAATTAATATCTAGTTATTTACATAATTAATATATAGTTAGTTGCATAATTAATATCTAGTTATTTATATAATTAATATCTAGTTAGTTGCATAATTGATATCTAGTTATTTACATAATTAATATCTAGTTATTTGCATAATTGATATCTAGTTATTCTTATAATTAATATCTAGTTATTTGCATAATTAATATCTAGTTAGTTGCATAATTGATATCTAGTTATTTGCATAATTAATATCTAGTTAGTTGCATAATTGTTATCTAGTTATTTACATAATTAATATCTAGTTATTTGCATAATTGATATCTAGTTATTCTTATAATTAATATCTAGTTATTTGCATAATTAATATCTAGTTAGTTGCATAATTGATATCTAGTTATTTGCATAATTAATATCTAGTTATTTGCATAATTAATATCTAGTTATTTACATAATTAATATCTAGTTATTTGCATAATTAATATCTAGTCATTTACATAATTGATATCTAGTTATTTATATAATTGATATCTAGTTATTTGCATAATTAATATCTAGTTATTTACATAATTAATATCTAGTTATTTGCATAATTAATATGTAGTTAGTTTCATAATTGATATCTAGTTATTTGTATAATTAATATCTAATTAGTTGCATACTTGATATCTAGTTAGTTGCATAATTAATATCTAGTTATTTACATAATTAATATCTAGTTATTTACATAATTAATATCTAGTTGTTTGCATAATTAATATCTAGTTAGTTGCATAATTGATATCTAGTTATTTGTATAATTAATATCTAGTTATTTGCATAATTAATATCTAGTTAGTTGCATAATTAATATCTAGTTATTTACATAATTGATATCTAGTTATTTATATAATTGGTATCTAGTTATTTGCATAATTAATATCTAGTTATTTGCATAATTAATATCTAGTTATTTACATAATTAATATCTAGTTAGTTGCATAATTAATATCTAGTTATTTACATAATTAATATATAGTTAGTTGCATAATTAATATCTAGTTATTTATATAATTAATATCTAGTTAGTTGCATAATTGATATCTAGTTATTTGCATAATTAATATCTAGTTATTTGCATAATTAATATCTAGTTATTTACATAATTAATATCTAGTTATTTGCATAATTAATATCTAGTTATTTACATAATTGATATCTAGTTATTTATATAATTGATATCTAGTTATTTGCATAATTAATATCTAGTTATTTACATAATTAATATCTAGTTATTTGCATAATTAATATCTAGTTAGTTGCATAATTGATATCTAGTTATTTGTATAATTAATATCTAGTTAGTTGCATACTTGATATCTAGTTAGTTGCATAATTAATATCTAGTTATTTACATAATTAATATCTAGTTATTTACATAATTAATATCTAGTTGTTTGCATAATTAATATCTAGTTAGTTGCATAATTGATATCTAGTTATTTGTATAATTAATATCTAGTTATTTGCATAATTAATATCTAGTTAGTTGCATAATTAATATCTAGTTATTTGCATAATTGATATCTAGTTATTTGTATAATTAATATCTAGTTATTTACATAATTAATATCTAGTTATTTGCATAATTGATATCTAGTTATTTGCATAATTGATATCTAGTTATTTGTATAATTAATATCTAGTTATTTGCATAATTAATATCTAGTTAGTTGCATAATTAATATCTAGTTAGTTGCATAATTGATATCTAGTTATTTGCATAATTAATATCTAGTTATTTGCATAATTAATATCTAGTTAGTTGCATAATTAATATCTAGTTAGTTGCATAATTAATATCTAGTTATTCTTATAATTAATATCTAGTTAGTTGCATAATTAATATCTAGTTATTCTTATAATTAATATCTAGTTATTTACATAATTGATATCTAGTGATTCATATAATTAATATCTAGTTAGTTGCATAATTAATATCTAGTTAGTTGCATAATTAATATCTAGTTATTTACATAATTAATATCTAGTTATTTGCATAATTAATATCTAGTTATTTACATAATTAATATCTAGTTATTTGCATAATTAATATCTAGTTATTTACATAATTAATATCTAGTTATTTACATAATTAATATCTAGTTATTTTGATAATTAATATCTAGTTATTTGCATAATTTATATCTAGTTATTTGCATAATTAATATCTAGTTATTTACATAATTAATATCTAGTTATTTACATAATTAATATCTAGTTATTTACATAATTAATATCTAGTTATTTGCATAATTAATATCTAGTTATTTGCATAATTGATATCTAGTTAGTTGCATAATTAATATCTAGTTATTTGCATAATTAATATCTAGTTATTTGCATAATTGATATCTAGTTAGTTGCATAATTAATATCTAGTTATTTGCATAATTAATATCTAGTTAGTTGCATAATTGATATCTAGTTATTTGCATAATTAATATCTAGTTATTTGCATAATTAATATCTAGTTATTTACATAATTAATATCTATTTATTTGCATAATTAATATCTAGTTATTTGCATAATTGATATCTAGTTATTTGTATAATTAATATCTAGTTATTTACATAATTAATATCTAGTTATTTGCATAATTGATATCTAGTTATTTGCATAATTGATATCTAGTTATTTGTATAATTAATATCTAGTTAGTTGCATAATTGTTATCTAGTTATTTACATAATTAATATCTAGTTATTTGCATAATTGATATCTAGTTATTCTTATAATTAATATCTAGTTATTTGCATAATTAATATCTAGTTATTTGCATAATTAATATCTAGTTATTTACATAATTAATATCTAGTTATTTACATAATTAATATCTAGTTATCTGCATAATTAATATCTAGTTATTTGCATAATTAATATCTAGTTAGTTGCATAATTGATATCTAGTTAGTTGCATAATTAATATCTAGTTATTTGCATAATTAATATCTAGTTATTTACATAATTAATATCTAGTTAGCTGCATAATTAATATCTAGTTATTTACATAATTAATATATAGTTAGTTGCATAATTAATATCTAGTTATTTATATAATTAATATCTAGTTAGTTGCATAATTGATATCTAGTTATTTACATAATTAATATCTAGTTATTTGCATAATTGATATCTAGTTATTCTTATAATTAATATCTAGTTATTTGCATAATTAATATCTAGTTAGTTGCATAATTGATATCTAGTTATTTGCATAATTAATATCTAGTTAGTTGCATAATTGTTATCTAGTTATTTACATAATTAATATCTAGTTATTTGCATAATTGATATCTAGTTATTCTTATAATTAATATCTAGTTATTTGCATAATTAATATCTAGTTAGTTGCATAATTGATATCTAGTTATTTGCATAATTAATATCTAGTTATTTGCATAATTAATATCTAGTTATTTACATAATTAATATCTAGTTATTTGCATAATTAATATCTAGTCATTTACATAATTGATATCTAGTTATTTATATAATTGATATCTAGTCATTTGCATAATTAATATCTAGTTATTTACATAATTAATATCTAGTTATTTGCATAATTAATATGTAGTTAGTTTCATAATTGATATCTAGTTATTTGTATAATTAATATCTAATTAGTTGCATACTTGATATCTAGTTAGTTGCATAATTAATATCTAGTTATTTACATAATTAATATCTAGTTATTTACATAATTAATATCTAGTTGTTTGCATAATTAATATCTAGTTAGTTGCATAATTGATATCTAGTTATTTGCATAATTAATATCTAGTTATTTACATAATTAATATCTAGTTAGCTGCATAATTAATATCTAGTTATTTACATAATTAATATATAGTTAGTTGCATAATTAATATCTAGTTATTTATATAATTAATATCTAGTTAGTTGCATAATTGATATCTAGTTATTTACATAATTAATATCTAGTTATTTGCATAATTGATATCTAGTTATTCTTATAATTAATATCTAGTTATTTGCATAATTAATATCTAGTTAGTTGCATAATTGATATCTAGTTATTTGCATAATTAATATCTAGTTAGTTGCATAATTGTTATCTAGTTATTTACATAATTAATATCTAGTTATTTGCATAATTGATATCTAGTTATTCTTATAATTAATATCTAGTTATTTGCATAATTAATATCTAGTTAGTTGCATAATTGATATCTAGTTATTTGCATAATTAATATCTAGTTATTTGCATAATTAATATCTAGTTATTTACATAATTAATATCTAGTTATTTGCATAATTAATATCTAGTCATTTACATAATTGATATCTAGTTATTTATATAATTGATATCTAGTTATTTGCATAATTAATATCTAGTTATTTACATAATTAATATCTAGTTATTTGCATAATTAATATGTAGTTAGTTTCATAATTTATATCTAGTTATTTGTATAATTAATATCTAATTAGTTGCATACTTGATATCTAGTTAGTTGCATAATTAATATCTAGTTATTTACATAATTAATATCTAGTTATTTACATAATTAATATCTAGTTGTTTGCATAATTAATATCTAGTTAGTTGCATAATTGATATCTAGTTATTTGTATAATTAATATCTAGTTATTTGCATAATTAATATCTAGTTAGTTGCATAATTAATATCTAGTTATTTACATAATTGATATCTAGTTATCTATATAATTGGTATCTAGTTATTTGCATAATTAATATCTAGTTATTTGCATAATTAATATCTAGTTATTTACATAATTAATATCTAGTTAGTTGCATAATTAATATCTAGTTATTTACATAATTAATATATAGTTAGTTGCATAATTAATATCTAGTTATTTATATAATTAATATCTAGTTAGTTGCATAATTGATATCTAGTTATTTGCATAATTAATATCTAGTTATTTGCATAATTAATATCTAGTTATTTACATAATTAATATCTAGTTATTTGCATAATTAATATCTAGTTATTTACATAATTGATATCTAGTTATTTATATAATTGATATCTAGTTATTTGCATAATTAATATCTAGTTATTTACATAATTAATATCTAGTTATTTGCATAATTAATATCTAGTTAGTTGCATAATTGATATCTAGTTATTTGTATAATTAATATCTAGTTAGTTGCATACTTGATATCTAGTTAGTTGCATAATTAATATCTAGTTATTTACATAATTAATATCTAGTTATTTACATAATTAATATCTAGTTGTTTGCATAATTAATATCTAGTTAGTTGCATAATTGATATCTAGTTATTTGTATAATTAATATCTAGTTATTTGCATAATTAATATCTAGTTAGTTGCATAATTAATATCTAGTTAGTTGCATAATTGATATCTAGTTATTTGCATAATTAATATCTAGTTATTTGCATAATTAATATCTAGTTAGTTGCATAATTAATATCTAGTTAGTTGCATAATTAATATCTAGTTATTCTTATAATTAATATCTAGTTAGTTGCATAATTAATATCTAGTTATTCTTATAATTAATATCTAGTTATTTACATAATTGATATCTAGTGATTCATATAATTAATATCTAGTTAGTTGCATAATTAATATCTAGTTAGTTGCATAATTAATATCTAGTTATTTGCATAATTAATATCTAGTTATTTGCATAATTGATATCTAGTTATTCTTATAATTAATATCTAGTTATTTGCATAATTAATATCTAGTTATTTGCATAATTAATATCTAGTTATTTACATAATTAATATCTAGTTATTTACATAATTAATATCTAGTTATCTGCATAATTAATATCTAGTTATTTGCATAATTAATATCTAGTTAGTTGCATAATTGATATCTAGTTAGTTGCATAATTAATATCTAGTTATTTGTATAATTAATATTTAGTTATTTGTATAATTAATATCTAGTTATTTGCATAATTGATATCTAGTTATTTGCATAATTAATATCTAGTTATTTGCATAATTAATATCTAGTTAGTTGCATAATTAATATCTAGTTAGTTGCATAATTAATATCTAGTTATTTGTATAATTAATATCTAGTTATTTGCATAATTAATATCTAGTTAGTTGCATAATTGATATCTAGTTAGTTGCATAATTAATATCTAGTTAGTTGCATAATTAATATCTAGTTATTTGTATAATTAATATCTAGTTATTTGTATAATTAATATCTAGTTATTTGCATAATTAATATCTAGTTATTTGCATAATTAATATCTAGTTAGTTGCATAATTGATATCTAGTTATTTGCATAATTAATATCTAGTTATTTGCATAATTAATATCTAGTTAGTTGCATAATTAATATCTAGTTAGTTGCATAATTAATATATAGTTATTTGTATAATTAATATCTAGTTATTTGTATAATTAATATCTAGTTATTTGCATAATTGATATCTAGTTATTTGCATACTTGATATCTAGTTAGTTGCATAATTAATATCTAGTTATTTACATAATTAATATCTAGTTATTTACATAATTAATATCTAGTTGTTTGCATAATTAATATCTAGTTAGTTGCATAATTGATATCTAGTTATGTGTATAATTAATATCTAGTTATTTGCATAATTAATATCTAGTTATTTGTATAATTAATATCTAGTTATTTGCATAATTAATATCTAGTTATTTTGATAATTAATATCTAGTTATTTGCATAATTTATATCTAGTTATTTGCATAATTAATATCTAGTTATTTGCATAATTAATATCTAGTTATTTACATAATTAATATCTAGTTATTTACATAATTAATATCTAGTTATTTGCATAATTAATATCTAGTTATTTGCATAATTGATATCTAGTTAGTTGCATAATTAATATCTAGTTATTTGCATAATTAATATCTAGTTATTTGCATAATTGATATCTAGTTAGTTGCATAATTAATATCTAGTTATTTGCATAATTAATATCTAGTTAGTTGCATAATTGATATCTAGTTATTTGCATACTTGATATCTAGTTAGTTGCATAATTAATATCTAGTTATTTACATAATTAATATCTAGTTATTTGCATAATTAATATCTAGTTAGTTGCATAATTGATATCTAGTTATTTGCATAATTAATATCTAGTTAGTTGCATAATTGTTATCTAGTTATTTACATAATTAATATCTAGTTATTTGCATAATTGATATCTAGTTATTCTTATAATTAATATCTAGTTATTTGCATAATTAATATCTAGTTAGTTGCATAATTGATATCTAGTTATTTGCATAATTAATATCTAGTTATTTGCATAATTAATATCTAGTTATTTACATAATTAATATCTAGTTATTTGCATAATTAATATCTAGTCATTTACATAATTGATATCTAGTTATTTATATAATTGATATCTAGTTATTTGCATAATTAATATCTAGTTATTTACATAATTAATATCTAGTTATTTGCATAATTAATATGTAGTTAGTTTCATAATTGATATCTAGTTATTTGTATAATTAATATCTAATTAGTTGCATACTTGATATCTAGTTAGTTGCATAATTAATATCTAGTTATTTACATAATTAATATCTAGTTATTTACATAATTAATATCTAGTTGTTTGCATAATTAATATCTAGTTAGTTGCATAATTGATATCTAGTTATTTGTATAATTAATATCTAGTTATTTGCATAATTAATATCTAGTTAGTTGCATAATTAATATCTAGTTATTTACATAATTGATATCTAGTTATTTATATAATTGGTATCTAGTTATTTGCATAATTAATATCTAGTTATTTGCATAATTAATATCTAGTTATTTACATAATTAATATCTAGTTAGTTGCATAATTAATATCTAGTTATTTACATAATTAATATATAGTTAGTTGCATAATTAATATCTAGTTATTTATATAATTAATATCTAGTTAGTTGCATAATTGATATCTAGTTATTTGCATAATTAATATCTAGTTATTTGCATAATTAATATCTAGTTATTTACATAATTAATATCTAGTTATTTGCATAATTAATATCTAGTTATTTACATAATTGATATCTAGTTATTTATATAATTGATATCTAGTTATTTGCATAATTAATATCTAGTTATTTACATAATTAATATCTAGTTATTTGCATAATTAATATCTAGTTAGTTGCATAATTGATATCTAGTTATTTGTATAATTAATATCTAGTTAGTTGCATACTTGATATCTAGTTAGTTGCATAATTAATATCTAGTTATTTACATAATTAATATCTAGTTATTTACATAATTAATATCTAGTTGTTTACATAATTAATATCTAGTTAGTTGCATAATTGATATCTAGTTATTTGTATAATTAATATCTAGTTATTTGCATAATTAATATCTAGTTAGTTGCATAATTAATATCTAGTTAGTTGCATAATTGATATCTAGTTATTTGCATAATTAATATCTAGTTATTTGCATAATTAATATCTAGTTAGTTGCATAATTAATATCTAGTTAGTTGCATAATTAATATCTAGTTATTCTTATAATTAATATCTAGTTAGTTGCATAATTAATATCTAGTTATTCTTATAATTAATATCTAGTTATTTACATAATTGATATCTAGTGATTCATATAATTAATATCTAGTTAGTTGCATAATTAATATCTAGTTAGTTGCATAATTAATATCTAGTTATTTACATAATTAATATCTAGTTATTTGCATAATTAATATCTAGTTATTTACATAATTAATATCTAGTTATTTGCATAATTAATATCTAGTTATTTACATAATTAATATCTAGTTATTTACATAATTAATATCTAGTTATTTTGATAATTAATATCTAGTTATTTGCATAATTTATATCTAGTTATTTGCATAATTAATATCTAGTTATTTGCATAATTAATATCTAGTTATTTACATAATTAATATCTAGTTATTTACATAATTAATATCTAGTTATTTGCATAATTAATATCTAGTTATTTGCATAATTGATATCTAGTTAGTTGCATAATTAATATCTAGTTATTTGCATAATTAATATCTAGTTATTTGCATAATTGATATCTAGTTAGTTGCATAATTAATATCTAGTTATTTGCATAATTAATATCTAGTTAGTTGCATAATTGATATCTAGTTATTTGCATAATTAATATCTAGTTATTTGCATAATTAATATCTAGTTATTTACATAATTAATATCTAGTTATTTGCATAATTAATATCTAGTTATTTGCATAATTGATATCTAGTTATTTGTATAATTAATATCTAGTTATTTACATAATTAATATCTAGTTATTTGCATAATTGATATCTAGTTATTTGCATAATTGATATCTAGTTATTTGTATAATTAATATCTAGTTAGTTGCATAATTAATATCTAGTTATTTGCATAATTAATATCTAGTTATTTGCATAATTGATATCTAGTTATTCTTATAATTAATATCTAGTTATTTGCATAATTAATATCTAGTTATTTGCATAATTAATATCTAGTTATTTACATAATTAATATCTAGTTATTTACATAATTAATATCTAGTTATCTGCATAATTAATATCTAGTTATTTGCATAATTAATATCTAGTTAGTTGCATAATTGATATCTAGTTAGTTGCATAATTAATATCTAGTTATTTGCATAATTAATATCTAGTTATTTACATAATTAATATCTAGTTAGCTGCATAATTAATATCTAGTTATTTACATAATTAATATATAGTTAGTTGCATAATTAATATCTAGTTATTTATATAATTAATATCTAGTTAGTTGCATAATTGATATCTAGTTATTTACATAATTAATATCTAGTTATTTGCATAATTGATATCTAGTTATTCTTATAATTAATATCTAGTTATTTGCATAATTAATATCTAGTTAGTTGCATAATTAATATCTAGTTATTTGCATAATTAATATCTAGTTATTTGCATAATTGATATCTAGTTATTCTTATAATTAATATCTAGTTATTTGCATAATTAATATCTAGTTATTTGCATAATTAATATCTAGTTATTTACATAATTAATATCTAGTTATTTACATAATTAATATCTAGTTATCTGCATAATTAATATCTAGTTATTTGCATAATTAATATCTAGTTAGTTGCATAATTGATATCTAGTTAGTTGCATAATTAATATCTAGTTATTTGCATAATTAATATCTAGTTATTTACATAATTAATATCTAGTTATTTGCATAATTAATATCTAGTTATTTGCATAATTAATATCTAGTTATTTACATAATTAATATCTAGTTATTTGCATAATTAATATCTAGTTATTTACATAATTGATATCTAGTTATTTATATAATTGATATCTAGTTATTTGCATAATTAATATCTAGTTATTTACATAATTAATATCTAGTTATTTGCATAATTAATATCTAGTTAGTTGCATAATTGATATCTAGTTATTTGTATAATTAATATCTAGTTAGTTGCATACTTGATATCTAGTTAGTTGCATAATTAATATCTAGTTATTTACATAATTAATATCTAGTTATTTACATAATTAATATCTAGTTGTTTGCATAATTAATATCTAGTTAGTTGCATAATTGATATCTAGTTATTTGTATAATTAATATCTAGTTATTTGCATAATTAATATCTAGTTAGTTGCATAATTAATATCTAGTTAGTTGCATAATTGATATCTAGTTATTTGCATAATTAATATCTAGTTATTTGCATAATTAATATCTAGTTAGTTGCATAATTAATATCTAGTTAGTTGCATAATTAATATCTAGTTATTCTTATAATTAATATCTAGTTAGTTGCATAATTAATATCTAGTTATTCTTATAATTAATATCTAGTTATTTACATAATTGATATCTAGTGATTCATATAATTAATATCTAGTTAGTTGCATAATTAATATCTAGTTAGTTGCATAATTAATATCTAGTTATTTACATAATTAATATCTAGTTATTTGCATAATTAATATCTAGTTATTTACATAATTAATATCTAGTTAGTTGCATAATTAATATCTAGTTATTTACATAATTAATATATAGTTAGTTGCATAATTAATATCTAGTTAGTTGCATAATTAATATCTAGTTATTTACATAATTAATATCTAGTTATTTGCATAATTAATATCTAGTTATTTACATAATTAATATCTAGTTAGTTGCATAATTAATATCTAGTTATTTACATAATTAATATATAGTTAGTTGCATAATTAATATCTAGTTATTTATATAATTAATATCTAGTTAGTTGCATAATTGATATCTAGTTATTTGTATAATTAATATCTAGTTAGTTACATAATTGATATCTAGTTATTTGTATAATTGATATTTAGTTATTTACATAATTAATATCTAGTTATTTGCATAATTGATATCTAGTTATTTGCATAATTGATATCTAGTTATTTGTATAATTAATATCTAGTTAGTTGCATAATTGTTATCTAGTTATTTACATAATTAATATCTAGTTATTTGCATAATTGATATCTAGTTATTCTTATAATTAATATCTAGTTATTTGCATAATTAATATCTAGTTATTTGCATAATTAATATTTAGTTATTTACATAATTAATATCTAGTTATTTACATAATTAATATCTAGTTATCTGCATAATTAATATCTAGTTATTTGCATAATTAATATCTAGTTAGTTGCATAATTGATATCTAGTTAGTTGCATAATTAATATCTAGTTATTTGCATAATTAATATCTAGTTATTTACATAATTAATATCTAGTTAGCTGCATAATTAATATCTAGTTATTTACATAATTAATATATAGTTATTCTTATAATTAATATCTAGTTATTTGCATAATTAATATCTAGTTAGTTGCATAATTGATATCTAGTTATTTGCATAATTAATATCTAGTTAGTTGCATAATTGTTATCTAGTTATTTACATAATTAATATCTAGTTATTTGCATAATTGATATCTAGTTATTCTTATAATTAATATCTAGTTATTTGCATAATTAATATCTAGTTAGTTGCATAATTGATATCTAGTTATTTGCATAATTAATATCTAGTTATTTGCATAATTAATATCTAGTTATTTACATAATTAATATCTAGTTATTTGCATAATTAATATCTAGTCATTTACATAATTGATATCTAGTTATTTATATAATTGATATCTAGTTATTTGCATAATTAATATCTAGTTATTTACATAATTAATATCTAGTTATTTGCATAATTAATATGTAGTTAGTTTCATAATTTATATCTAGTTATTTGTATAATTAATATCTAATTAGTTGCATACTTGATATCTAGTTAGTTGCATAATTAATATCTAGTTATTTACATAATTAATATCTAGTTATTTACATAATTAATATCTAGTTGTTTGCATAATTAATATCTAGTTAGTTGCATAATTGATATCTAGTTATTTGTATAATTAATATCTAGTTATTTGCATAATTAATATCTAGTTAGTTGCATAATTAATATCTAGTTATTTACATAATTGATATCTAGTTATTTATATAATTGGTATCTAGTTATTTGCATAATTAATATCTAGTTATTTGCATAATTAATATCTAGTTATTTACATAATTAATATCTAGTTAGTTGCATAATTAATATCTAGTTATTTACATAATTAATATATAGTTAGTTGCATAATTAATATCTAGTTATTTATATAATTAATATCTAGTTAGTTGCATAATTGATATCTAGTTATTTGCATAATTAATATCTAGTTATTTGCATAATTAATATCTAGTTATTTACATAATTAATATCTAGTTATTTGCATAATTAATATCTAGTTATTTACATAATTGATATCTAGTTATTTATATAATTGATATCTAGTTATTTGCATAATTAATATCTAGTTATTTACATAATTAATATCTAGTTATTTGCATAATTAATATCTAGTTAGTTGCATAATTGATATCTAGTTATTTGTATAATTAATATCTAGTTAGTTGCATACTTGATATCTAGTTAGTTGCATAATTAATATCTAGTTATTTACATAATTAATATCTAGTTATTTACATAATTAATATCTAGTTATTTGCATAATTGATATCTAGTTATTTGCATAATTAATATCTAGTTATTTGCATAATTAATATCTAGTTATTTACATAATTAATATCTAGTTATTTGCATAATTAATATCTAGTCATTTACATAATTGATATCTAGTTATTTATATAATTGATATCTAGTTATTTGCATAATTAATATCTAGTTATTTACATAATTAATATCTAGTTATTTGCATAATTAATATGTAGTTAGTTTCATAATTGATATCTAGTTATTTGTATAATTAATATCTAATTAGTTGCATACTTGATATCTAGTTAGTTGCATAATTAATATCTAGTTATTTACATAATTAATATCTAGTTATTTACATAATTAATATCTAGTTGTTTGCATAATTAATATCTAGTTAGTTGCATAATTGATATCTAGTTATTTGTATAATTAATATCTAGTTATTTGCATAATTAATATCTAGTTAGTTGCATAATTAATATCTAGTTATTTACATAATTGATATCTAGTTATTTATATAATTGGTATCTAGTTATTTGCATAATTAATATCTAGTTATTTGCATAATTAATATCTAGTTATTTACATAATTAATATCTAGTTAGTTGCATAATTAATATCTAGTTATTTACATAATTAATATATAGTTAGTTGCATAATTAATATCTAGTTATTTATATAATTAATATCTAGTTAGTTGCATAATTGATATCTAGTTATTTGCATAATTAATATCTAGTTATTTGCATAATTAATATCTAGTTATTTACATAATTAATATCTAGTTATTTGCATAATTAATATCTAGTTATTTACATAATTGATATCTAGTTATTTATATAATTGATATCTAGTTATTTGCATAATTAATATCTAGTTATTTACATAATTAATATCTAGTTATTTGCATAATTAATATCTAGTTAGTTGCATAATTGATATCTAGTTATTTGTATAATTAATATCTAGTTAGTTGCATACTTGATATCTAGTTAGTTGCATAATTAATATCTAGTTATTTACATAATTAATATCTAGTTATTTACATAATTAATATCTAGTTGTTTGCATAATTAATATCTAGTTAGTTGCATAATTGATATCTAGTTATTTGTATAATTAATATCTAGTTATTTGCATAATTAATATCTAGTTAGTTGCATAATTAATATCTAGTTATTTGCATAATTGATATCTAGTTATTTGTATAATTAATATCTAGTTATTTACATAATTAATATCTAGTTATTTGCATAATTGATATCTAGTTATTTGCATAATTGATATCTAGTTATTTGTATAATTAATATCTAGTTATTTGCATAATTAATATCTAGTTAGTTGCATAATTAATATCTAGTTAGTTGCATAATTGATATCTAGTTATTTGCATAATTAATATCTAGTTATTTGCATAATTAATATCTAGTTAGTTGCATAATTAATATCTAGTTAGTTGCATAATTAATATCTAGTTATTCTTATAATTAATATCTAGTTAGTTGCATAATTAATATCTAGTTATTCTTATAATTAATATCTAGTTATTTACATAATTGATATCTAGTGATTCATATAATTAATATCTAGTTAGTTGCATAATTAATATCTAGTTAGTTGCATAATTAATATCTAGTTATTTACATAATTAATATCTAGTTATTTGCATAATTAATATCTAGTTATTTACATAATTAATATCTAGTTATTTGCATAATTAATATCTAGTTATTTACATAATTAATATCTAGTTATTTACATAATTAATATCTAGTTATTTTGATAATTAATATCTAGTTATTTGCATAATTTATATCTAGTTATTTGCATAATTAATATCTAGTTATTTACATAATTAATATCTAGTTATTTACATAATTAATATCTAGTTATTTACATAATTAATATCTAGTTATTTGCATAATTAATATCTAGTTATTTGCATAATTGATATCTAGTTAGTTGCATAATTAATATCTAGTTATTTGCATAATTAATATCTAGTTATTTGCATAATTGATATCTAGTTAGTTGCATAATTAATATCTAGTTATTTGCATAATTAATATCTAGTTAGTTGCATAATTGATATCTAGTTATTTGCATAATTAATATCTAGTTATTTGCATAATTAATATCTAGTTATTTACATAATTAATATCTAGTTATTTGCATAATTAATATCTAGTTATTTGCATAATTGATATCTAGTTATTTGTATAATTAATATCTAGTTATTTACATAATTAATATCTAGTTATTTGCATAATTGATATCTAGTTATTTGCATAATTGATATCTAGTTATTTGTATAATTAATATCTAGTTAGTTGCATAATTGTTATCTAGTTATTTACATAATTAATATCTAGTTATTTGCATAATTGATATCTAGTTATTCTTATAATTAATATCTAGTTATTTGCATAATTAATATCTAGTTATTTGCATAATTAATATCTAGTTATTTACATAATTAATATCTAGTTATTTACATAATTAATATCTAGTTATCTGCATAATTAATATCTAGTTATTTGCATAATTAATATCTAGTTAGTTGCATAATTGATATCTAGTTAGTTGCATAATTAATATCTAGTTATTTGCATAATTAATATCTAGTTATTTACATAATTAATATCTAGTTAGCTGCATAATTAATATCTAGTTATTTACATAATTAATATATAGTTAGTTGCATAATTAATATCTAGTTATTTATATAATTAATATCTAGTTAGTTGCATAATTGATATCTAGTTATTTACATAATTAATATCTAGTTATTTGCATAATTGATATCTAGTTATTCTTATAATTAATATCTAGTTATTTGCATAATTAATATCTAGTTAGTTGCATAATTGATATCTAGTTATTTGCATAATTAATATCTAGTTATTTGCATAATTAATATCTAGTTATTTACATAATTAATATCTAGTTATTTGCATAATTAATATCTAGTCATTTACATAATTGATATCTAGTTATTTATATAATTGATATCTAGTTATTTGCATAATTAATATCTAGTTATTTACATAATTAATATCTAGTTATTTGCATAATTAATATGTAGTTAGTTTCATAATTGATATCTAGTTATTTGTATAATTAATATCTAATTAGTTGCATACTTGATATCTAGTTAGTTGCATAATTAATATCTAGTTATTTACATAATTAATATCTAGTTATTTACATAATTAATATCTAGTTGTTTGCATAATTAATATCTAGTTAGTTGCATAATTGATATCTAGTTATTTGCATAATTAATATCTAGTTATTTACATAATTAATATCTAGTTAGCTGCATAATTAATATCTAGTTATTTACATAATTAATATATAGTTAGTTGCATAATTAATATCTAGTTATTTATATAATTAATATCTAGTTAGTTGCATAATTGATATCTAGTTATTTACATAATTAATATCTAGTTATTTGCATAATTGATATCTAGTTATTCTTATAATTAATATCTAGTTATTTGCATAATTAATATCTAGTTAGTTGCATAATTGATATCTAGTTATTTGCATAATTAATATCTAGTTAGTTGCATAATTGTTATCTAGTTATTTACATAATTAATATCTAGTTATTTGCATAATTGATATCTAGTTATTCTTATAATTAATATCTAGTTATTTGCATAATTAATATCTAGTTAGTTGCATAATTGATATCTAGTTATTTGCATAATTAATATCTAGTTATTTGCATAATTAATATCTAGTTATTTACATAATTAATATCTAGTTATTTGCATAATTAATATCTAGTCATTTACATAATTGATATCTAGTTATTTATATAATTGATATCTAGTTATTTGCATAATTAATATCTAGTTATTTACATAATTAATATCTAGTTATTTGCATAATTAATATGTAGTTAGTTTCATAATTTATATCTAGTTATTTGTATAATTAATATCTAATTAGTTGCATACTTGATATCTAGTTAGTTGCATAATTAATATCTAGTTATTTACATAATTAATATCTAGTTGTTTGCATAATTAATATCTAGTTAGTTGCATAATTGATATCTAGTTATTTGTATAATTAATATCTAGTTATTTGCATAATTAATATCTAGTTAGTTGCATAATTAATATCTAGTTATTTACATAATTGATATCTAGTTATTTATATAATTGGTATCTAGTTATTTGCATAATTAATATCTAGTTATTTGCATAATTAATATCTAGTTATTTACATAATTAATATCTAGTTAGTTGCATAATTAATATCTAGTTATTTACATAATTAATATATAGTTAGTTGCATAATTAATATCTAGTTATTTATATAATTAATATCTAGTTAGTTGCATAATTGATATCTAGTTATTTACATAATTAATATCTAGTTATTTGCATAATTAATATCTAGTTATTTACATAATTGATATCTAGTTATTTATATAATTGATATCTAGTTATTTGCATAATTAATATCTAGTTATTTACATAATTAATATCTAGTTATTTGCATAATTAATATCTAGTTAGTTGCATAATTGATATCTAGTTATTTGTATAATTAATATCTAGTTAGTTGCATACTTGATATCTAGTTAGTTGCATAATTAATATCTAGTTATTTACATAATTAATATCTAGTTATTTACATAATTAATATCTAGTTGTTTGCATAATTAATATCTAGTTAGTTGCATAATTGATATCTAGTTATTTGTATAATTAATATCTAGTTATTTGCATAATTAATATCTAGTTAGTTGCATAATTAATATCTAGTTAGTTGCATAATTGATATCTAGTTATTTGCATAATTAATATCTAGTTATTTGCATAATTAATATCTAGTTAGTTGCATAATTAATATCTAGTTAGTTGCATAATTAATATCTAGTTATTCTTATAATTAATATCTAGTTAGTTGCATAATTAATATCTAGTTATTCTTATAATTAATATCTAGTTATTTACATAATTGATATCTAGTGATTCATATAATTAATATCTAGTTAGTTGCATAATTAATATCTAGTTAGTTGCATAATTAATATCTAGTTATTTGCATAATTAATATCTAGTTATTTGCATAATTGATATCTAGTTATTCTTATAATTAATATCTAGTTATTTGCATAATTAATATCTAGTTATTTGCATAATTAATATCTAGTTATTTACATAATTAATATCTAGTTATTTACATAATTAATATCTAGTTATCTGCATAATTAATATCTAGTTATTTGCATAATTAATATCTAGTTAGTTGCATAATTGATATCTAGTTAGTTGCATAATTAATATCTAGTTATTTGTATAATTAATATTTAGTTATTTGTATAATTAATATCTAGTTATTTGCATAATTGATATCTAGTTATTTGCATAATTAATATCTAGTTATTTGCATAATTAATATCTAGTTAGTTGCATAATTAATATCTAGTTAGTTGCATAATTAATATCTAGTTATTTGTATAATTAATATCTAGTTATTTGCATAATTAATATCTAGTTAGTTGCATAATTGATATCTAGTTAGTTGCATAATTAATATCTAGTTAGTTGCATAATTAATATCTAGTTATTTGTATAATTAATATCTAGTTATTTGTATAATTAATATCTAGTTATTTGCATAATTAATATCTAGTTATTTGCATAATTAATATCTAGTTAGTTGCATAATTGATATCTAGTTATTTGCATAATTAATATCTAGTTATTTGCATAATTAATATCTAGTTAGTTGCATAATTAATATCTAGTTAGTTGCATAATTAATATATAGTTATTTGTATAATTAATATCTAGTTATTTGTATAATTAATATCTAGTTATTTGCATAATTGATATCTAGTTATTTGCATACTTGATATCTAGTTAGTTGCATAATTAATATCTAGTTATTTACATAATTAATATCTAGTTATTTACATAATTAATATCTAGTTGTTTGCATAATTAATATCTAGTTAGTTGCATAATTGATATCTAGTTATGTGTATAATTAATATCTAGTTATTTGCATAATTAATATCTAGTTATTTGTATAATTAATATCTAGTTATTTGCATAATTAATATCTAGTTATTTTGATAATTAATATCTAGTTATTTGCATAATTTATATCTAGTTATTTGCATAATTAATATCTAGTTATTTGCATAATTAATATCTAGTTATTTACATAATTAATATCTAGTTATTTACATAATTAATATCTAGTTATTTGCATAATTAATATCTAGTTATTTGCATAATTGATATCTAGTTAGTTGCATAATTAATATCTAGTTATTTGCATAATTAATATCTAGTTATTTGCATAATTGATATCTAGTTAGTTGCATAATTAATATCTAGTTATTTGCATAATTAATATCTAGTTAGTTGCATAATTGATATCTAGTTATTTGCATACTTGATATCTAGTTAGTTGCATAATTAATATCTAGTTATTTACATAATTAATATCTAGTTATTTGCATAATTAATATCTAGTTAGTTGCATAATTGATATCTAGTTATTTGCATAATTAATATCTAGTTAGTTGCATAATTGTTATCTAGTTATTTACATAATTAATATCTAGTTATTTGCATAATTGATATCTAGTTATTCTTATAATTAATATCTAGTTATTTGCATAATTAATATCTAGTTAGTTGCATAATTGATATCTAGTTATTTGCATAATTAATATCTAGTTATTTGCATAATTAATATCTAGTTATTTACATAATTAATATCTAGTTATTTGCATAATTAATATCTAGTCATTTACATAATTGATATCTAGTTATTTATATAATTGATATCTAGTTATTTGCATAATTAATATCTAGTTATTTACATAATTAATATCTAGTTATTTGCATAATTAATATGTAGTTAGTTTCATAATTGATATCTAGTTATTTGTATAATTAATATCTAATTAGTTGCATACTTGATATCTAGTTAGTTGCATAATTAATATCTAGTTATTTACATAATTAATATCTAGTTATTTACATAATTAATATCTAGTTGTTTGCATAATTAATATCTAGTTAGTTGCATAATTGATATCTAGTTATTTGTATAATTAATATCTAGTTATTTGCATAATTAATATCTAGTTAGTTGCATAATTAATATCTAGTTATTTACATAATTGATATCTAGTTATTTATATAATTGGTATCTAGTTATTTGCATAATTAATATCTAGTTATTTGCATAATTAATATCTAGTTATTTACATAATTAATATCTAGTTAGTTGCATAATTAATATCTAGTTATTTACATAATTAATATATAGTTAGTTGCATAATTAATATCTAGTTATTTATATAATTAATATCTAGTTAGTTGCATAATTGATATCTAGTTATTTGCATAATTAATATCTAGTTATTTGCATAATTAATATCTAGTTATTTACATAATTAATATCTAGTTATTTGCATAATTAATATCTAGTTATTTACATAATTGATATCTAGTTATTTATATAATTGATATCTAGTTATTTGCATAATTAATATCTAGTTATTTACATAATTAATATCTAGTTATTTGCATAATTAATATCTAGTTAGTTGCATAATTGATATCTAGTTATTTGTATAATTAATATCTAGTTAGTTGCATACTTGATATCTAGTTAGTTGCATAATTAATATCTAGTTATTTACATAATTAATATCTAGTTATTTACATAATTAATATCTAGTTGTTTGCATAATTAATATCTAGTTAGTTGCATAATTGATATCTAGTTATTTGTATAATTAATATCTAGTTATTTGCATAATTAATATCTAGTTAGTTGCATAATTAATATCTAGTTAGTTGCATAATTGATATCTAGTTATTTGCATAATTAATATCTAGTTATTTGCATAATTAATATCTAGTTAGTTGCATAATTAATATCTAGTTAGTTGCATAATTAATATCTAGTTATTCTTATAATTAATATCTAGTTAGTTGCATAATTAATATCTAGTTATTCTTATAATTAATATCTAGTTATTTACATAATTGATATCTAGTGATTCATATAATTAATATCTAGTTAGTTGCATAATTAATATCTAGTTAGTTGCATAATTAATATCTAGTTATTTACATAATTAATATCTAGTTATTTGCATAATTAATATCTAGTTATTTACATAATTAATATCTAGTTATTTGCATAATTAATATCTAGTTATTTACATAATTAATATCTAGTTATTTACATAATTAATATCTAGTTATTTTGATAATTAATATCTAGTTATTTGCATAATTTATATCTAGTTATTTGCATAATTAATATCTAGTTATTTGCATAATTAATATCTAGTTATTTACATAATTAATATCTAGTTATTTACATAATTAATATCTAGTTATTTGCATAATTAATATCTAGTTATTTGCATAATTGATATCTAGTTAGTTGCATAATTAATATCTAGTTATTTGCATAATTAATATCTAGTTATTTGCATAATTGATATCTAGTTAGTTGCATAATTAATATCTAGTTATTTGCATAATTAATATCTAGTTAGTTGCATAATTGATATCTAGTTATTTGCATAATTAATATCTAGTTATTTGCATAATTAATATCTAGTTATTTACATAATTAATATCTAGTTATTTGCATAATTAATATCTAGTTATTTGCATAATTGATATCTAGTTATTTGTATAATTAATATCTAGTTATTTACATAATTAATATCTAGTTATTTGCATAATTGATATCTAGTTATTTGCATAATTGATATCTAGTTATTTGTATAATTAATATCTAGTTAGTTGCATAATTAATATCTAGTTATTTGCATAATTAATATCTAGTTATTTGCATAATTGATATCTAGTTATTCTTATAATTAATATCTAGTTATTTGCATAATTAATATCTAGTTATTTGCATAATTAATATCTAGTTATTTACATAATTAATATCTAGTTATTTACATAATTAATATCTAGTTATCTGCATAATTAATATCTAGTTATTTGCATAATTAATATCTAGTTAGTTGCATAATTGATATCTAGTTAGTTGCATAATTAATATCTAGTTATT
Organism: Osedax frankpressi; assembly: GCA_964035775.1. NCBI lineage: Eukaryota > Metazoa > Annelida > Polychaeta > Sabellida > Siboglinidae > Osedax > Osedax frankpressi. The sequence goes on from OZ038317.1 coordinate 1,760,494, forward strand.
TGCATAATTAATATCTAGTTATTTACATAATTAATATCTAGTTAGCTGCATAATTAATATCTAGTTATTTACATAATTAATATATAGTTAGTTGCATAATTAATATCTAGTTATTTATATAATTAATATCTAGTTAGTTGCATAATTGATATCTAGTTATTTACATAATTAATATCTAGTTATTTGCATAATTGATATCTAGTTATTCTTATAATTAATATCTAGTTATTTGCATAATTAATATCTAGTTAGTTGCATAATTAATATCTAGTTATTTGCATAATTAATATCTAGTTATTTGCATAATTGATATCTAGTTATTCTTATAATTAATATCTAGTTATTTGCATAATTAATATCTAGTTATTTGCATAATTAATATCTAGTTATTTACATAATTAATATCTAGTTATTTACATAATTAATATCTAGTTATCTGCATAATTAATATCTAGTTATTTGCATAATTAATATCTAGTTAGTTGCATAATTGATATCTAGTTAGTTGCATAATTAATATCTAGTTATTTGCATAATTAATATCTAGTTATTTACATAATTAATATCTAGTTATTTGCATAATTAATATCTAGTTATTTGCATAATTAATATCTAGTTATTTACATAATTAATATCTAGTTATTTGCATAATTAATATCTAGTTATTTACATAATTGATATCTAGTTATTTATATAATTGATATCTAGTTATTTGCATAATTAATATCTAGTTATTTACATAATTAATATCTAGTTATTTGCATAATTAATATCTAGTTAGTTGCATAATTGATATCTAGTTATTTGTATAATTAATATCTAGTTAGTTGCATACTTGATATCTAGTTAGTTGCATAATTAATATCTAGTTATTTACATAATTAATATCTAGTTATTTACATAATTAATATCTAGTTGTTTGCATAATTAATATCTAGTTAGTTGCATAATTGATATCTAGTTATTTGTATAATTAATATCTAGTTATTTGCATAATTAATATCTAGTTAGTTGCATAATTAATATCTAGTTAGTTGCATAATTGATATCTAGTTATTTGCATAATTAATATCTAGTTATTTGCATAATTAATATCTAGTTAGTTGCATAATTAATATCTAGTTAGTTGCATAATTAATATCTAGTTATTCTTATAATTAATATCTAGTTAGTTGCATAATTAATATCTAGTTATTCTTATAATTAATATCTAGTTATTTACATAATTAATATCTAGTTAGTTGCATAATTAATATCTAGTTATTTACATAATTAATATCTAGTTATTTGCATAATTAATATCTAGTTATTTACATAATTAATATCTAGTTAGTTGCATAATTAATATCTAGTTATTTACATAATTAATATATAGTTAGTTGCATAATTAATATCTAGTTAGTTGCATAATTAATATCTAGTTATTTACATAATTAATATCTAGTTATTTGCATAATTAATATCTAGTTATTTACATAATTAATATCTAGTTAGTTGCATAATTAATATCTAGTTATTTACATAATTAATATATAGTTAGTTGCATAATTAATATCTAGTTATTTATATAATTAATATCTAGTTAGTTGCATAATTGATATCTAGTTATTTGTATAATTAATATCTAGTTAGTTACATAATTGATATCTAGTTATTTGTATAATTGATATTTAGTTATTTACATAATTAATATCTAGTTATTTGCATAATTGATATCTAGTTATTTGCATAATTGATATCTAGTTATTTGTATAATTAATATCTAGTTAGTTGCATAATTGTTATCTAGTTATTTACATAATTAATATCTAGTTATTTGCATAATTGATATCTAGTTATTCTTATAATTAATATCTAGTTATTTGCATAATTAATATCTAGTTATTTGCATAATTAATATTTAGTTATTTACATAATTAATATCTAGTTATTTACATAATTAATATCTAGTTATCTGCATAATTAATATCTAGTTATTTGCATAATTAATATCTAGTTAGTTGCATAATTGATATCTAGTTAGTTGCATAATTAATATCTAGTTATTTGCATAATTAATATCTAGTTATTTACATAATTAATATCTAGTTAGCTGCATAATTAATATCTAGTTATTTACATAATTAATATATAGTTAGTTGCATAATTAATATCTAGTTATTTATATAATTAATATCTAGTTAGTTGCATAATTGATATCTAGTTATTTACATAATTAATATCTAGTTATTTGCATAATTGATATCTAGTTATTCTTATAATTAATATCTAGTTATTTGCATAATTAATATCTAGTTAGTTGCATAATTGATATCTAGTTATTTGCATAATTAATATCTAGTTAGTTGCATAATTGTTATCTAGTTATTTACATAATTAATATCTAGTTATTTGCATAATTGATATCTAGTTATTCTTATAATTAATATCTAGTTATTTGCATAATTAATATCTAGTTAGTTGCATAATTGATATCTAGTTATTTGCATAATTAATATCTAGTTATTTGCATAATTAATATCTAGTTATTTACATAATTAATATCTAGTTATTTGCATAATTAATATCTAGTCATTTACATAATTGATATCTAGTTATTTATATAATTGATATCTAGTTATTTGCATAATTAATATCTAGTTATTTACATAATTAATATCTAGTTATTTGCATAATTAATATGTAGTTAGTTTCATAATTTATATCTAGTTATTTGTATAATTAATATCTAATTAGTTGCATACTTGATATCTAGTTAGTTGCATAATTAATATCTAGTTATTTACATAATTAATATCTAGTTATTTACATAATTAATATCTAGTTGTTTGCATAATTAATATCTAGTTAGTTGCATAATTGATATCTAGTTATTTGTATAATTAATATCTAGTTATTTGCAAAATTAATATCTAGTTAGTTGCATAATTAATATCTAGTTATTTACATAATTGATATCTAGTTATTTATATAATTGGTATCTAGTTATTTGCATAATTAATATCTAGTTATTTGCATAATTAATATCTAGTTATTTACATAATTAATATCTAGTTAGTTGCATAATTAATATCTAGTTATTTACATAATTAATATATAGTTAGTTGCATAATTAATATCTAGTTATTTATATAATTAATATCTAGTTAGTTGCATAATTGATATCTAGTTATTTGCATAATTAATATCTAGTTATTTGCATAATTAATATCTAGTTATTTACATAATTAATATCTAGTTATTTGCATAATTAATATCTAGTTATTTACATAATTGATATCTAGTTATTTATATAATTGATATCTAGTTATTTGCATAATTAATATCTAGTTATTTACATAATTAATATCTAGTTATTTGCATAATTAATATCTAGTTAGTTGCATAATTGATATCTAGTTATTTGTATAATTAATATCTAGTTAGTTGCATACTTGATATCTAGTTAGTTGCATAATTAATATCTAGTTATTTACATAATTAATATCTAGTTATTTACATAATTAATATCTAGTTGTTTGCATAATTAATATCTAGTTAGTTGCATAATTGATATCTAGTTATTTGTATAATTAATATCTAGTTATTTGCATAATTAATATCTAGTTAGTTGCATAATTAATATCTAGTTAGTTGCATAATTGATATCTAGTTATTTGCATAATTAATATCTAGTTATTTGCATAATTAATATCTAGTTAGTTGCATAATTAATATCTAGTTAGTTGCATAATTAATATCTAGTTATTCTTATAATTAATATCTAGTTAGTTGCATAATTAATATCTAGTTATTCTTATAATTAATATCTAGTTATTTACATAATTGATATCTAGTGATTCATATAATTAATATCTAGTTAGTTGCATAATTAATATCTAGTTAGTTGCATAATTAATATCTAGTTATTTGCATAATTAATATCTAGTTATTTGCATAATTGATATCTAGTTATTCTTATAATTAATATCTAGTTATTTGCATAATTAATATCTAGTTATTTGCATAATTAATATCTAGTTATTTACATAATTAATATCTAGTTATTTACATAATTAATATCTAGTTATCTGCATAATTAATATCTAGTTATTTGCATAATTAATATCTAGTTAGTTGCATAATTGATATCTAGTTAGTTGCATAATTAATATCTAGTTATTTGTATAATTAATATTTAGTTATTTGTATAATTAATATCTAGTTATTTGCATAATTGATATCTAGTTATTTGCATAATTAATATCTAGTTATTTGCATAATTAATATCTAGTTAGTTGCATAATTAATATCTAGTTAGTTGCATAATTAATATCTAGTTATTTGTATAATTAATATCTAGTTATTTGCATAATTAATATCTAGTTAGTTGCATAATTGATATCTAGTTAGTTGCATAATTAATATCTAGTTAGTTGCATAATTAATATCTAGTTATTTGTATAATTAATATCTAGTTATTTGTATAATTAATATCTAGTTATTTGCATAATTAATATCTAGTTATTTGCATAATTAATATCTAGTTAGTTGCATAATTGATATCTAGTTATTTGCATAATTAATATCTAGTTATTTGCATAATTAATATCTAGTTAGTTGCATAATTAATATCTAGTTAGTTGCATAATTAATATATAGTTATTTGTATAATTAATATCTAGTTATTTGTATAATTAATATCTAGTTATTTGCATAATTGATATCTAGTTATTTGCATACTTGATATCTAGTTAGTTGCATAATTAATATCTAGTTATTTACATAATTAATATCTAGTTATTTACATAATTAATATCTAGTTGTTTGCATAATTAATATCTAGTTAGTTGCATAATTGATATCTAGTTATGTGTATAATTAATATCTAGTTATTTGCATAATTAATATCTAGTTATTTGTATAATTAATATCTAGTTATTTGCATAATTAATATCTAGTTATTTTGATAATTAATATCTAGTTATTTGCATAATTTATATCTAGTTATTTGCATAATTAATATCTAGTTATTTGCATAATTAATATCTAGTTATTTACATAATTAATATCTAGTTATTTACATAATTAATATCTAGTTATTTGCATAATTAATATCTAGTTATTTGCATAATTGATATCTAGTTAGTTGCATAATTAATATCTAGTTATTTGCATAATTAATATCTAGTTATTTGCATAATTAATATCTAGTTATTTGCATAATTGATATCTAGTTATTCTTATAATTAATATCTAGTTATTTGCATAATTAATATCTAGTTAGTTGCATAATTGATATCTAGTTATTTGCATAATTAATATCTAGTTATTTGCATAATTAATATCTAGTTATTTACATAATTAATATCTAGTTATTTGCATAATTAATATCTAGTCATTTACATAATTGATATCTAGTTATTTATATAATTGATATCTAGTTATTTGCATAATTAATATCTAGTTATTTACATAATTAATATCTAGTTATTTGCATAATTAATATGTAGTTAGTTTCATAATTGATATCTAGTTATTTGTATAATTAATATCTAATTAGTTGCATACTTGATATCTAGTTAGTTGCATAATTAATATCTAGTTATTTACATAATTAATATCTAGTTATTTACATAATTAATATCTAGTTGTTTGCATAATTAATATCTAGTTAGTTGCATAATTGATATCTAGTTATTTGTATAATTAATATCTAGTTATTTGCATAATTAATATCTAGTTAGTTGCATAATTAATATCTAGTTATTTACATAATTGATATCTAGTTATTTATATAATTGGTATATAGTTATTTGCATAATTAATATCTAGTTATTTGCATAATTAATATCTAGTTATTTACATAATTAATATCTAGTTAGTTGCATAATTAATATCTAGTTATTTACATAATTAATATATAGTTAGTTGCATAATTAATATCTAGTTATTTACATAATTAATATCTAGTTATTTGCATAATTAATATCTAGTTATTTACATAATTGATATCTAGTTATTTATATAATTGATATCTAGTTATTTGCATAATTAATATCTAGTTATTTACATAATTAATATCTAGTTATTTGCATAATTAATATCTAGTTAGTTGCATAATTGATATCTAGTTATTTGTATAATTAATATCTAGTTAGTTGCATACTTGATATCTAGTTAGTTGCATAATTAATATCTAGTTATTTACATAATTAATATCTAGTTATTTACATAATTAATATCTAGTTGTTTGCATAATTAATATCTAGTTAGTTGCATAATTGATATCTAGTTATTTGTATAATTAATATCTAGTTATTTGCATAATTAATATCTAGTTAGTTGCATAATTAATATCTAGTTAGTTGCATAATTGATATCTAGTTATTTGCATAATTAATATCTAGTTATTTGCATAATTAATATCTAGTTAGTTGCATAATTAATATCTAGTTAGTTGCATAATTAATATCTAGTTATTCTTATAATTAATATCTAGTTAGTTGCATAATTAATATCTAGTTATTCTTATAATTAACCCTTATTGCGTCAAAGGACCGGGGAGGATCCCTAGCGAAATAACCCAAGGATCGGAACGGATCGCAAATCAATTAAATACTTAATTACTTAAAATAAATTATTAAATTATATTAATATAATTCTAAAATATACATTTTATAGATAACAATCTAATGTATCATATTATATTAAAATAACAAACAGTTTATATGTTAATTTATTTAAATATTTAACCATATATTAAAAAAAATAATAATAAATTAAGCTTAATAATTTTTATTCAATTCGGGTTTAATAAAACATATATTTTATAATGTATAACATATATATATACTTAAAATTTTCGATCTATGCTTGTTTATTAGCATAAGTTTATTGTTGGGAATAAAAATTAAAGAAAAATAGTCCATATTGTTAATAAATGATGATTTAAACCCCAAAAAAATATGAAAATATTTTTTTAAAATGGTGGGAAAATGTGATCTATAAAGTTACTTATGTTGAACAAAAAATAATTACATATATCATTATAAAACTTATTAAATATATTAAAATAGTGAAATGTGAGAGAAACAAAGAGAGCGTTAGGGTGAATTCTGGCCCAATTTTTGTATGCATATTCCTAAATTATATATTTAATTTGGTAAAATAGCAATAAACAACTTTCTTATAATTTTATATTAAAAATTTTTTTTTAAAAATAGTTTACATGAATATAATTAATTATTATTTTATTTTAACATTAAATAGATAATATATTAGTTTGTAGTAGTTAAATATCTTTAATATGAGTTTTAGTTTTATATAAGAAATGTTCATGGTTCATGAGTTATGATAAATTAAATAATCCATACTAAATTAAATTTAGAAATGAATATTTAAAAAAATGTAATCGTAAATCGGACGTAATATACGGTGCCGTTTATATAACATAACTTTTTATATATTAATTATTTTAATTAAATTTAAAATCTATTATAAAGATTATTATATTATCTATTACTTTTACGAGATATGTATATACTTTAATTGAATATAAATATTAGTAAAATAATATTATGTAAATTTAACCAAATAACTAAAAAAAATAATTTTACATACTCTTGATATATTTGAAATTTATTGATTTTAATTATAAAATATACTATGTCATGTATATTTATGTTTTATTTAATATTCTTGTTACTTTTATATTCATTATATTAGTATGATCCGAGTTATGAGCTATGTTATTGACCATAGTAAAAAAATAAAAAACATGTAAAGTCTAGTGATTCCGATCAGCATGTAACGCAAAAGTTATTGACGCTAAAAGGGTTAATATCTAGTTATTTACATAATTGATATCTAGTGATTCATATAATTAATATCTAGTTAGTTGCATAATTAATATCTAGTTAGTTGCATAATTAATATCTAGTTATTTACATAATTAATATCTAGTTATTTGCATAATTAATATCTAGTTATTTACATAATTAATATCTAGTTATTTGCATAATTAATATCTAGTTATTTACATAATTAATATCTAGTTATTTACATAATTAATATCTAGTTATTTTGATAATTAATATCTAGTTATTTGCATAATTTATATCTAGTTATTTGCATAATTAATATCTAGTTATTTGCATAATTAATATCTAGTTATTTACATAATTAATATCTAGTTATTTACATAATTAATATCTAGTTATTTGCATAATTAATATCTAGTTATTTGCATAATTGATATCTAGTTAGTTGCATAATTAATATCTAGTTATTTGCATAATTAATATCTAGTTATTTGCATAATTGATATCTAGTTAGTTGCATAATTAATATCTAGTTATTTGCATAATTAATATCTAGTTAGTTGCATAATTGATATCTAGTTATTTGCATAATTAATATCTAGTTATTTGCATAATTAATATCTAGTTATTTACATAATTAATATCTAGTTATTTGCATAATTAATATCTAGTTATTTGCATAATTGATATCTAGTTATTTGTATAATTAATATCTAGTTATTTACATAATTAATATCTAGTTATTTGCATAATTGATATCTAGTTATTTGCATAATTGATATCTAGTTATTTGTATAATTAATATCTAGTTAGTTGCATAATTAATATCTAGTTATTTGCATAATTAATATCTAGTTATTTGCATAATTGATATCTAGTTATTCTTATAATTAATATCTAGTTATTTGCATAATTAATATCTAGTTATTTGCATAATTAATATCTAGTTATTTACATAATTAATATCTAGTTATTTACATAATTAATATCTAGTTATCTGCATAATTAATATCTAGTTATTTGCATAATTAATATCTAGTTAGTTGCATAATTGATATCTAGTTAGTTGCATAATTAATATCTAGTTATTTGCATAATTAATATCTAGTTATTTACATAATTAATATCTAGTTAGCTGCATAATTAATATCTAGTTATTTACATAATTAATATATAGTTAGTTGCATAATTAATATCTAGTTATTTATATAATTAATATCTAGTTAGTTGCATAATTGATATCTAGTTATTTACATAATTAATATCTAGTTATTTGCATAATTGATATCTAGTTATTCTTATAATTAATATCTAGTTATTTGCATAATTAATATCTAGTTAGTTGCATAATTGATATCTAGTTATTTGCATAATTAATATCTAGTTAGTTGCATAATTGTTATCTAGTTATTTACATAATTAATATCTAGTTATTTGCATAATTGATATCTAGTTATTCTTATAATTAATATCTAGTTATTTGCATAATTAATATCTAGTTAGTTGCATAATTGATATCTAGTTATTTGCATAATTAATATCTAGTTATTTGCATAATTAATATCTAGTTATTTACATAATTAATATCTAGTTATTTGCATAATTAATATCTAGTCATTTACATAATTGATATCTAGTTATTTATATAATTGATATCTAGTTATTTGCATAATTAATATCTAGTTATTTACATAATTAATATCTAGTTATTTGCATAATTAATATGTAGTTAGTTTCATAATTGATATCTAGTTATTTGTATAATTAATATCTAATTAGTTGCATACTTGATATCTAGTTAGTTGCATAATTAATATCTAGTTATTTACATAATTAATATCTAGTTATTTACATAATTAATATCTAGTTGTTTGCATAATTAATATCTAGTTAGTTGCATAATTGATATCTAGTTATTTGTATAATTAATATCTAGTTATTTGCATAATTAATATCTAGTTAGTTGCATAATTAATATCTAGTTATTTACATAATTGATATCTAGTTATTTATATAATTGGTATCTAGTTATTTGCATAATTAATATCTAGTTATTTGCATAATTAATATCTAGTTATTTACATAATTAATATCTAGTTAGTTGCATAATTAATATCTAGTTATTTACATAATTAATATATAGTTAGTTGCATAATTAATATCTAGTTATTTATATAATTAATATCTAGTTAGTTGCATAATTGATATCTAGTTATTTGCATAATTAATATCTAGTTATTTGCATAATTAATATCTAGTTATTTACATAATTAATATCTAGTTATTTGCATAATTAATATCTAGTTATTTACATAATTGATATCTAGTTATTTATATAATTGATATCTAGTTATTTGCATAATTAATATCTAGTTATTTACATAATTAATATCTAGTTATTTGCATAATTAATATCTAGTTAGTTGCATAATTGATATCTAGTTATTTGTATAATTAATATCTAGGTAGTTGCATACTTGATATCTAGTTAGTTGCATAATTAATATCTAGTTATTTACATAATTAATATCTAGTTATTTACATAATTAATATCTAGTTGTTTGCATAATTAATATCTAGTTAGTTGCATAATTGATATCTAGTTATTTGTATAATTAATATCTAGTTATTTGCATAATTAATATCTAGTTAGTTGCATAATTAATATCTAGTTAGTTGCATAATTGATATCTAGTTATTTGCATAATTAATATCTAGTTATTTGCATAATTAATATCTAGTTAGTTGCATAATTAATATCTAGTTAGTTGCATAATTAATATCTAGTTATTCTTATAATTAATATCTAGTTAGTTGCATAATTAATATCTAGTTATTCTTATAATTAATATCTAGTTATTTACATAATTGATATCTAGTGATTCATATAATTAATATCTAGTTAGTTGCATAATTAATATCTAGTTAGTTGCATAATTAATATCTAGTTATTTACATAATTAATATCTAGTTATTTGCATAATTAATATCTAGTTATTTACATAATTAATATCTAGTTAGTTGCATAATTAATATCTAGTTATTTACATAATTAATATATAGTTAGTTGCATAATTAATATCTAGTTAGTTGCATAATTAATATCTAGTTATTTACATAATTAATATCTAGTTATTTGCATAATTAATATCTAGTTATTTACATAATTAATATCTAGTTAGTTGCATAATTAATATCTAGTTATTTACATAATTAATATATAGTTAGTTGCATAATTAATATCTAGTTATTTATATAATTAATATCTAGTTAGTTGCATAATTGATATCTAGTTATTTGTATAATTAATATCTAGTTAGTTACATAATTGATATCTAGTTATTTGTATAATTGATATTTAGTTATTTACATAATTAATATCTAGTTATTTGCATAATTGATATCTAGTTATTTGCATAATTGATATCTAGTTATTTGTATAATTAATATCTAGTTAGTTGCATAATTGTTATCTAGTTATTTACATAATTAATATCTAGTTATTTGCATAATTGATATCTAGTTATTCTTATAATTAATATCTAGTTATTTGCATAATTAATATCTAGTTATTTGCATAATTAATATTTAGTTATTTACATAATTAATATCTAGTTATTTACATAATTAATATCTAGTTATCTGCATAATTAATATCTAGTTATTTGCATAATTAATATCTAGTTAGTTGCATAATTGATATCTAGTTAGTTGCATAATTAATATCTAGTTATTTGCATAATTAATATCTAGTTATTTACATAATTAATATCTAGTTAGCTGCATAATTAATATCTAGTTATTTACATAATTAATATATAGTTAGTTGCATAATTAATATCTAGTTATTTATATAATTAATATCTAGTTAGTTGCATAATTGATATCTAGTTATTTACATAATTAATATCTAGTTATTTGCATAATTGATATCTAGTTATTCTTATAATTAATATCTAGTTATTTGCATAATTAATATCTAGTTAGTTGCATAATTGATATCTAGTTATTTGCATAATTAATATCTAGTTAGTTGCATAATTGTTATCTAGTTATTTACATAATTAATATCTAGTTATTTGCATAATTGATATCTAGTTATTCTTATAATTAATATCTAGTTATTTGCATAATTAATATCTAGTTAGTTGCATAATTGATATCTAGTTATTTGCATAATTAATATCTAGTTATTTGCATAATTAATATCTAGTTATTTACATAATTAATATCTAGTTATTTGCATAATTAATATCTAGTCATTTACATAATTGATATCTAGTTATTTATATAATTGATATCTAGTTATTTGCATAATTAATATCTAGTTATTTACATAATTAATATCTAGTTATTTGCATAATTAATATGTAGTTAGTTTCATAATTGATATCTAGTTATTTGTATAATTAATATCTAATTAGTTGCATACTTGATATCTAGTTAGTTGCATAATTAATATCTAGTTATTTACATAATTAATATCTAGTTATTTACATAATTAATATCTAGTTGTTTGCATAATTAATATCTAGTTAGTTGCATAATTGATATCTAGTTATTTGTATAATTAATATCTAGTTATTTGCATAATTAATATCTAGTTAGTTGCATAATTAATATCTAGTTATTTACATAATTGATATCTAGTTATTTATATAATTGGTATCTAGTTATTTGCATAATTAATATCTAGTTATTTGCATAATTAATATCTAGTTATTTACATAATTAATATCTAGTTAGTTGCATAATTAATATCTAGTTATTTACATAATTAATATATAGTTAGTTGCATAATTAATATCTAGTTATTTATATAATTAATATCTAGTTAGTTGCATAATTGATATCTAGTTATTTGCATAATTAATATCTAGTTATTTGCATAATTAATATCTAGTTATTTACATAATTAATATCTAGTTATTTGCATAATTAATATCTAGTTATTTACATAATTGATATCTAGTTATTTATATAATTGATATCTAGTTATTTGCATAATTAATATCTAGTTATTTACATAATTAATATCTAGTTATTTGCATAATTAATATCTAGTTAGTTGCATAATTGATATCTAGTTATTTGTATAATTAATATCTAGTTATTTGCATAATTAATATCTAGTTAGTTGCATAATTAATATCTAGTTATTTACATAATTGATATCTAGTTATTTATATAATTGGTATCTAGTTATTTGCATAATTAATATCTAGTTATTTGCATAATTAATATCTAGTTATTTACATAATTAATATCTAGTTAGTTGCATAATTAATATCTAGTTATTTACATAATTAATATATAGTTAGTTGCATAATTAATATCTAGTTATTTATATAATTAATATCTAGTTAGTTGCATAATTGATATCTAGTTATTTGCATAATTAATATCTAGTTATTTGCATAATTAATATCTAGTTATTTACATAATTAATATCTAGTTATTTGCATAATTAATATCTAGTTATTTACATAATTGATATCTAGTTATTTATATAATTGATATCTAGTTATTTGCATAATTAATATCTAGTTATTTACATAATTAATATCTAGTTATTTGCATAATTAATATCTAGTTAGTTGCATAATTGATATCTAGTTATTTGTATAATTAATATCTAGGTAGTTGCATACTTGATATCTAGTTAGTTGCATAATTAATATCTAGTTATTTACATAATTAATATCTAGTTATTTACATAATTAATATCTAGTTGTTTGCATAATTAATATCTAGTTAGTTGCATAATTGATATCTAGTTATTTGTATAATTAATATCTAGTTATTTGCATAATTAATATCTAGTTAGTTGCATAATTAATATCTAGTTAGTTGCATAATTGATATCTAGTTATTTGCATAATTAATATCTAGTTATTTGCATAATTAATATCTAGTTAGTTGCATAATTAATATCTAGTTAGTTGCATAATTAATATCTAGTTATTCTTATAATTAATATCTAGTTAGTTGCATAATTAATATCTAGTTATTCTTATAATTAATATCTAGTTATTTACATAATTGATATCTAGTGATTCATATAATTAATATCTAGTTAGTTGCATAATTAATATCTAGTTAGTTGCATAATTAATATCTAGTTATTTACATAATTAATATCTAGTTATTTGCATAATTAATATCTAGTTATTTACATAATTAATATCTAGTTAGTTGCATAATTAATATCTAGTTATTTACATAATTAATATATAGTTAGTTGCATAATTAATATCTAGTTAGTTGCATAATTAATATCTAGTTATTTACATAATTAATATCTAGTTATTTGCATAATTAATATCTAGTTATTTACATAATTAATATCTAGTTAGTTGCATAATTAATATCTAGTTATTTACATAATTAATATATAGTTAGTTGCATAATTAATATCTAGTTATTTATATAATTAATATCTAGTTAGTTGCATAATTGATATCTAGTTATTTGTATAATTAATATCTAGTTAGTTACATAATTGATATCTAGTTATTTGTATAATTGATATTTAGTTATTTACATAATTAATATCTAGTTATTTGCATAATTGATATCTAGTTATTTGCATAATTGATATTTAGTTATTTGTATAATTAATATCTAGTTAGTTGCATAATTGTTATCTAGTTATTTACATAATTAATATCTAGTTATTTGCATAATTGATATCTAGTTATTCTTATAATTAATATCTAGTTATTTGCATAATTAATATCTAGTTATTTGCATAATTAATATTTAGTTATTTACATAATTAATATCTAGTTATTTACATAATTAATATCTAGTTATCTGCATAATTAATATCTAGTTATTTGCATAATTAATATCTAGTTAGTTGCATAATTGATATCTAGTTAGTTGCATAATTAATATCTAGTTATTTGCATAATTAATATCTAGTTATTTACATAATTAATATCTAGTTAGCTGCATAATTAATATCTAGTTATTTACATAATTAATATATAGTTAGTTGCATAATTAATATCTAGTTATTTATATAATTAATATCTAGTTAGTTGCATAATTGATATCTAGTTATTTACATAATTAATATCTAGTTATTTGCATAATTGATATCTAGTTATTCTTATAATTAATATCTAGTTATTTGCATAATTAATATCTAGTTAGTTGCATAATTGATATCTAGTTATTTGCATAATTAATATCTAGTTAGTTGCATAATTGTTATCTAGTTATTTACATAATTAATATCTAGTTATTTGCATAATTGATATCTAGTTATTCTTATAATTAATATCTAGTTATTTGCATAATTAATATCTAGTTAGTTGCATAATTGATATCTAGTTATTTGCATAATTAATATCTAGTTATTTGCATAATTAATATCTAGTTATTTACATAATTAATATCTAGTTATTTGCATAATTAATATCTAGTCATTTACATAATTGATATCTAGTTATTTATATAATTGATATCTAGTTATTTGCATAATTAATATCTAGTTATTTACATAATTAATATCTAGTTATTTGCATAATTAATATGTAGTTAGTTTCATAATTGATATCTAGTTATTTGTATAATTAATATCTAATTAGTTGCATACTTGATATCTAGTTAGTTGCATAATTAATATCTAGTTATTTACATAATTAATATCTAGTTATTTACATAATTAATATCTAGTTGTTTGCATAATTAATATCTAGTTAGTTGCATAATTGATATCTAGTTATTTGTATAATTAATATCTAGTTATTTGCATAATTAATATCTAGTTAGTTGCATAATTAATATCTAGTTATTTACATAATTGATATCTAGTTATTTATATAATTGGTATCTAGTTATTTGCATAATTAATATCTAGTTATTTGCATAATTAATATCTAGTTATTTACATAATTAATATCTAGTTAGTTGCATAATTAATATCTAGTTATTTACATAATTAATATATAGTTAGTTGCATAATTAATATCTAGTTATTTATATAATTAATATCTAGTTAGTTGCATAATTGATATCTAGTTATTTGCATAATTAATATCTAGTTATTTGCATAATTAATATCTAGTTATTTACATAATTAATATCTAGTTATTTGCATAATTAATATCTAGTTATTTACATAATTGATATCTAGTTATTTATATAATTGATATCTAGTTATTTGCATAATTAATATCTAGTTATTTACATAATTAATATCTAGTTATTTGCATAATTAATATCTAGTTAGTTGCATAATTGATATCTAGTTATTTGTATAATTAATATCTAGTTAGTTGCATACTTGATATCTAGTTAGTTGCATAATTAATATCTAGTTATTTACATAATTAATATCTAGTTATTTACATAATTAATATCTAGTTGTTTGCATAATTAATATCTAGTTAGTTGCATAATTGATATCTAGTTATTTGTATAATTAATATCTAGTTATTTGCATAATTAATATCTAGTTAGTTGCATAATTAATATCTAGTTAGTTGCATAATTGATATATAGTTATTTGCATAATTAATATCTAGTTATTTGCATAATTAATATCTAGTTAGTTGCATAATTAATATCTAGTTAGTTACATAATTAATATCTAGTTATTCTTATAATTAATATCTAGTTAGTTGCATAATTAATATCTAGTTATTCTTATAATTAATATCTAGTTATTTACATAATTGATATCTAGTGATTCATATAATTAATATCTAGTTAGTTGCATAATTAATATCTAGTTAGTTGCATAATTAATATCTAGTTATTTACATAATTAATATCTAGTTATTTGCATAATTAATATCTAGTTATTTACATAATTAATATCTAGTTATTTGCATAATTAATATCTAGTTATTTACATAATTAATATCTAGTTATTTACATAATTAATATCTAGTTATTTTGATAATTAATATCTAGTTATTTGCATAATTTATATCTAGTTATTTGCATAATTAATATCTAGTTATTTGCATAATTAATATCTAGTTATTTACATAATTAATATCTAGTTATTTACATAATTAATATCTAGTTATTTGCATAATTAATATCTAGTTATTTGCATAATTGATATCTAGTTAGTTGCATAATTGATATCTAGTTAGTTGCATAATTGATATCTAGTTAGTTGCATAATTGTTATCTAGTTATTTACATAATTAATATCTAGTTATTTGCATAATTGATATCTAGTTATTCTTATAATTAATATCTAGTTATTTGCATAATTAATATCTAGTTATTTGCATAATTAATATCTAGTTATTTACATAATTAATATCTAGTTATTTACATAATTAATATCTAGTTATCTGCATAATTAATATCTAGTTATCTGCATAATTAATATCTAGTTATTTGCATAATTAATATCTAGTTAGTTGCATAATTGATATCTAGTTAGTTGCATAATTAATATCTAGTTATTTGCATAATTAATATCTAGTTATTTACATAATTAATATCTAGTTAGCTGCATAATTAATATCTAGTTAGTTGCATAATTAATATCTAGTTATTTATATAATTAATATCTAGTTAGTTGCATAATTGATATCTAGTTATTTACATAATTAATATCTAGTTATTTGCATAATTGATATCTAGTTATTCTTATAATTAATATCTAGTTATTTGCATAATTAATATCTAGTTAGTTGCATAATTGATATCTAGTTATTTGCATAATTAATATCTAGTTAGTTGCATAATTGTTATCTAGTTATTTACATAATTAATATCTAGTTATTTGCATAATTGATATCTAGTTATTCTTATAATTAATATCTAGTTATTTGCATAATTAATATCTAGTTAGTTGCATAATTGATATCTAGTTATTTGCATAATTAATATCTAGTTATTTGCATAATTAATATCTAGTTATTTACATAATTAATATCTAGTTATTTGCATAATTAATATCTAGTCATTTACATAATTGATATCTAGTTATTTATATAATTGATATCTAGTTATTTGCATAATTAATATCTAGTTATTTACATAATTAATATCTAGTTATTTGCATAATTAATATGTAGTTAGTTTCATAATTGATATCTAGTTATTTGTATAATTAATATCTAATTAGTTGCATACTTGATATCTAGTTAGTTGCATAATTAATATCTAGTTATTTACATAATTAATATCTAGTTATTTACATAATTAATATCTAGTTGTTTGCATAATTAATATCTAGTTAGTTGCATAATTGATATCTAGTTATTTGTATAATTAATATCTAGTTATTTGCATAATTAATATCTAGTTAGTTGCATAATTAATATCTAGTTATTTACATAATTGATATCTAGTTATTTATATAATTGGTATCTAGTTATTTGCATAATTAATATCTAGTTATTTGCATAATTAATATCTAGTTATTTACATAATTAATATCTAGTTAGTTGCATAATTAATATCTAGTTATTTACATAATTAATATATAGTTAGTTGCATAATTAATATCTAGTTATTTATATAATTAATATCTAGTTAGTTGCATAATTGATATCTAGTTATTTGCATAATTAATATCTAGTTATTTGCATAATTAATATCTAGTTATTTACATAATTAATATCTAGTTATTTGCATAATTAATATCTAGTTATTTACATAATTGATATCTAGTTATTTATATAATTGATATCTAGTTATTTGCATAATTAATATCTAGTTATTTACATAATTAATATCTAGTTATTTGCATAATTAATATCTAGTTATTTGCATAATTAATATCTAGTTATTTACATAATTAATATCTAGTTAGTTGCATAATTAATATCTAGTTATTTACATAATTAATATATAGTTAGTTGCATAATTAATATCTAGTTATTTATATAATTAATATCTAGTTAGTTGCATAATTGATATCTAGTTATTTGTATAATTAATATCTAGTTAGTTACATAATTGATATCTAGTTATTTGTATAATTGATATTTAGTTATTTACATAATTAATATCTAGTTAGTTGCATAATTAATATCTAGTTATTTACATAATTAATATATAGTTAGTTGCATAATTAATATCTAGTTATTTATATAATTAATATCTAGTTAGTTGCATAATTGATATCTAGTTATTTGTATAATTAATATCTAGTTAGTTGCATAATTAATATCTAGTTATTTACATAATTAATATCTAGTTATTTGCATAATTAATATCTAGTTATTTACATAATTAATATCTAGTTATTTGCATAATTAATATCTAGTTAGTTACATAATTGATATCTAGTTATTTACATAATTAATATCTAGTTATTTGCATAATTAATATCTAGTTAGTTACATAATTAATATCTAGTTAGTTACATAATTGATATCTAGTTATTTACATAATTAATATCTAGTTATTTGTATAATTGATATTTAGTTATTTACATAATTAATATCTAGTTATTTACATAATTAATATCTAGTTATTTACATAATTAATATCTAGTTATTTACATAATTAATATCTAGTTATTTACATAATTAATATCTAGTTATTTACATAATTAATATCTAGTTATTTACATAATTAATATCTAGTTATTTACATAATTAATATCTAGTTATTTACATAATTAATATCTAGTTATTTACATAATTAATATCTAGTTATTTACATAATTAATATCTAGTTATTTACATAATTAATATCTAGTTATTTACATAATTAATATCTAGTTATTTACATAATTAATATCTAGTTATTTACATAATTAATATCTAGTTATTTACATAATTAATATCTAGTTATTTGTATAATTAATATCTAGTTATTTACATAATTAATATCTAGTTATTTACATAATTAATATCTAGTTATTTACATAATTAATATCTAGTTATTTACATAATTAATATCTAGTTATTTACATAATTAATATCTAGTTAGTTGTATAATTAATATCTAGTTATTTACATAATTAATATCTAGTTATTTACATAATTAATATCTAGTTATTTGTATAATTAATATCTAGTTATTTACATAATTAATATCTAGTTATTTACATAATTAATATCTAGTTATTTACATAATTAATATCTAGTTATTTGTATAATTAATATCTAGTTAGTTGTATAATTAATATCTAGTTATTTATATAATTGATATCTAGTTATTTGTATAATTAATATCTAGTTATTTACATAATTAATATCTAGTTATTTACATAATTAATATCTAGTTAGTTACATAATTAATCACAAGGGCATGTTGTCCTCGTGATTATCTGCTGTCCTCCATGTAAATCTATTGTTACACTAAATATCTATACTTGGTGTTAATGGAACAAACCCCGGTGTAACCAGCAATGTCAGAAAACTGGAAAATCCATTTCGTTGAATTGATTGTATCGCATTCGAACATACGATCTTCTGCTGAGTTCAACAGCATGCTATGGTGAACCTGGGGTCAAAGGTTAACATAAAAGATTGGTTGAATAATTTCACTGCTAGATATCAATGTTAGATTTAGAATATGAAATATGTTAAAATAATTATATATTTAATGATAAGATTAATAAAATGGATATGATAGGAATATAATTATAATATGGCTATTTATAAAAAACATAATTAAATGAAATTACCTTTTTGAATCTAATTTTAAGAAATTCATTATCTTCGTCCTCTTTGAAACAGAATGGAAACAATTTGTAAATAAGAAAATCTCCGTTAGCTGGTCGAGCCTTTACAAATTTACAAAGTTAACAAATTGTTCACAAAACTCATTCAAATCAATCAAATCTATAAATTTTGATAACAGAAATATTGAAAATTATCTTTCATTATATAATTTTAAATAATTTTTTAAATAATTCTAAGATTCACTGTAAATCTTGAATTATAAATACCAACAAAAATAAATGGTTTCATTCCCTTATATCCACACCCCATTACGAGGATTTCCTCAATTTGTGTACATGACTTAGTGTCCGGCCTTCTAAAGTGTCGAAATTATCGCATTTTAAAGATATTGACAAATTTTCAGACAATCATTTAATATTACTCATACATATCTTCTTTATACATGTAATATAAAAATACATGAATAAGTCTCTATTTAATTAGTTTAAGAAGAAATTAAATAATTATTAATAATACTATACAACTAATAAATATTTACAATAACGAGTTTCATAAATAAATTGTTTTCAAATGTTTAAAATATAAATATAAATACATCAGGAAAAGTAAAATTAAGATTATCATAATTTTTGATTAATTATAAAAAAAATGTATTGATTATTGATAAAAATGATAAAATACATATGGATCAATTATTCTCAACTGCTTTTAATCAAAATATCTTATAAATTAAGATTAAACAGTTTTGATTCTATAATTATTATTCCTGTAATCATAAATAAATATATTATTTAAATATTAATGCTATTTATGTACCCTAAATAATTGATAATTGAATTATTTTATTTGATCATTATAACCCTTCCAAGTTATTTTCTATAATCTGTGGTGCGTCAATGAAATTTCTTGAACGGAATTTTAATTTAAATTCACTTTTCGCAATTGAATAGAACTAAATATAAAATAATTTAATTATGAATAATTCTCAGAAAAATTACCTAAAAAATAATAAAATGCAAAGAAATTATGATATAATATAAAATATTATGTTTAAAGTTTGATTTTTGATTTTGCCTAGAATATACCTCTAAACATCCATCTTTTCTACAGATAACAGACCATTTCGTCGGCATAATAATTCTATTTTCATTGCTGAAAATAATATTACATAATTAAAATATTATGATTATCGAAATTGTATGATTTAATATGAAAAATTATAATTTTGTACACAAATATGCTACACCACACTACATTCACTACACTCACTACTGTACACTCACTACACTATACTATCTTAACTGTACTACACTCAATGCACTTACTACACTCACTACAGTACACTCACTACACTTTACTATCTACACTGTACTACACTCACTACACTCACTACACTTACTAAACACAGTACACTCACTACACTTACTACTCTCACAACACTTAATAAACTCACTACACTCACTACTCTCACAACACTCACTACTCTCACAACACTCACTACACTCACTACTCTCACAACACTCACTACACTGTACTACACTCACTACACTCACTACATTCACTACACTCACTACTCTCACAACACTCACTACAATTATTACACTCACTACACTCACAACACTCACTACACTCACTACACTCGTTACACTCACTACACTCGTTACACACACTACACTCACTACACTCACTACACTCACTACACTCACTACACTCGTTACACTCGTTACACTCGTTACACTCGTTACACTCACACCACTCACTACACTCACTACACTCACTACACTCACTACACTCACTACACTCACTACACTCACTACACATAGTACACTCACTACACTCACTACAATCACACCACTAACTACACTACACTCACTACACTCACTACACTCACTACATTACACTACAATCACAAAACTCACTACACTACACTCACTGCACTCACTACACTCACTACAATCACAACACTCACTACACTACACTCACTACACTCACAACACTCAGTACACTCAATACACTCACTACAATCACAACACTCACTACACTACACTCACTACACACACTACACTCACTACACTAACTACACTCACTACACTCACTACATTCACTACACTCACTACTCTCACAACACTCACTACAATCATTACACTCACTACACTCACAACACTTACTACACTCACTACACTCGTTACACACACTACACTCACTACACTCACTACACTCACTACACTCACTACACTCACTACACATACTACACTCACTACACTCGTTACACTCACAACACTCAGTACACTCAATACACTCACTACAATCACAACACTCACTACACTACACTCACTACACACACTACACTCACTACACTAACTACACTCACTACACTCACTACATTCACTACACTCACTACTCTCATAACACTCACTACAATCATTACACTCACTACACTCACAACACTTACTACACTCACTACACTCGTTACACACACTACACTCACTACACTCACTACACTCACTACACATAGTACACTCACTACACTCACTACAATCACACCACTAACTACACTACACTCACTACACTCACTACACTCACTACATTACACTACAATCACAAAACTCACTACACTACACTCACTGCACTCACTACACTCACTACAATCACAACACTCACTACACTACACTCACTACACTCACAACACTCAGTACACTCAATACACTCACTACAATCACAACACTCACTACACTACACTCACTACACACACTACACTCACTACACTAACTACACTCACTACACTCACTACATTCACTACACTCACTACTCTCACAACACTCACTACAATCATTACACTCACTACACTCACAACACTTACTACACTCACTACACTCGTTACACACACTACACTCACTACACTCACTACACTCACTACACTCACTACACTCACTACACATACTACACTCACTACACTCGTTACACTCACAACACTCAGTACACTCAATACACTCACTACAATCACAACACTCACTACACTACACTCACTACACACACTACACTCACTACACTAACTACACTCACTACACTCACTACATTCACTACACTCACTACTCTCATAACACTCACTACAATCATTACACTCACTACACTCACAACACTTACTACACTCACTACACTCGTTACACACACTACACTCACTACACTCACTACACTCACTACACTCACTACACTCACTACACTCACTACACATACTACACTCACTACACTCGTTACACTCGTTACACTCACTACAATCACACCACTCACTACACTCACTACACTCACTACACTCACTACACTCACTACACATAGTACACTCATTACACTCACTACAATCACAAAACTCACTACACTACACTCACTACACTCACAACACTCAGTACACTCAATACACTCACTACAATCACTACACTACACTAACTACACTCACTACACTCACTACACTCACTACAATCACTACACTCACTACACTCACTACACTCACTACACTCACTACACTCGTTACACTCACTATAATCACACCACTCACTACACTACACTCACTACACTCACTACACTCACTACACTCACTACACTCACTACACTCACTACACTCACTACACTCACTACACTCACTACACTCACTACACTCACAACACCCAATACACTAACTACACTCACTACACTCACTACACTCACTACACACACTACACTAACTACACTCACTACACTCACTACACTCACTACACTACACTACACTATTGGACTAACGCATGTTTCATTGTCATGTTTTCATTGTCTTTACTATAGAAGAACTTAGCAGTATCGCTATCTCCGTAAAGCATTGCATCTTCATCGTCGCTACTGCATGAGGTCATGCGAATTACTAGTAAAATGTACACTTATGTATTCTTTACATATAACATCTTATAGCCTATATCAAAATCTTACAATTCTTAAATTAAATTGACATGATTATTTTTCATAATTAAAAGTTCAGTTTAATATCAAATACTTTTAATTTAGAATCAGAGATTTTGCTAATTTTATATTATTTAATGAGGAATAAATTTGGCAATATTTAAAATCACGTGAATATTGAACATGTTAAAGAAGCAGATAAGATTATATACTGGTGTTAATGGGTAGTGTTAATGGGTGTTAAAGGGTAGTGTGAATGGGTGCTAAAGGGTAGTGTTAAAGGGTAGTGTTAATGGGTGCTAAAGGGTAGTGTTAATGGGTGTTAAAGGGTAGTGTTAATGGGTGTTAAAGGGTAGTGTTAATGGGTGTTAAAGGGTAGTGTTAATGGGTGCTAAAGGGTAGTGTTAATGGGTGTTAAAGGGTAGTGTTAATGGGTGCTAAAGGGTAGTGTTAATGGGTGTTAAAGGGTAGTGTTAATGGGTGTTAAAGGGTAGTGTTAATGGGTGTTAAAGGGTAGTGTTAATGGGTGTTAAAGGGTAGTGTTAATGGGTGTTAAAGGGTAGTGTTAATGGGTGCTAAAGGGTAGTGTTAATGGGTGTTAAAGGGTAGTGTTAATGGGTGTTAAAGGGTAGTGTTAATGGGTGCTAAAGGGTAGTGTTAATGGGTGTTAAAGGGTAGTGTTAATGGGTGCTAAAGGGTAGTGTTAATGGGTGTTAAAGGGTAGTGTTAATGGGTGTTAAAGGGTAGTGTTAATGGGTGCTAAAGGGTAGTGTTAATGGGTGTTAAAGGGTAGTGTTAATGGGTGCTAAAGGGTAGTGTTAATGGGTGTTAAAGGGTAGTGTTAATGGGTGTTAAAGGGTAGTGTTAATGGGTGTTAAAGGGTAGTGTTAATGGGTGCTAAAGGGTAGTGTTAATGGGTGTTAAAGGGTAGTGTTAATGGGTGTTAAAGGGTAGTGTTAATGGGTGCTAAAGGGTAGTGTTAATGGGTGTTAATGGGTAGTGTTAATGGGTGTTAAAGGGTAGTGTTAATGGGTAGTGTTAATGGGTAGTGTTAATGGGTAGTGTTAATGGGTAGTGTAAATGGGTAGTGTTAAAGGGTAGTGTTAATGGGTGTTAAAGGGTAGTGTTAATGGGTGCTAAAGGGTAGTGTTAATGGGTGTTAAAGGGTAGTGTTAATGGGTGCTAAAGGGTAGTGTTAATGGGTGTTAAAGGGTAGTGTTAATGGGTAGTGTTAATGGGTAGTGTTAAAGGGTAGTGTTAATGGGTGCTAAAGGGTAGTGTTAATGGGTGTTAAAGGGTAGTGTTAATGGGTGTTAAAGGGTAGTGTTAATGGGTGCTAAAGGGTAGTGTTAATGGGTGTTAAAGGGTAGTGTTAAAGGGTAGTGTTAATGGGTAGTGTTAATGGGTAGTGTTAAAGGGTAGTGTTAATGGGTAGTGTTAATGGGTAGTGTAAATGGGTAGTGTTAAAGGGTAGTGTTAATGGGTAGTGTTAATGGGTAGTGTTAATGGGTGTTAAAGGGTAGTGTTAATGGGTGTTAAAGGGTAGTGTTAATGGGTGTTAAAGGGTAGTGTTAATGGGTAGTGTTAATGGGTAGTGTTAATGGGTAGTGCTAAAGGGTAGTGTTAATGGGTAGTGTTAATGGGTAGTGTTAATGGGTAGTGTTAAAGGGTAGTGTTAATGGGTAGTGTTAATGGGTAGTGTTAATGGGTAGTGTTAATGGGTAGTGTAAATGGGTAGTGTTAAAGGGTAGTGTTAATGGGTAGTGTTAATGGGTAGTGTTAATGGGTAGTGTTAATGGGTGTTAAAGGGTAGTGTTAATGGGTGTTAAAGGGTAGTGTTAATGGGTGTTAAAGGGTAGTGTTAATGGGTAGTGTTAATGGGTAGTGTTAATGGGTAGTGTTAATGGGTAGTGCTAAAGGGTAGTGTTAATGGGTAGTGTTAATGGGTAGTGTTAATGGGTAGTGTTAATGGGTATTGTTAATGGTTAGTGTAGTAGGGCATTAACACTAACTCTATGTATGTGTTCGAATCTTTTCTAGTATCATTGCAATCCGTCTCCTTTTTCGCTATTTCTTCGTCGATTTCGGCACGTCGATATTCCGCAGGAACCGTGCACTCGGTGGTCAATTGACCGCTGACGTCATGGTATAGACACATGGCCGTAATACAACTCTGCTCACCCTAGACAACAATATACATTTTATTACAAAATTAATAAACATCAAATCATATGAACTTATAAATTCAGACTTTAACAGATGATATATATTAATCATTTCTATACGGACATCTAGGTAAGGATTTTAATGAGGTTAAAGTTGAGAGAGGCAAACGTTGATGTCATTTTCAAGTTGAGGTAGGGCAATCGTAAACTGAGGGTTTTCGCCAAACGAGAGTTCAAGGGTCAATAAGACAAACGTGAGACCATCTGAAGACACCAGGGCGACATACGGGTAGCACAAGTCACAAGTTGCCACGCCCCCAATGCCGACAGAAGATGTGAAATCAATGCATTGCAGAAGCATGTCTGATTGTGGTGGTAATGGTGGGCGATTATATAATATAACAATAGTAAGGATAGTTATGTGAGTAGTGGAAACTCCATGTTAAGGTTATGTGTAAAAATATGTAAAGTATTTGTAATATGCCTAGAAAAATTACTTTCAAAAACTAACTTATTTCTGGATGCCATAATTGTATTACTAATATTAGATATTAAGTTACACAATAAGTAATAATACAAATGAACTACAAATGTTACAAAATATTATTTCACTCAAAATTGTCAACAATTGTGATAAATAATTTTAGGAAAATGTTTTTTTTTAAATCTAGTTAAATAAAATCTATTTCTAGGAATAATTAAATAAAAAGTATAGTTATATAGTATCAGATTATTAATAAATGTCGATAAAATGATATATAAATTAAAATAACAATAGAACCATTGCATATGAGGTAAAGAGCTCTGGGACACACTTGTACAATGAGTCCTTCGCAACCAAAGTTCTCGACTTTCAAAGTTCTAGAGTCTTTGTGGAATGCGGTATCGCTTAGCTCCGAGATGTCCTCGGAAGTCTCCAGGATCTGGACCATGGTATAGAGAATGTGTTACATAATGTTGCATATTATATAACTTATGGTTACGAGATTTAATACAATAGAAATGAATGCAAACAAAAATAATATATAGGATTGTTTTCAAATAATGAAAAAATATATATTGTACAGTAATATATTGTGAAGATAGAATAGTTTAACCTGAGTAGAGAATTCTTTGGACAAAATCAAATAGTTGTGATAGCCAGACTATAAAAGGATAGATAGAGATATAGTAACTCCAGTGGGTGGTGAGAACATAACTGATATGATATATTAAGAACACAACCTCTTCGGATGGATTCTTTTTAGCAGTCCAAACACCGATTATATCATCCATGTCAAATGTTGCAATGGTTTGAGGTCGAATTGACCTCTTAAAAGAGATTTATTAAAAATTACAACTTAATAAATGTATTATTAAAATAGATAGAAATAATATATCAATAGTTGTTAATAGAGAGAAAGAAATTAACTAAAAAGTCTGCTTTTTATATCCAATGGGACACTTTACACATAACCACACCTACTTTCTACATAACCACACCTACTTTACATATAACCACACCTACTTTACATATAACCACGCCTACTTTACACATAACCACACCTACTTTCTACATAACCACGCCTACTTTACATATAACCACACCTACTTTACATATAACCACGCCTACTTTACACATAACCACACCTACTTTCTACATAACCACACCTAATTTACACATAACCACGCCTACTTTATACATAACCACACCTAATTTACACATAACCACGCCTACTTTATACATAACCACACCTACTTTCTACATAACCACACCTACTTTACATATAACCACACCTACTTTACATATAACCACGCCTACTTTACACATAACCACACCTACTTTCTACATAACCACACCTAATTTACACATAACCACGCCTACTTTATACATAACCACACCTACTTTACACATAACCACGCCTACTTTATACATAACCATACCTACTTTACACATAACTACGCCTACTTTACACATAACCACACCTACTTTACACATAACCACACCTACTTTACACATAACCACACCTACTTTCTACATAACCACACCTACTTTACATATAACCACACCTACTTTACACATAACCACGCCTACTTTACATATAACCACACCTACTTTACACATAACCACACCTACTTTACATATAACCACACCTACTTTACATATAACCACGCCTACTTTACACATAACCACACCTACTTTACACATAACCACACCTACTTTACATATAACCACACCTACTTTACACATAACCACACCTACTTTACATATAACCACACCTACTTTACATATAACCACGCCTACTTTACATATAACCACACCTACTTTACACATAACCACACCTACTTCACACATAACCACACCTACTTTACACATAACCACACCTACTTTACATATAACCACACCTACTTTACACATAACCACACCTACTTTACATATAACCACACATACTTTACACATAACCACACCTACTTTACATATAACCACACCTACTTTACACATAACCACACCTACTTTACATATAACCACACCTACTTTACACATAACCACACCTACTTTACACATAACCATGCCTACTTTATACATAATAACACTTACTTTACACATAACCACACCTACTTTACACATAACCACACCTACTTTACATATAACCACACCTACTTTACACATAAGCACACCTATTTAAATATAAACACATTCACTTTACACATAACCACACCTACTTTACACATAACCATGCCTACTTTACACATAATAACACTTACTTTACACATAACCACACCTACTTTACACATAACCACACCTACTTTACACATAACCACACCTACTTTACATATAACCACACATACTTTACACATAACCACACCTACTTTACATATAACCACACCTACTTTACACATAACCACACCTACTTTACATATAACCACACCTACTTTACACATAACCACACCTACTTTACACATAACCATTCCTACTTTATACATAATAACACTTACTTTACACATAACCACACCTACTTTACACATAACCACACCTACTTTACATATAACCACACCTACTTTACACATAAGCACACCTATTTAAATATAAACACATTCACTTTACACATAACCACACCTACTTTACACATAACCATGCCTACTTTACACATAATAACACTTACTTTACACATAACCACACCTACTTTACACATAACCACACCTACTTTACATATAACCACACCTACTTTACACATAAGCACACCTATTTAAATATAAACACATTCACTTTACACATAACCACACCTACTTTGCCTATGCTATTACTTCATTTGATGACATCATACCAATAGCTATTACTATGATGACATATATTTCTTTACTTCAAGTCACTTCACAAATAACCACAGCCTCAGAAATCGCATTTTAATAATGCTTAAACCAATGCACAATTACTTTGACAACCAGTGTTACCAGACCTACCCTCAGCCCCGCGCAGGTCTATATATACCGACCTGTAGGATACTTAGTGCCCCATTTTTCTTGAATCCACTGGTGGTGACCAGTTCAATTTCTTTCTTGTTGCTACCGGCGGATTGTTCGCACAGGAAGGCCGGTTCTCCCATCACCATCTTACCGCAAGGACCCACGTTAAGGATGGAATCGCAGACCTGGTGAGAGAATACGTCGAGTATTTAGTGCATAGCGGGTAGGAAGGTGGTCGGATCGAAGTCATTATTAATTTGACAATTAATAATTTTACAAATAATCTCAGAAATCTATTAAACAGAGTATTCAAATTCGGATATTGCATGTAAAGGGTATTAAATATCCAAGCTGCGATAGTAATATACAAAATTGAATTTATGCAAACGTATACAAATTAATTCGTACCTCAAACTTATATTTAGCCAAGCCTTGTTCTTCGTAGTTGACATTGCTTCCATAGACCTCGAGTTCTTCGAGGTCATCAAGTTTACTGACATCAGTGGCTAAGAGGAAATCAAGTTTAGTGAAGTCAGTGGCTACGAGAAATCAAGTTAAGTGAAGTCAGTGGCTAGGAGAAAATCAAGTTTAGTGAAGTCAGTGGCTACGAGAAAATCAAGATTACACAAACTATAGAATGAAGATTATTACTGAGAAAAGAAATTCAATTAAGCAAATATATTTATTTACCAATCCAATCTCCGATATCTCCTGTCTTCTTAACTTTTCTCGGAGGTTCTTCCTTTGTTGAGGAGATGGGTAAATGGCAAGCGAATACAATAATTGTCTTTACAATCTATACGACTTTACCGTAATTGAAATTGTTGTAATATATTCACACATAACTACAGGTACCCTCAATCGTACATTCAATGATTACCTCTTCAACTTCTACCTTCTCTGCGATGGCTGTACTTGGTTCCGCCACTGCGTTCGTTGCCACGACTAGATTCTCATTATCGTTGGAAACATCTTCGGCTTCTTTGGAGTCAGTTTCTTTGGCGATCGGTACATCAGTAATCGATTTTGAATCCGAGTAAAGAAAATCATCGTCGTCATCTTCTGAAGTTTATGATTAATGATATGAAAGCGCTATATAATGGTTGTGAAAGAATCATTATAAGGGACATTATAGCCAAAACTGAACTTGGCACCACTAAAGTCCTGATGGGGTCAATAGTGAGAAAATTCAACAAAATTTAATTCTAGCAAAATGGAGGTATCATGGAAGATACTTCTGAAAATAATTACTGTTTCAAGAAAAAAAAGAAAAAAGAGATTAAATTTGCATAAAAATACATTACAATGATTTTTTATTTAAAATAATTACATAAGATTTCATAATAGTTACTTCGTCTGGTAACTGGGTTTGTAATAAAGGATTAGTTTATATAGAAGTTGTAATCTAATAAATTCTCATTATACATTAAATCTCGGCTAGAAGCTTATTCCCCGGTGTGTTAAATGTAGGAACTTGGATGTATAGAACTCCGTAAAGGGCCAGATGAGTGAGATATATCATCGCATTGGAGTCAGAACCACGATAGACTAACTTGTGTAAGAAAAGAGAATGAGCGAATATATAGTTTTGTCCACTGCAGTGGTCAGAACTATATATTATGACTGAATCCAAAATGGTGATATCGCATGGGAGTCGACAAAAACTGCACAGAAGATTCAGAACTAATCGAGGGATGGACCCTATAGGGAAAACCCGACCAGGAAAGTACTTTGGCGGTGAACATGAAACCTGATACGACGGGCAGAACTGTAGAGTACGACAACAGAATTGAGTTACCAAGTCGAGAGCCAAGGAATAGCAAGTTATCCTCGAGTTTACAGATCTGCGGAGGAGGAGGAGGAGAGTATGGCGAAGATGAAAATAGATACAGATGGCTTAGAAGAAATAAGGAGAGGAAATGGAAGTGGGAGGATGAATTGAGAGGATGCGGAGAGGAAGTGGAGAGGAAGTATTGTAAATGTTTACATTATAGATTCATTATGCAAGATCAATCCTATTACCTACGCGAACATTCAAACTACTTGACTACCTAACAAAGGTTTGTCCGGGAATAATGTAATAAATAATGTATTTAACCACAAGAATAATTTCTAAATATAAGCGAAATAGAAAAAGTACAGAAATTAAACGTCTTCATTAGCTCTAGTTTTTAATCTCATTATATTCAATATACGATTAATAAATAAGTATTATAGTTTATAAATATTCTAAATGTGCATTTAATGATATTGTGTGTATCTCCCCGTGCGGATGTGATTTCCGAATACCAACACATGTCGCGATAACGGATGAAGCGGATTTCTCGAGGGAAAAGCTCTTTACGGCTCGCATGCTGTCTATATTGATCTTCATAATGTATCTGTGTGTAGTAGAATATAGTTACGGAGTAGTAATGAATCTCATATTCAGTACACCTGAACGTATGTAATTCTCTTTATTTGTATTCATATTCTCTACGCTGTCCTTTAAAAACCATGTTCGACGATTGAACAAAATATGAATACTAAATAGTATATAATATACAAGACGAATGAATTAATAAATATATAACAAATGAATGTTAAAAACAATTCTATTGTGGAAAGAAGATAGTAATGTATTTGATTTTATATAATAATAATTCAGACTATTACAAATATTTTATTAATTCTAGATCTTTCTAGATGTAAATAATTTTATTCGAAGTTGTTTTGATAAAAAATGATAAAAATCTGTTACATTTTATAAATAATTATTATCCGAATTAAATAATGATCCAACTAAGTGAAAGAAAGTGAAATAAAGTGAAATAAAGTAAAATTAAGTGAAATAATCACGGTTTAGTTAAACGGTGCTAACATTTCACCCCCGGACAAAGAAACAGCCATAGTGTCAGAGGTCAATACAGCCACACTAGAGCAGTCCAAAGACATCCTAACCCCGGGTTGCCGTTCTTTGGATAATGATAAATAGAATAAGTTAAAGGTATATAAAGATTGTCCTATAATAGATTATAAAAAAGAAATAATCAAGTAGAAATAATGGCGTAGATATAATTTGCCATTACGATAAAAATTTGAATTAAGTACAACACAAATACAATGGAATAGATAAATCTTGTAATAAATCATTAATTTTGATATTTAATAAGTAAATACAAACACAAAGTTGTACCATAATTATATATTAAATATGTAAAATAAATAAATTATAAGTAATTTATTTAGTAATTTATTTATAATTCATTTAGAAATCGCAATTACAAAATATTACTAAGCAAATGAACACCGAATAATTACACTAACTGAGAGGGAACTCAGTGCTAATCCTCGTAATGCTATTGATGGATACGCCGAAAGGAGGGAAACTTTGGTTGAGGTAGAGAAGAGAATTGTACGCAAATAACAACACTCCACCTAGAAATGGTTATATAATCACATATTGGAGGACATTGCAACACATCTCCAATGGATTACCTCGCAGAAATCTCATCTTATTCTATATTGATATCGTTATGATCAAAGATAAACATTTAACAACTAAACTGAACCCCCGGCTATCAAATCTAATCGCTATTTAAAACAAAGTTATATTTACGCTAGCATAGAGTATAAAAGCATTACACTCCAAGATTAATCCAGTTGAGGTTTACTTGGTCAATTGGCATTTGTATACTCGAGATAATATTAATATGCTAATAATTAATAATTAAAGAATCATGATGTTTTATCAATAACTCTCGGTATTAATTACAAAACATGGCCTGTAGCCACTAATCCCAATTTCTAGTGCACTAACTACGTACACTAACACATAATCACTAACCTGAAACTTTAACAATAAAGCAAACTCCGTATCCAGTAACGATATCCGCTCTTCCCGCTAACCTATGGGTTTTTCTATAGGGTGCAGGTAGTGCGAGTCAAAAGGAAGTCCAGGCATCGACCAAATAATTGGGTTCACCTTTTGCATAAGATTCAGAGATATAGCGGCGATACAACAAGTGTCCTTCCTCATGGCGATACGTCTGATGCAAGGGGGCGTGGTTAAGGTAAAGATGACAGTGGTTACGATATTAGGGGCGTGGTTAACATACTGGTAGATAATGAAGGGGGGTGGGTGTGATTAATGAAGTGAGGTGGGTGTGGTTAATGAAGGGAAGTGGGTGTGGTTAATGAGGTGAGGTGGGTGTGGTTAATGAAGGGAGGTGGTTGTGGTTAATGAAGGGAAGTGGGTGTGGTTAATGAGGTGAGGTGGGTGTGGTTAATGAAGTGAGGTGGGTGTGGTTAATGAGGTGAGGTGGGTGTGGTTAATGAAGTAAGGTGGGTGTGGTTAATGAAGTAAGGTGGGTGTGGTTAATGAGGTTAGGTGGGTGTGGTTAATGAAGTAAGGTGGGTGTGGTTAATGTGGTGAGGTGGGTGTGATTAATGAAGGGAAGTGGGTATGGTTAATGAGGTGAGGTGGGTGTGGTTAATGAGGTGAGGTGGGTGTGGTTAATGATGTGAGGTGGGTGTGGTTAATGAAGTGAGCTGGGTGTGGATAATGAGGTGAGGTGGGTGTTCCATTTTTTCATACATGTTACCATAGCAATGACAATTCTTTAGAACATAAATTATTAAATAAATAAATTAGAAATGTTTATTAATTTCACCAGCCATAATCATTAAATGCAGTCTCATCTAAACAATAATTGCACACCCACGTATCTTATTTACCCCAACAACTACATAGGACCACCCACTATTTATAATTCCACCCACACTTATATACTGCCCTTTACTTGTAATTCCGCCCTCTACTTGTAACTCCGCCCTCTACTTGTAACTCCGCCCTCTACTTGTAACTCCGCCCACTCCTTACTAACCCCGCCCATGTTGGGTGTGGTTCGTGCAGGATCAGAATAGTGGGTTCATAGTATCCGTACAGGAAGTGAAAATCTATCACTTGATTAATTGGCTCGTCGAATTTCGATACATCGATGATATAGGACGAAACAATTGGTGATTTGCTGACAAAGCGATATGGGGTAGTTTAAATGTACATGATGATATTGAAACTAAACAGAATCTTTAAAGTAATCTTATGGCATTTGCATTTCTATTTGGATTTAGAAATATATAGAAAGATATTTATCAAAATAATGACAGTCTATATTATTTGTATATTTTAGGTGTTTTTTTAATCATAGATTTCTAAAATATTCTATGATCACTAAATGAGTGCTGATAATATATTCTTACATACCTACTTGATATGAGACATATGTATTTATTAAATAAATAATTAATTGAAGCTTTGAGTATTTTTTCATGACCTTGACTAATACTTATTGAGCTTGCAGCGTTATACTTCTAGCGCTATTAATTTATCTGTGGCAAATGTTATAGCATGCCAACCTCTACATAACTTATTACACCCCCCTTTACATTAACCTTCACACAAAGCGACTAACGTGATCTGCAGATTGTCAACGATATTGACGGAGTCGCGTCGAAAAGGTAGCACCACGAGTCGACAGCCGTAGATTAGCATGGCGGCACATCGCATGTCTGGGTCAATCTTGACAGTCGGCACAAATATGGAGTTGTCAATTTTGCCACACTGTAGTCGGTACAATGGCATTAGTTGTACATTCTTTGTAAAACAGACATTGATTAATAAACCTAAACACAATCGTATTTAGTAAATCCAAAGGCAAATGAATCTTTACATATTATGAAAATCTGATCGGTAAAATGAAACATAAAATAATGCTTTTCAGTGCTTTATAAATTCATAATAATTACTAATTTTACTTATTTATAAAATCATAATAAATATAAATATAAGTATTAAAAGGTACGTTTATCTAACAAAAAAGTAATGCCACAGTTATACAACTATAGTAAACAATAGAAAAACCCTGAGATCATCGTCCTCGAACTGAAACATAGCTAATGTACGTAAATCAGCTGTTGCAACATCATATTCCAATAGAACAATCTGTATTATAACATATATAGAAATATCAAAAAAATATATACAATTTGGAGATTTAAAACTATTTATTATTTATTAATATATATATATATATATATATATATATTAATATATATATATATATATAAAACATTTATATATATATTTATAATTGATAAATTAATTTAAATAAATATCAAAAAGATTTCACCATACAATTTATATAAACTTTATAAATATAGAATAATAAAAACTAAAGATATAACTGAATTATTTTATATCAATTTTGCTATACTAAATACCTTTAAAGCCTGATAATTTTTTATAAAATGCATTATTCAATGATCTTAATATACATTAATATATGAGTAATAAATAGAAACATTTATAATTTAATTTATAGCAATAAAAGGAATTCCTGTAAAATTATTTGAGATAATATTCAATAATTCAGTTGATAATCAAAATTTCAAATTTAATTATAATTAAAGTCATGATTTTTAATTAACACATTATAACTAATATCAATAAATAATTATGAATTGTGATCAAATATCATTAACAATTTACCTTGGTCTCAGGGAAGGTAATTAATAGAATATCTCTTTGAAATGAAGGCAGAGTTGCAAAAGTCATCGACATGATATTCTCATTTAAATTGAAACTAGCTTCAAATTCTAATTTCCTCTTTACTTCACCTATGAATGTGTCCATAATTCTCATAATCGGTGGATTAATATTTGATTATATCTCATATTGTTTATAAAAACATTTTAATAGGAATATCAAATGATATTAAATGATTTTAAATTTTGAAATATTCTTATGTACAAGAAACATAATATAATTAAGCATGTTACATTTAGTAGTTATTTAATTTTTTTAATCGATGATAATATTTGAAACCTGGTTTTTTTTCATTCTCCTGTAATTTATGTTAATATTAAATTTCAAAACTATGCGAGATTGAATACATATAAGTCTAAATATTCTATACATCAAACAAATATAATAATTAGATGATTTAAAAATAATTATGGCATCTTGAAACCAAATTAAAACTAAATAAATAACTCGACGATACAGAAAACCTCCTTCAGCGATTTATAAATGGTGAGTTTATTTCCTCCCGCAGTGATTATGTGTTTCTCAGTAGTGGACACAAAGTTACAGTAGACTGTATGTTCCACGGCACTTCCTGTGTGCACCTCCTTACACAAACTGAACATTGCACTGCCTATTGGTGTGTGAATGGTACACGAATCTCTAATACACCGAATAACACTTAATTTGGATGAAGAAATTCAAGATGAGTATTTGCATGTGAATTCTAGAGAAGTTCAACTCAGATCGACTAGATATAACAGATAAACAGACAATATGTAGTGATGATTTGTAAAGTAATAAACTCTATTTAATAACAATTAAATTAAGCAATTAAATAACAAAATACTATTATTATCGCAATATTATATTTTAAGTATACATAAATTATGAGCATATTAATATAATAATTATTATATGGGAAATGTATAATATAATATAGGTATAATATATAATAATATATATTATTTAAGTTGATATGGGTATTTGATATTATTTCAAAATGTATAATATAATATAGGTTTAATATATAATAATATATATATTATTTAAGTTAATATAGTATTTGATATTATATCAAAATACCTATATAATATAAAAGTATTTTTATAGTACAAGGAATTTACATTATAAATGGTAAATATGTATATTTAACTTGAATATCACCACATATAAAAAATAAGATTTATATTTCTAAATAAGAATTTACTAATCAAAATTATTTTTTACAAATTTTGAATTTATAAAAAATAATTGAATGTTGTTTGTAAAATATTTGATATTGAGATATATTATAAAATGTTAATTTCTAAATAATTTGTATTGAAAAGTCATCTAATTTATAACAATTAACAATTAACAATACCAATTAACTTTAAAATGAAAACCAAATGGTGCTATAACCAAATAATATAAATTTAATATAGATATATTATATTCATAATATATCTATATTATGACTATAATATATATATATTATGTATGTATGTTAAATAATCAATACGAATACAGTGTATATAATAAAGTGTATATATTGTATATTAAAATTAATTTTTTTAAATTAATTATACATTTTTTTGTTCATTATATTATTATATGGGAACCTAAGAATAAACGTTTATTATACATGGGTGATATATTGATTAAGAGACATTTATAAATCAGATAAGCTTGGAAGTAACTAGAAGGAGAAGAAATATAGATAGAAAGTGGTATTAAATAGTCTAATTTTATTATATTTATTCCAAAATATGTGTATAATCAATATCAAATAAACCTAATATAAACCTTGTTGTTTTACTTAATACATTATGAATATAAATTAGTAATAATAATAAATAATCTTCAGAGGATATGTTCTCCGAATAATTATTTTCATTCACCTACTCTTATTATATAAATGAAACAGCTCGTTCAATTTATGAGGTTATTATTAATTTATTTGTTTACAAAAATAATATGTATATATTAATATCAAATAAAATAGTCTGATGTTCAAATATATGTATATAGCTTACATATATTAAATAAACGGTCTAATTTATAAACAAAAAAATCTAAATATTATATATTAAAGTTCAGGAATGCTACTTTAAAATGTGTGCATAAATGTTTATTATAAGTAGGTTAAAAAATGTTGACTAGAAAAATATAATCACTAATTACATTTTACTTAGCTAACTATGTCAACCATATAAATATTGACGATTGCAACCTGCTCTTAATTTCAGCGAATTTTATTTAAATCGGGCATGAAATTAAGTTGTATATTTCGAATTTGTGGTATAATTGATACCATAATTTTTGTATGAATTATATATACTATCAGGTATGATAGTATGTAATATACATACTATCATACCGGCATAATATAATAGTATATTTAAATTATTAAATAACATATAATATATTTATTTAATAAGTAATTAAATATATTTAAAAGTAAATTCGGTTTACTTGTATCATTTATGAAATGATTATACATATTTATAATTAATATTTTATAATTTTATATTAATCAAACCTTTATATATTTACAATTATTAACAAAATGATATGAAAAGTAATATATAGTAATATATATTATACAAAATTTCAAATATACATATTTAGGATATTTATATATTTTCTTTGTATCAAAGATACAAAACTATAGATAAACGGCATCCATATTATTTATTTTTTAAAGTTTTAAATTATATCATTATTTCTTATTAAATTATATAATGTCAGGAGAAGTGATAGTAGATGCTTTACCATATTACGATACTGGTTATGATGATGTTGGGATCAGAGAAGCTGTAAGTAATAAATAATATTATATGTAATCACTTGAAAACAATAATTACAATAATATGCCGGCAAATATTCATTGAACTAAATTGTACATTGAAAAACATCTAAATTAATAGTAAATATAATATTTAATTTAAATTATATATTTACATTATTTGGATAAAGTCCGTTGTACGGTAAGTTAAGAGTATGCGTAAGTTGTAGGCGATACACATTTTTAATAAGCATATTGAAAATAAAATGACTGACATTTATATCATTATGATGAACCTTTTAACTACAACTATTAAATATTAAGGTATTATATATAATATTGCATATTTACGTTATCATATATACATTATAATTAACATTGTTATTTAATATTGTGAGGTAATTAATCCGCAGTACACACCAGTAACCAGTAACGCATAACTATCAGATATTCGAAACATGTGACAACACTATTTAATATATAATTATAGTGAATTGTATGTGGTTACTTATAAATAATATGAAAAAAATTAAATTTAATAAAAAACCTAATTTCATTTATAATATGATATTTATGATTGCTTTTCTATAATAATTTGAAAATATTAGAATATATGTGAGAGTTATGTATGTTTTATATATATAATATAATGTGTAGTAGTTATATATTTAAACATATATAACTTAAATACATATGCACATCAATATAGCAAAGTATTTGGATTATATATCAATATATTATACATATAATATAATACACAATATAAGTTAATATAAATTTCCCCATTTCATTGCATGATAGCATACTTTCACTTTCATATACTTTCACTACAAAATTATTTGTATATTAGAAACTTTATTAGATGAATCTTCGATGTATACTGTATTTTGTATGTATGAATATAATTAATGAATTCTTTGTTTATTAATTAAGTAGTAATCGATTAATTATAACATATAATCGACATACCCCTACCATTTACGATAGTAATAATTTGATGGCATCTTAAATAATTAGTTTCGCTTTGCAAGTCTCTGTATGATTGAGTTAAATCAATATTTGAAGACTTCATTTGCGATTGTACATCAAAAATATTGGTTTACATCATCGATATACAGTAGCTAATACATTGTAATACCGTATATATTTTGTATATTATTTCATTTATCTTTAGTTTATATACTAAAATTTAAATTAATTATATATCTTGAGTATTTAGATTATATTATCAAAAGTACATTTTACACATACCATGTGAAGCACAGTGTTCGCAATTAATATTATTATATTATACATATATAAATAAGAATATTTGGCTTTTTAATTCTTAATAAAAATATTATATAATTGCAAATAAAGAATATAATTATTATAATATAAAATAATTATGTTGTATTTTAAAATATTAAAAACTTAAAATAAATTTTAAGTAATGAATAAAAAACTTCCATCCTGCTATATATTTCAACTAAACATTGAAAACTTGTTTTTTAAAACAAAACAATTAAAACCTGTTATAATCAAAATTATTTAATATGAACATAGAAAGTATAATTCTGCAGTAATCATCCTTTATATTTCATTGTTACCATTATTCATATGATAGTATTAGTTTACAGATTAAAATGTACTTCATTAAAGGTAAATTTCTTTGTGGTAATTATTATTTTCCTTTATACATTATGTATAATATACATTGTATATTGTATTTAAATAGTTATTCGGTGTGTAAATTAATTCATTACATTTTTAATTTTAAAAAATACTCATAAAATAATATTAAAACTACAGGAACAATCAATAACTTTTTAAAATACAAATAATCAAACAAATATGATATATATATATTATTTTTTTATAGATGTAATGCTAGTCATATTTAAGTAAAATATATTATAAACTTTATAGTATAAACTAAATAGTATTTATATAGTAAATACCCAAAATTTATTTAGTAAATAGTATTTACTAAATAAATAAATTTACTAAATACCCAAATAATCATTAAATTCTAATTTTATATTCAAACTGATTTGAAATATTCTATATAACAGGCTATAGCTCTGGTTGAAGAAGAAACGCGACGTTACCGTCCTACTAAAAACTACCTAGATATCATTCCACCAGCCAACTACACATCGTATGAAACAAAGCTAATGCGTACTGAATTTGAACGCATTCAAGGGCGTCTTCCTCAAGAACCACTCATCATGAAACGGTAGGATGTGAGCCGCCAGCATACTTAATGACCACCTCTCATGTGCGACGATATGCATATATATGTATAGTATACATTGTATACTGATATTATCTTCTTAAAAATCATCGCATGTACATTACAAACTTAATCAAATGATTATTTATTGAATGATCTTTCATGATACTCTTATTTTACTTAAAATTAATCTGATACTAATATTTATATTGAACAATACAAATAACAATACAATTAACAATACATTTAACTATACAAATACACCTCAGATATGAATTACCTGGACCAAGTAGTGGTAGAATGAATGATTTAACTGCATGGAAGGATTGCGTCAATAACTCTAGATCACAATTGGAGCACCAAGTTATAAGGTCTTTGTAACTAGAACACATATAGTTATTTTCAAATGTATTATATAAAATATATACAATTTTTTACATAATAATTTATTTTTACGTAATATTTTTTCCAGGATTGAGAATTTACAACTGCTATCAAAATTTGGTCCCGAGGCATGGAAGATGTATACGGAAGAACTTACAAGAATTTATGAAGTTGCAGCAAAAAAAGAAATGGAAATTAGGTAATTAAATTTGTTTCTGATGTTATCTGTAAAAATGTTGTTTAATAGTCCAAATTTCTAACAGAAAAGATATTCAGAACATAAATTGGAATCGTAAAAATGAACAAACAGCAGCCGGATCTCAACTCAAAGATCTTGAAAATAGGTTACAAAATGCTCTTGATAGGTATTCGAGATTATTTATTATTTACAGTGAAAATTTATGATGTAACTAAATATTTACAAGTTAATAATGAATTGAAGTACTACTATTATTATTACAAAGAAATCTAAATATTAATTTAATATTTGTGCAATTGTTTAATAATCCCTCCGCAGCTGGGTTAGTCTCGTGACAAAGAATTACGAAATTGAACAGGCTTGCGTTGACCTCAAACGACGACCTCGGCGAAAAGCGGAGAATCAAGATGATGTCAAGAAGCAACTAGAGAACGGACATAAAGACGACAACGCAGCCAGGCTTGCTCACCTTAAGGACGCCGAACGAGACGCCCTCTACAACGGTGTAGCCGGAGAAGGAAGAGGAGGAATAAGAGGAGGAGACGAAGCTAATCAACAGGATTGCGCGCAATCTAGTGATGCAGTACAGGATGTGGAAATGCTTGAGCAAGTCGACGTCACACCCGGAGAACAGTTATCTGATGCCCCTCCGGAGAAAAAGATCAAAGTAGATGAATAGATACATTGAATTACAACCACTGCATTGATATTTTTTAATAAATAATATATATTTTAATTGTTTCTATTTTTCTTATAAATACATTAACATTTATGATATTATACTCATGTTATTTAAACAGCTTCGATATCATTTGAGATGGCATTCGTCGTACAGTAAACAATACAGGTATCTCTATAACTTCGTAGCATCCTCGGGACACAGGTTCGGAATGCCGTTCACAATCGGATAGGATACATTTAGTTCATCACTTATTAATGAATGAGTCGCGGAGTCATATCTGTATTGTAATAGATAATATATATAGATAATAGATAAGTAGTACATAATAATAGTACAAGTTAGTAAATAATAACTCATGATATTCCCTATTATTAATTAATAATTATTTGTTTATGGTAATAGTAGAATATATTAGAACCTTAAAGGGCATTTAGATAATGGGCATACAATAACATCTAGTATAGATTCATCGAATGTTTCTTTAGAAGTCTGAGATTGTTGATTCATTTCTGAACAATATCGTATAGTCGATATCCCTAAATAATATAATTGAATGATGAAAATT
This sequence comes from Osedax frankpressi, assembly GCA_964035775.1. Taxonomy (NCBI): domain Eukaryota; kingdom Metazoa; phylum Annelida; class Polychaeta; order Sabellida; family Siboglinidae; genus Osedax; species Osedax frankpressi. The sequence continues at coordinate 1,803,823 of OZ038317.1, forward strand.
ATAAATATAAACTATACTGTAAATCTTATGAATATAATATTTATCACATTACAGTAATTGTAAGGTGATTTCTTATGTGAATACCTATAATATTGATTACAAAACAAAATATATAATATATACAATATTAATTTATATTTTATGATATACTTTTATTATATTACATGCATATGTGTTATAAAATTGCATAATAAATATTACAAAAGTGTATATAATCTAATAATCAACCGAATCACCTTCCATTCTGTGGTGAATTCACAAATTACACATACTCGACTTAGTTATCAGAAGATGCTATAAGTACAATCTAGGTCTGAGCAACACTAGTGGCCTGATCAACCCCGATATCTTAGGTGATCGTTGTTCTAATTAATAACTCACAACCGCATTCCCACCATGAAATCACACAGACATATTATATAATTCAATATTGCTTTTTTGTTTTGTGTCATCATATCAAGTATATTCTGTTTTATTTTTTTAATCACGTATTCTCCTTATTATAATTTGTTTAGTAATCTATATATATATAAGAATAATTCATTTGATATAAATAAAACAATTAAAATATATAATCAACATACTATTAGAAATACACTTTTATTGTATTAACAAATACGTGGATTAAAATCTAGTATATTAATATTAAAATCAAGTCATTCTATTAATTGATTTATAGTGGCTAATTTTTATGATTTTACCAGATCATCCTCATTATGTTATCTACTAAGAATCATAAATAATTATTATTAATTCATCTTTAAATTACCCAAACAAACAAGAATTTGTTTACGATTTGGTTGAGCACAATTCATCAAATAATTCAATATCACCTTCTCGGTAAAAATTATCTCGCCCGTTTTCTATTGTTTAAATTTTAAACTAAGTTTAGCTTTTTTAATGAACATGTTATATATAGAATCTAATTTTAAGAAAATACTTATTTATAGAATTAATGAATAAATTATTACACATTACAATAATTAATCATTATTACAAATGATTAAAATGAGTAGTATTATATTATAAAATATTATGATATTAATAATAATCTACACATAAATACAACAATTTTAAATATTTATATTAATTTAAGATTACCATTATATTTTCTAAGGAGATGGTTATTTTTTAAGATGATATTTAATTTGTAAAACATTTTTGACATTTTAAAAATATTTTCTATTATTGTTTATTATTAACAAAATCTATATTCTGTGCAATATAAAAATTTTCATTCTCATCCTGGTTTTCTGCAAAAAACCCGTAAGCAAACAATTACATAGCAACTAAATCACGTGCCGCATACATATGTAAATTTCTATAAAATATGATATCCGTTTGATAAAGATATACTTTTTCTAATTCTATTGATTTATATCTAATATATCTCATTATAGGTATTAGCTAAAATATTATCCATCCATTTTGAATAATATATAATATACTTCCTACATTGGTCACAATATTAGCACAATTAATATATTTTACAATTATAGATATTATTATCTACCAAATATAATATAAATTTATACGAAACTATTTTAGTTTTATTTTAATATTTAATAACATATATCAATATACAATACAGTTTATACATCATTACAATAAACTGTATTTCTAATGCAATCAAACATCTAAATATTATTTAATATATATTTATATATATAATTATTATTCAATGTTCATAACTTATAATTGTATTTTAATATTCTTATTAATATCTAATGAGATAGTAATATAATTAATTATAAGATTTAGAAGAAAATCGCAATTTTAAAAACTCGTATTCCTACTCGAAAATTCGAGGTATTTCGTAATCGTCGCCACTTTGCATTATGGGCAATGCTCCGAAAAACTAAACTACGAAATTCTGAACGAATTTTCGGTGAATCGAATAATCGACGTATATGTATCGCGGTAAAAATGTTCGAGTATTTCCGGGATCTAAAATATCGACGAATAAGGAGATAACTATAGAAATCGACGAATAAGGAGATAAAATAGTAGATAACTTTTTCGCCTTTTAAAGAAAAACAAATTATTTTCCAAATTATATTTTCGTCGAATTCAAAAAATTCTTAAAACCATCTCATAGACGAATTAAAAAGTATTTCACGCCGATACATTCTTCCGAATCTTATTTCGGAAATAGATTCGGAAATCATCGAGGATAATTATGAAATTAGAAAAAATAGCAAAATAAATCGATTTTAGAAAATCGCCGAAATTAAAATTTGAAAAATATTTTCCATTTTTAAAACCCATTTTCCTAAATAACTACGGCGATTTCGAAGATACCGTTTATTTTTAAAGTATCGGGTATTATTAGCGTATTCGACGCAACGTATTTATATTCGAACGATCGCGTGGAATTAAATAAGTTTTAATATTATTGTTTTTAACCGTCACCCGTCAATCAAAGTATTCCCAACTATTCTCCCAAACGAAGAAATTATTAGATAGTAGATTTATAAAAAATTGTGATATATAAATATTCAACTATATACCGTTTATATATATATATATATATATAATATATATTCTCAGTCTAACGAAGTACTAACATTACATTTTAATATACCGCATATGGACATCGAATATTATTATCGATATCGGTAATTTTATATCATTATGCCATTATTTTATTAGCTATGTAAAATTTTGAATTTCACAATTCAACTGGCTAAGTTTAAAAAGTGTATACCCTACCAATGGAAGGCTACCATATATGTGTTGATTCGATATCATGCCATATGAGCTAAGCGAATCTAACTAAAGCATGTAGAATATATAAACTGTACTAGGCTGAAATACTATGACACTAACCGCCCAACATACGGTATGCATGAACTGCACTAGGCTGCAATACTATGACACTAACCGTCCAACATGGTATGCATTAACTGCACTAGAAAAAATGGCGAAAAATCCCAAATCAGTATAATGTATTAAGTATTTGAAATTTTAAAGAATTCGGACTTTTAAAGTCTCGATATTACTCCATAAGTTTACGAAATATACGCACCGGTAGATACAGGTGCTACGACTTAGAATCTCTATATTTTCGTATTTCGTTTCGATTAATACCGATCCCATTACGCCGGACTAGCCTATTCTAAGCGCTATTATATACATCGCTGATATCATACTGCAGACAGAAATTAACGGTTTTTTTATTACGTAAACCCGTGCGTTACTTACTCAATAGTTTATCGGCGATTAAGCGATAACGGATTTCGATTTTTAAAATCCAAAAACGGATTCGGAATACCCGTCCTTAAATCTATAAGGTAGAAATTCTACATTATTAAGTTTAAATAATATAAATAATAATAACAAACTTTTTATTTATAGGAACTTATAAGAGATATAGACATTGTTAACAAATTTTAAAAATCGTGATAAATTGCACTTAGATACATACATTTTCTTCATTTTTCATAAAGAAAAACAAGTAAAAACTGCAGTCTGTTGAAATAAAATGCATGAAACTAGAAAGACGGAGTCTGCGAGAACATTCAATTAAATAATAAAATAATCCTTAACTATTGAATAACATCATAAACTATCTATGTAGATATTATAATAAATATAGTTTTACACTTTTAGTAAAATATAAAAATAAAGTATATTGAATAAACAATCGAATAAATCAATTTAAATTATAAATTTATCAATGAATTAAATATTATAATAATATCACGAAAAAGGACAAAAGAAAGCTGCATATAACTGAGTGAAACAAATATAGTTTTAATCGATATAAGAAAAATATAATTTTATAGTTTTTAGGATAATCTATCAAATTTGTATTATAAAAACTTCAAATCTGTAATAATAACCTATTGTATGTAATGATATATTAATAAATATAACTAATAAAGTTATATGAATATTTTAAATGTTAATAAATGTCTTCTATTTTAAATACAAATGAAATCTATTTATTGTATACAAAATAAGCTGGATTATTAGAATTATTAGCCCATTATAATATTTATATAAATATATGTATATATATATATATTTATATGTATATGAATATATATATTATTAAAAAATGCTTATGTTATTAAGTCTTATTAATTGGGATGTATGATATTGAAAGTGCGTATAATATAATGTTTAATATATGTTTCATTATTTAGAGTTTATATTTTATTTTTAATTAATTTATAATTATTGATGAAGTTATTATATAACTTTATATTTTGTATATAAATAACATGCAGATCTGCAATATTAAAATATTTTGATATAAACAATTTTGCAAGTATTTTTATATATTCATTTGTTAGATATTATTTATATATTAATATAATTATTGTTTGCATATATATTAAAATGAACTACAAGAAATGTAATTACTGTGTCAGTGAAGTGAAAACCTAAAAAATATTATTTTAGAATAAGTGGAAATATGAATGAATTCTCTCTAATTTGTGCCAATAATTTTTAAATTTTAGATAAAGTTTATACATTATCATCAATTGTAAAAATAATATATATATATATATATATTATGATAAATTAACTAGATAATGTTTAATAGTTTATGGAGATTATTTACATAGTCTATCATTTTCAACATTCAATAATAAAGCAACATATTTTTATCTTTCTCCAACAACCATAATAGAATATGTCGGCCTCATCTTCTGCTGACGCTAACATTTGTTATGTTGAACAAACTATCGATGCAGACTCCGATACTCATTTTTCTCAGAATGAATTTATGGATGGTATCGACGATTCTGTAGAACCAATCGAAGCGACATCTACTCCTTGTCATATTTCAGGTGCGTTCATTATCTCTATTAAATCAATATTGATTATATTCATTTAATATATTATATATTTAATAACAAATTGTTTCTAATATTTAAGCTTTTTTAATTTAAATTTTTTTTGTATAATTCCTGATTTTATACATTTTTGAGATTTATTTTTTTATATAAAACATTTTAAGTTTGTGGAGAAAATGGAGAGATCAGCAATGCTCAAGTTATCTATCTCTCTAACCAAGGTTATTTATTTTTATTTTACTTGAAAACAAAAGTAAGATATTCATTTTAAATTTTCACTAATAATAATCACTTTAAAAATATTATAAAATTGTAGTAATGTAAATTTTCAATTAATTTATAAAGAAATGGCAGAAGATTTCTTCGGTAGAAAAAGAATTAAGAAGAAACCAAGTTCTCAACTGTGGAGCATTCCGGATAGACAGCCTATCTATTTCACTGTCGAAGATAATGAACTGGTAACATCGAAACGTAAATCCAGAATACCAAAAAAGAAATCTTTAGCACTTGCAAATAATGGTAGTTACAATGTATATCTACTGCTATGTTACAAGTGTATGGTATTTATATAAAGATTAGTTAATTTATTAAAATTATACCATATCAAATTGTTAATCATTAAATTGATATATTTAGAAATTCTATGTTTATTTTATTCAGAATTGATTTATTTCTACATAATATAGGTGTCTCTGAAGATGTATCAAATTCCACTGTCACTAAATCATGGTTCACCAGCAAAAAAGACAAAACTGATCTTGCAGAATCTGGTTTCTTATTGTTTTCTTAACGAGATATTAATTTTCAACTTTATATTTATTTAAATCATTATTTAAAAATATTTGTCATTCCTATTTATTTCATATTTATTTTAAATATTTTGTATTATTCACTATTATATAATTACATAAATTTCATAAAAACTTCAATTCGTAATGAAAATAGAAGCATTTGTTTACCTAGCCTTCAATCCCGCAGGTATGAAGTGGAAAACTGGTCAATGGCTCCGGGAAGAGGTTCAGATTCTCGAGGACAATATTCAGAAGTATTGCAATGTTAGTTTGATATTCCACAGAGTTTGCATATCACAATGATTATAGAATATCCGCATGACAACATATTGTAACCATTGAGTTATTTAATTAATACTAACCAATTTCCAACTGCTGCTCTTAATATATGTAATAGCATCTCTATCCATGCAGTGTTGGCTTTTTTTACACAGTAAAGTTACAATAGTTTTATTATGTTTTATAATTTTACTACCATTGATAAATAGTAATATTTATAAAATATAATATTGTTTACAGTGTGGTTTTTATTCTACCTGTATAAATGTTTATCTATGACGCATTTCATTTTATAGATAATTATATAATTATGTGGTATTTTACGATCTTTGAACATCCTGAACCAGTGGTATAATCAATAATAACATATTTTAGTAAGAACATATTTTTGTAGGAACATATTTTAAGCATTTTACTGGTACAATTATTTATTGTGTAAATTAGGTATTCATACTAAAATGTACTAAAATGTACAGCAGATAAACAATTCTACATCAGATAGTGTATTATCCCTGTGGAAACTATGATTGAGTTAATAGCTCCCGCATCCTAATAAAACTTATGTTTTATAAATACTAATGAATGTTATAAGAATAGTTGAATGCATGTATTTAAAATCTATTTTAGGGTTCTATTTTCGTTGTCTTTTTTATACTTTATTTGATATGGACAGTTTAACCAAGAGCAAAAGTATCGTGGGTAACATTATATTCCTTTCTATCACTAACTGTGATGTTGAACAAGATTACAAACAAACTAATATAAAACCCGTTTGAAAAGACTATCTAGCTCTATTATAAACTCGTGTATTAACACTTATGACAATATCTTATGACGATGTTGCAGCCTAGTGCACATAATATAAACTAAATGATCACCACTCACAGCAACATAGCATAATGGACGTACGTACTGTAATCTTTGAAAATCCCAAGGAAAAACGCAAAGACTTTTACAGATTCATCGCTGATGGTTTATATATAGAATTCATGATTTTTTAACACATATTAACGTTAGTTTTAATAATAATGTTATAAAACTCATTAAAACTTTTTTTTAAAAAAAAATTTTAAATTTGTTTTTATTCAATAATATATCTTATAAAGCTTGTAGCCATTTTTCATTATTAAAAAATCATTATTACCATTCAATTTCATAATTTTAATATTGCTCGTATATTTTGCATGTTAAATATTGTATCTCTCCCATGTTAAATTTAAATGGGGCTCAGCCACAATTAAAAAAAAATTAAAATTTATATATATTCATTATAACTCATATCTTTACTATATATAATAGATAAGCCAATAAATAATATTGAAAAATGTATCAAAGTGATCCTCCCTTATGTACAGCATGACTTCATATAGTACCCATATATAAAACATTAACACCTCTACACCTCTACACCTCTATAGGACTAAATTCCATCCTCAGGATTACATCGTCCCTTATTCAGCGTCTACAGGAGAGTGACTCGAATGTATGACAAAAAGAACTACATGGGAAAGTACTCTCCCCAGGAAGTCCAACAACTTGCAGAGTTTGTCATTTTGATCCTTTGAGCATTTTCTTAATTTCCTGTAACTTGTCTAATTACTGCAAATCTCTAGTTTTTTTAAATCTAATAGTTTTTTAAATCTTATAACTTTATACATTCTGCGTAATATCTGTACAATTGTCTATCTGATCTATCTATTATACCTAACCTTTGTACCTTAAAATATATATCCATATTCCTTTTATAAATGTCATTGTCATATATAATTCCTATAGTAAAATCTAATGTATATCCTAGCCATTTAATTTTAAAAACTCGATAACATAATCATTTGTTTAAACATTATTAAAATTAATTAAAATAATTTGTAATATTCATTTAGATTAAAAGAGATCCATAAAAATGATTGGGTGACAATTGGTCATATAATGGGCCGAAGTGCAGGCTCAGTTAAAGATCGGTGTAGATTGATGAGGAAATGTGTCAACGCAGGTCATTTTTACAAACTTTAGCAATTATAATGGCCGATGAAATTAGATGGTGTTTCTATTATAAATTTTTATATCATTTATTATGTAATTTAGATAACAATAAATGTAATATATATTTTAAATATATTACGTTTATTTTATATCAGTAAAGCAATCATTTATAATAGATTAATCATATATTCTATTAGGATATTGTTATTGCAAAAGAATATTATTTGAATTTCGCACAATATATTTGTACATGTAAAAGGAATATGAATGACGCCCTAATGATGTAGGCTATATAACAGACAACGTCACACTGTACAGGTAAGTGGTTAAATGAAGAGGAAGAGAGACTCACTCAAGCGGTGAACAACTTATCGATGTCAAATGCCGACACCCAAGGAGTGTCATGGTCAGCCGTGTCCAAACAAGTGGCCACTAGATCTGAGAAACAATGCCGTACGAAGTGGTTAAACTATCTCAATTGGAAACAGGTACGTCCCTGCATATTATATCTTATATCTTATATCCTAGAAAGTCATCTTCAACTTTAGTTTTATTTAATTATACAGCTGTGTTTATTTGAAATTAATGGTGGTAATAATTATTATCAATTCATGCATAATTATATAATTTAGTAATTTTTTAGTACCAGAATTTTCTAATATTTATTTTTTCAGGTCGGTGGTAGAGACTGGAAAAGGGAAGATGATGCAATTTTACTAGACAAGTTTGATTAACTTATTTAGAAAACGATAATAATTCATTAAGTAACTCAATTAATGTTGTTCTTTATAAATGGTCATTTGTACAGTGTTTTATATTAAAACTAATTCTAGAATACTAGAATATCCGAATGAAAATGATATTAATTGGGAAAAACTATGTGAAAATTGGAGTTGGTTGGTAAGATATTAAATTATTTTTCTAAAAAATGATTACAATTTTATCAACTTCTATTATATTTCTAAAGAGCTTAGAGAAAAGTTCCACTGTTACATTTGTAATAATAAATAAAAATATATAAACGATGTAAAAATAGAAATAAAATAACCCGACTGGTCAAGCCTATATAAATATTGACCTTTACCCTCTACATGTTCAAATAGTGCTAGATCTCCTCAATGGCTGCGAAGTAAATGGTGGAATTTCAAAAGACTTGTGCCAACGATAGCCAACATCACTAACTTCAGAGGTCAGATATTATCTCCAAGATTAACAGCGATTTCATTTACATGTTCAACTTATGTTAATATAAACCCGCAAATTATAATTATTAATCTGACTCTAAAAATTAGATTTTGTTTTATACATTAAAGACATGAAGTCAAAATTAATCGACGTACCCTACTCCGATACTCCATCACAAAGCAAATATTTGACGAATCCATACCGAGGTTAGAATGAAATCCCTTTTCAATCCCTGATTTAATAATTAATACATATTAATACTAGTTTCACAATAATGTTGAGTCTAAAATATCCAAAATTGATAATTTATAATAGTTTTGTAAATAATCATTAACTATTATTACCTAACAATAGTTTTTGTTGAATTATTCTTAGTTATGATTTGATACCTTCCGTTCTATTTCCATGGACTATAAAGTACACTACTATAGTACGATGACAATACTCACATGATATGGGTATTACAACATAGGTGCTATGTAGCAAATAGTTTAACATAAATCATCAGATGAAACAACTAAACTTAGATTCAAAATTGTTGACCGATATCTCGAGCGATTTGAAAATCTTCAAGGACGCCGGTGATTCTTCTTTTGTGATTACAGCAACTGGTAGCAGTGGACAATTGACCACTGAGATCAGCGAAGACGAAATAGGCAATGAGATCATCTCTATAATTCAACCCGGTTAGTTGTATTTGTTTTGTTTAATATAATTGAACTTTATAGCAAACCACTCCCCACACTGTCTATTTACCTCGATACTAATATTCGACATTCTATTACGGGGAGATAATTCTAACTGCAAACCAGATGAATTCTCTGAAAGTAACGGCTATTACAGTCTTGTTCAATCATTTGGAGATGACTCCAGTCAGGAAGCCTCGCAGGATACTCACTTGATATTCGTTAGTACTTGTCAATAGGAAGTACTCAAATTACTCGTGTATGAAATACATATTATTTTATGTTATGATTATTGTAAGTAATTAGATGTCTATTAATAGATTGTGTTATCATTATGTTATATTATTTTTTAGAATTTGTATTGGATACTATTTAATGTACATTTCACTATTCTATATTCATATTTGTTTTCCCTTCAGCAATCTGATAACATCGGGCAGCTGTCATTGGTAGATGAAGAGTTTGAGCGAGATAGTTACAACGATGGTCCCATTATCATACAGCCAATGCCTATACTGAATGTTTGTAGATCTCTCCAACAACCTCTCTCTATGTGTAGTGAGTGTGTGTAGTGAGTGTGTGTAGTTGGAGTGTGTAGTGGGGGTGTGTAGTGTGTGTGTGTGTAGTGAGTGTATGTAGTGAGTGTGTTGTAGTGAGTGTGTTGTAGTGAGTGTGTGTAGTGAGTGTGTGTAGTGAGTGTGTGTAGTGGGAGTGTGTAGTGGGGATGTGTAGTGTATGTGTGTGTGTATTGAGTGTATGCAGTGAGGGTATATAGTGAGTGTGTATAGTAGGTGTGTGTAATGAGTGTGTGTAGTGAGTGTGTTGTAGTGAGTGTGTGTAGTGAGTGTGTGTGTAGTGAGCGTGTGTAGTGATTGTGTGTAGTGAGTGTGTTGTAGTGAGTGTGTTGTAGTGAGTGTGTAGTGAGTGTGTTGTAGTGGGTGTGTGTAGTGAGTGTGTGTAGTGAGGGTGTGTTGTGAGTGTGTGTAATGAGGGTGTGTAGTGAGAGTGTGTAGTGAGTGTGTGTAGTGAGTGTGTGTAGTGAGGGTGTGTAGTGAGTGTATGTAGTGAGTGAGTGTAGTGAGGGTGTGTAGTGAGGGTGTGTAGTGAGTGAGTGTGTGTAGTGAGTGTGTGTAGTGAGGGTGTGTAGTGTATGTGTGTGTGTAGTGAGTGTATATAGTGAGTGTGTATAGTAGGTGTGTGTAGTGAGTGTGTGTAGTGAGTGTGTTGTAGTGAGTGTGTGTAGTGAGTGTGTGTGTAGTGAGTGTGTGTCGTGAGTGTGTGTAGTAAGAGTGTGTAGTGAGAGTGTGTAGTGAGTGTGTGTAGTGAGGGTGTGTAGTGAGTGTATTGTAGGGAGTGTGTGTTGTGAGTGTGTGTTGTGAGTGTGTGTAATGAGGGTTTGTAGTGAGAGTGTGTAGTGAGTGTGTGTAGTGAGGGTGTGTAGTGAGTGTATGTAGTGAGTGAGTGTAATGAGGGTGTGTAGTGAGTGAGTGTAGTGAGTATGTGTAGTGAGTGTATGTAGTGAGTGAGTGAGTGTAGTGAGTGTGTGTAGTGAGTGTGTGTAGTGAGTGAGTGTAATGAGGGTGTGTAGTGAGTGAGTGTAGTGAGTATGTGTAGTGAGTGTATGTAGTGAGTGAGTGTAATGAGGGTGTGTAGTGAGTGAGTGTAGTGAGTATGTGTAGTGAGTGTATGTAGTGAGTGTGTGTAGTGAGTGTGTGTAGTGAGTGAGTGTGTTGTAGTGAGTGTGTGTCGTGAGTGTATGTAGTGAGTGTGTGTAGTGAGTGTGTGTAGTGAGGGTGTGTAGTGAGTGTGTGTAGTAAGAGTGTGTAGTGAGAGTGTGTAGTGAGGTTGTGTAGTGAGTATGTGTAGTGAGTGAGTGTAGTGAATATGTGTAGTGAGGGTGTGTAGTGAGGGTGTGTAGTGAGTGAGTGTAGTGAGTGAGTGTGTGTAGTGAGTGAGTGTAGTGAGTATGTGTAGTGAGTGTATGTAGTGAGTGAGTGAGTGTAGTGAGTGTGTGTAGTGAGTGTGTGTAGTGAGTGAGTGTAATGAGGGGGTGTAGTGAGTGAGTGTAGTGAGTATGTGTAGTGAGTGTATGTAGTGAGTGAGTGTAGTGAGTGTGTGTAGTGAGGGTGTGTAGTGAGGGTGTGTAGTGAGTGTATTGTAGGGAGTGTGTGTTGTGAGTGTGTGTTGTGAGTGTGTGTAATGAGGGTTTGTAGTGAGAGTGTGTAGTGAGTGTGTGTAGTGAGTGTGTGTAGTGAGGGTGTGTAGTGAGTGTATGTAGTGAGTGAGTGTAATGAGGGTGTGTAGTGAGTGAGTGTAGTGAGTATGTGTAGTGAGTGTATGTAGTGAGTGAGTGAGTGTAGTGAGTGTGTGTAGTGAGTGTATGTAGTGAGTGTGTGTAGTGAGTGAGTGTAATGAGGGTGTGTAGTGAGTAAGTGTAGTGAGTATGTGTAGTGAGTGTATGTAGTGAGTGAGTGTAATGAGGGTGTGTAGTGAGTGTGTGTAGTGAGTGTGTGTAGTGAGGGTGTGTAGTGAGTGTGTGTAGTAAGGGTGTGTAGTGAGTGTGTGTAGTAAGAGTGTGTAGTGAGAGTGTGTAGTGAGGTTGTGTAGTGAGTGTGTGTAGTGAGTGAGTGTAGTGAATATGTGTAGTGAGGGTGTGTAGTGAGGGTGTGTAGTGAGTGAGTGTAGTGAGTGAGTGTGTGTAGTGAGTGAGTGTAGTGAGTATGTGTAGTGAGTGTATGTAGTGAGTGAGTGTAATGAGGGTGTGTAGTGAGTGAGTGTAGTGAGTATGTGTAGTGAGTGTATGTAGTGAGTGAGTGTAGTGAGTGTGTGTAGTGAGTGAGTGTGTTGTAATGAGGGTGTGTAGTAAGTGAGTGTAGTGAGGGTGTGTAGTGAGTGTGTGTAGTAAGTGAGTGTAGTGAGGTTGTGTAGTGAGTGTGTGTAGTGAGTGTGTGTAGTGAGTGTGTGTAGTGAGTGTGTGTAGTGAGTGTGTTGTAGTGAGTGTGTAGTAAGTGTGTGTAGTGAGTGTGTGTAGTGAGGGTATGTAGTGAGTGAGTGTAGTGAATATGTGTAGTGAGTATATGAAGTTGTAATATATAATACCATTATTGTCTGTCTCTAATTTAAACTCTATTATTACTCTACCAACAGCAAGATGGTCATGAAATTGTGCTGCAGTCAACCACACACCTAATGGATGGAAGGGTGAATGTCTATGGGTTACAGGTAACACTTTTAACCATTATTTCCTGTATTGCGATTTGGTGTTGCTTATTTTAATTATTTCATTTAGACAATATATTAACAATTTCAATTGCTAATGAATAATACAGATAATACTATTTCCCATAGTTATTTCTTTTATTTTAATCTTTTTCTCAAGTTTTATTTACATTTAATGTTTAGTTTTGCAAACATCCCTTCTTTTGATCCCATTACCCTGCAACATCCTAAACGAAATACTGACTTATGCTACACCACTCATTCCATAGACTGATGAAGTTGTAAGTGATGAATCAACCAACAATCTCTGTATCATCAATGTTAACGGAGATATCCAGGAATCTGGTTTGTACTCTATCATTCTAAATATAATACTTTATAATATATCTAGACTAGTTTGATTGAGAGTATATATTTAGAAATAAAAATACATGTACAGTTTTATACAAATTGCTTACAAATCCAAAATAAAATCCAACAAAACAACCAACAATAACAACATTATATTCTAATAACAGACCATTCCAATAATGGTTTGCTATACCATACCAGTTCAGTATAATCTTATATGTATCACAGATATGAATAGTAGATGTAGTAGTTGAAGTAACAATATGTAATTTTAAGCATATCATTTAAGTATTATCATTGAGTATATATTATATCTAATAAATATGTAATATAAATTAAAATATATCAATTGTTTATATTTATGTCTATTTTAATTCCACTAAAGTAACTAATATATGATAAAATTTAACTCATATATATAAAAAAATATTGCAAATATTGCAAATATTGCAAATATTGCAAATATACATATAAATTATTGTCATTGCACAGATCCACTGGTTATGCCAACACTAATTGGAGAAAGTCAACTTATAGATGACACAAACTTAACTCTTGTCTCAGAATGAAAATCTCATCACAAAATATTATTGTATGTGAACCAATTTATTATTAATCGTTATAATACAAGTGATGTTAATCACAAATTACATATTATTCTTTTGTTAATCACAACTATATAAACTATATCATTTACATTAATTTTTAAGCCTAAAGGGGCATTCACACAGAGCTTTTTACAGCTTTTAAGCTGCCTAATTAGGCAGCTTTAAGCTACAGAAAAAGCTGGTAATTTAAAATGCGTTCACACTGAAAAAGCTAGAAAAAGCTCGAATAAAAAAGCTCGAGCTATCACTTTGAGCTTAATGTAAATACGCCCATATTTAAACCGTTATTTAATACGCACATATTTAAATTATATACAAATTATATTAATATTACAATACAATGAATACCAAATCACGTTGTATACGATCACTACTATTAATATTATATTTAAATCGGCAGATATTAAAACATCCATGTTAAAATAAAATTAAATAATATTAACAAAGAAATGAATCTGTCAATAAATAATAAATTTTCATAAATCAACAAAGAAAATCAGCTGTCAATCAATAGGTTAACCAATAAGGTGCATTCAGCCAGCTTTCTGCTGACCTTTAGGCTAGAAATATTTGACATGTTCTATTTTGATAAAAAAGCAGAAAAAAGCTAGAAATATTGAACATATCTCGAATCCAGCAGAAAGCTGCCTAATTAGGCAGCTTAAAAGCTGTAAAAAAGCTCTGTGTGAATGCCCCTTAAAATTTAATTATTTAGAGGAAAAATAATATGTTAAAGTATTGTTAATATTATAATTTCATATATACTTAAAATTCCTTATACATTGAATAGTAATATTTTAAATATAACAAATACTAATTATTATGTAAACATACATTTAAATAAATAATTTGTATATTTTTTAGAATTTAAATTTAACCTTTTTATTTGTTGACAAATATAGAAGAATAAATTTACATTAAATATATAAAAATAATTAATTAATTGATTCTTGAGAAGTATATAAATAATTTAAATATAAATATATAATATTATATATATTGTAAAAATAATAACAAATCAAATTCAATCTTACTTATTATTATAAAGTATATAATTAGTGTAAACATAATTAAGATTGTTGGAATTTAATATTAAATAAAGATATTGTGCAGATGGTTTGAATTTAAAACATTCTGAAAACAGAAATATGTTCAGAATTATTTCAAAGAAAGAACCTAAATAATGATATATGAATATTCATATTATTTATTATTTTGTAATAATATCTTTATTAATATTATTTATATAATATGTTATATATCATGTGTATCTATATACTTACTACTTAATATTTCTATAAAATCTATTCTGGATATTATAAATATTATGTGGATATTTTTTATATGTCAAGTTCCAAATATATTATAGAAATATGTGTTGCATAACAAAGGTAGTAATGCCATTAACTAATATCATGACTGTGGAGTATCACAAGATAGTGTTTTAGGTCCTTTACATTTTTTAATTTAATTTCTGACATCAAACACCTACTAAATAAATATAATATACTTTACCATATCTATGCCAATATCACATAACTATATATTAAGACTAACTTTAACGAAAACACTAACTGAGATTAATATTACGGAAATAAAAAACTATTACAACTACAACTACTTAAAATTCAATTGCTCTAAAACTGAATGCATAATCTTCCATAATAAAAACTAATCACCCCCCCCCCCTCAATATTAAATACATCAAAATAGCAAATTCTGATGTAACAATACAAAAGACTATCACTAATCTTGGATTCAAACTTGACTCAGATTATTCATTTAATAAGCATATATCTTCAATTGATAAAAAATTTAACTACAAACTAAAACAGATTAAGGAATACATAAATGCCCTGACAGACAATCTCTGAAAATACTGATTACTTCAAGAGTACTACTCAACCTAGATTACCACAATACCACAATCATTACAAAAAACAACTGAAACGATTTAACAAAATAATTAATTTCAAGAATATGAAATGTCTGCATTTCAAAGAAATATCTAAGTACAAGTTATTATGCATGACTTTACACTGCCATTTATAAACAAACACCAATATATATATTGCAACTAACATTAACAAATATACAAATAATAGAATATTGAGAACTGCAAACAAACTTACACTCAATACCCCTGGCTTCTTATAAATTGCCTTCCTTTATTCACCCCCCCATGTTACGGAATAAATTACCATCCAAACTACAACAAGAACTAAACATCAATCCTTTTAAAACGAAACTATATTCTTTCCTAGTTACTCAAAGATGATTTATACTACTTTACTAACATTACTCAATCAATCTAACTATTATTTCTCTACTATATATTATATCATACATAATATTAACACATTCATTTTCAACTTACTAATTTATGTATTGACTATTTATATAAATTAATATATATATATATATATATATATATATATTAACTACACTAACTTATACTATTGACTAACAATTACCAACCCCATTAATACTATTTCATTTAATTGTCCACCTTACTAACAAACTATAATTTTACAGCACACTACATAACTACTGAATACCGTCTACTATTCCTACATCACACTAACTTACTATACTATCTTACACTTATTATCCTTCTGTTACTGCTTGCTTATTATTATTATTATCATTAATATTATTAGCATCTGATTGGGCAAAAGCATAGAAACCTGTTTTAAATAAATCACTCACACACACGCACACACGATTGCATTCACACACATATACACACATATATATATAGGCGGTGGACACTGCTTTTCTATTATAACGGCCTACGATAGAGTCACGCATCAATGCGTCCTCGAATATAAAATAAAATATATGAAAAAGTGCAATCGAATATTATATCATATCAAATATTATAAAATTACCATAATACTATAACTTATATATATATATATTTATAAATCATAAACAATGAAATTCAATGAAATATATACTATAGTTCTCAATTTATATTACTAATTAATATTCAATTATATATTATATATATACATATATATATATATGTATATATATAATATATAATTGAATATTAATTAGTAATATAAATTGAGAACTATAGTATATATTTCATTGAATTTCATTGTTTATGATTTATAAATACTATATTAAATTATATTTATATTTTAAAACAATTTGTTTTCAATAAACAATAAAAAATTTTACATTGGCATATTTTTAAAATATTAACTATTAACCTACTGCAAATATGGTTTTCTATTGTTTACTTTATTGTAATATTCTATTAATAACAAACTTTAAATATATTTTATAATCGAATATATCTACTGGTTTAACAATATATAAATCCTATATATAAAAATTATAATAACTTGTAATGATTTATTACAGATGGAAAATCTAGCTGAAATGCTTCCACCCCCAAAAGAAGAAAAAGAGACAACGGTTACAATTCCCAGGCCAGCCATGCTTAAAGATTTCGCGTGAGTTTTTATATACATAATTAATTACAAATTAGTAGATGGATTTTATTAAATTTGAATCATCTATAATTATTATATATATACACATTTATATATATATATATATATATATATATATATATATATATATATATATATACTAGTAACTATCCCAAGAAGAAAAGTTGAATTGTAATTGATAATACAATTATATTAATGATGCATTCATAATTTGAGCCTTATACAAGAGACCATGTTATATCTTAAAGTTATTATAATGTCCAAGTTTCCTATATTTCCAGGATACCAGTGAGTCTATAATTGTAGGTCTATGTATATTTTCTTAATAATCATATTAAATAGTTACATCTATTAAATATGTAATAAAATTGTATTGGACATATGATATTAATCTAGTATCCAATATTTAAATGTCTTGTATATTAAGATATTAATTACTAGCTTTCAAAAGTAAAGGTGTTTTTATTGATTCCAACTTGGTATTTAATAAGAATTCATTTATATATAAATATATATATATATATATCTACATTATTAAAGCAATATTTAATTAAATATATATGAAGAAATTAATATCCATATTATCCTACAGGCCTAACTTTACCGACTACTTCTTCATAGCAGTTTGTATGATGATTATATTCCCCGTTTATACATTTGTTTTGATTCCCGCTATAATATATTCTAACGATGCCAGAAGACTCCGAGTTGATGGTTGGAAGTCGGCGGCCGAGGTCAAAGGAAAGTTTGTATCCATAACATAACTTTAAATTTTAAAAAGAATACGAATGTTCTTTATATTAATTATAATTTAACTTTAATTTGTATTTATCAACAATAACCATATATAGTTCATATTGGTACTATTAAAAATGGTCAGCATAAATATGTATTTCGTGCATGGATAATGTAAAAGTAATTTTAAAATAATATACAAATTTAAAATGTTAAACACATACTAATATAGTTTACTATTAAGTAAATTAACAAATTGAATACGCTAATTTCACTGCAAATATCATTCCTATTAACAATATTTTCAGACAGGCTTTGAAATGGCTAATTATAGGTACTGTACTTTGTATTAGCATTCATTTGTTGGTTTATTTTATGTTTAAAAAACAAGAATAAACAGGTGAGATCATTATATTGTCTAAGAAGTTACATATTTATATATTAATATATAAATATATTTAATCCGATAGCCACATATTTCTTGTATTACACATATAATATTTGCACTGCTTTGTGCAATAGTGAGATACAAATATTGTTATGGTTATGTATTGGTTAACGTGAACACTATCGTGCTATATGCATAAGAATATATCCATACTATTTACTCACCTATAATAATTCTAGTATGTTTATCTTATTATATTATAAGATTTAATTATGCTTGGTATTATATATATATATATATATATATATATATATATATATATATGTATATATATATATATTAAAGTGAATATAAATATTAAATTTTACAAAATAATATTAGACAAATACGTAATAAACTAATAAATTGCACTCAATAAATTACTTCGTCCATGTAATTCAAAGTTAAAAAAATAATTCTAATTTTTATTACTGTAATTATTGTTCCTTGCTTGGTAATTCATATTATTATTTATTTTATTTAAATAATTTTTAAAATAGTGTGTTAACAAAGTGTTTTGAATGCTAAATGTGAGATTATTCGAATAACTATGTTTTAAGCATGGTCTTGAATTTTAGCGTATTTATCGAAGTTCGAAGTAGAATTGATTCCTGATAGATGATTCCATACATTAATTGATTGCCTTTAGAAATATCGGGTGGGAGGATTCATGATGTCATTCGATGATCGTATCTTATTGAGGTGGCCGGATCTTAGACTTCTGATTTGTTTAATAGATTAAATAAAATAAGCAATATAGGGAAGTATATTATGTTTATTTGAACAGTATGCCATAAAAAAGAGCTTTTAACGAATTTCCTGACGGATTGGTAACAGCTTCTAAATTTTTGCTGCAAGTCTGAAATTCTAATATTTTAAAATCTGCTTAGTGCGGCAGATTCTAAATAAGTTTGATGCCGGGACGTTGACGCTAGTGGTTTGATGGAACAATTAATAGTATATGTCAGTAAATTAGTGCTACACTTGTGAATTGTGACTATACATGATAACAATTCTTGCATAGCTGAAAATTTTGAACTTATATTGACAAATTGTTACTTCATTGTACAATTGGAAATTATTTGATATGATGATAACTATTTCAGATCAGTAGCACTAAAACTACAAAAAGATAGTCTATTCATGAGAGCGATATGACGAATAAGCCATTTCTATATATGAGTATGTCTTTGTGTATATTGCAAATTATAGTTTCGGTGATTCTACAAGCAAAAGTGATTTGGTTTGGACGAAGAACATTATGTTCTATGAATTAAAATATGCTTTAGTAACAATCCGTTCAAGAAATTTGAAAAAGTCGATAGTTACGAGATGTATAGTTAATGTTTGTTTATAGTTAATTGTATCTTCAGGATCAGAGCTTACACATTTAGTAAAGTTTTGAAGTAACATCTCCAGTTATGATTGATATTTTGATGATATTAAGTAAATAAGGTGAGCTTACGGGAGCTAGCTTATGAATTATTGTTAGTGGAAGATATTATAGATATTTATAGATGTCGATTTTAATAAGTTTTGCGACATAACATAGAGATAGTAACAGTCGAAATGATATGGATATATTATATATCTATATATAGAGAGATTGGGGTGAGATTAAATAAATTTGCAGTAATTTTATTATTTTTCTTTAATAAAGAAGATGTTATCGAAATCATCTATTTATTAGAATGCATTTTTAGTTAAAGTCATACCATTTATTCTAACAAGAAATTTATTTTAGTAATTATTTTATTAATTATATACTATTAATTTATAATTCTTTATATGTATTTATTAATTAGTAATATTGTATAACTCTATATTTCTATATGGCTACATATATATTTAATAATGAAACAATCAACTAAATATAGTAGATTAATGTTACTCCATTTAAAATACATTCATAATTTTTTAATTTCTTAGTATAAGTTAAAATTTCAATATCATGTCCTTTAATAATAATTATTAACTAATAATTATTAAAACATTATTAAACCTAAGGATCCATAGGAAATATTAATATATATATGCACCTATAAATGCTGTAGTAGTCAGAGATATTTTTAACGATACGAAATAGGATACAAGTTTATGAAACTCATATTATTTTATATTTAGTAAGTTAGATTGAATTTATAACCTGTAAAACAATGTAATTTGTATTATATATATATATATATATATATATATATATTACATATACATATATCTTTATATATATAACAATAATTATTGTTTTATTTTATAGGTAATAAGAATACCATGTTTCATTATATATTGTTTTTGTAATTAATCCGGTTTGAATTCATTTGCAATAAATATTTTTGATTGAAAAAATTATTTATTTAAATTTGAATAATATTTAATTTATAAACCAGAAATACAAGTATTTATTATTTTATATTACATAAATGTTAAAATTTTAAATAAATACTAAAAGTAAATAATAAAAAAATTAATATTAAAAAACAGTTATAAATTGTATATACTAAATAGTCAAATTTATATAATAGAATATAAATATAATTTCAAATTTAAAATGGTTAGCAAATATTGATATATTATAATGAATAATAGTTTGTAATAATATTACATGGGTATTTTGTTTTATAATATGTTATCGGAAAACATATTGACTCGATGCTTTGTAGACTTAATTCATATTATAAAAAAGATATGATTAGGATATAGAAATTGAATACGATCAATACGAACAATTATGTGATTTTATTAGTGCCATAAATCAGAACATGTCTGGAAAATTAAAATATATTGTGGAATTGTTATCGATTAATTATTTATTGCAGAATAATTCATTCGAATTTAATTTTAATAAAATATGTCGCAATGTTAATCGTATATCGTAATGGGTTTGCATATTATATTACATATTATATTACTTTAATCCAGGCTATGATTTATTCTAAGATTTTTTAAAATAAATTTACTTACTTGAGAGATGGATATAGAGATAGGTACTCGAATATTACACTTTTTAACAAGAGTAGTTATGCAATATTCCATAGGAATACAAATATAAATATAGAATCAAAAAATTGTTTGAATAGAATTTAGATTTGAATATAGTATTTATATATATATATATATATATATATATATATAACCGGAAATATATTTCCTCAAAAAGAACTGTGAATATAAAGCAAGTTAGAATTCAAGACTGGCCAGGACTGCATAATACGTCACTATACTAATCGATTGTATACATTATAATGGGGATTCTGAGGGAGATAATGCTTTGATGGAGAAATAAACTCGACTAGGCGAGGACAGATAAAAAGATTGCAGACTATATTAGCCTGGTCTATTTCTTTTGTTGTTTTACCATTATGTTGATTCTTTATACTATTACATTGTTGGCTAGCATGTATTGTTGT
Source organism: Osedax frankpressi (assembly GCA_964035775.1). Lineage (NCBI taxonomy): Eukaryota > Metazoa > Annelida > Polychaeta > Sabellida > Siboglinidae > Osedax > Osedax frankpressi. Next base: position 1,825,766 of record OZ038317.1, read on the forward strand.
AGGATGTAGGGCCCTTCTCCTAGCTTCCTAGATTTGTATATGAAAAACATTCTGGCTGTAGAGTAGATAGGTTGGTAGAACATGTGAGCATATCTAATTGCCCATCAGAACCAAGTGAACCCGATTCACGTAAGCAACGACGTTAGGATGGAACTCGAGTTGAAATGTTTAATAAAAAGTCACATCTAAATGTCATGATCTCTGTTTTATTAGAGGACACGCCCAAGGGGAGGGCGTTTTATAATCGCGAACAGTTCGAAATGGAAACCATATTTTAATTCATTCGTAGTCTGAAATTACTATTCCAATCTTGCGAAGAAATAACACTTCGTATACTGCGGATAGGATTGAGGATTGAGACAAAACGTTTAGTTTACATGCATAAGCCTATTTATTCAATATAAAAATATAGTAATATGCCAATAAATATGTAATAGATAGCACATATTTGCTAGTCCTATATCAATATTAAGTATAGTTTGAAGAAAGAGAATATGAATAAAAACCGCTCAAATAGAAAAGTTCAACAATGAAATGTTTATGAGTTATTTGAAAGGTTACATTCATTGAAATTAATCCAAACCCATTGATTTTCTATTATTTAACTCAAAATCTTGATATCGTTATCACAAGCTTAGCGTAATGTCCGTAACAAGGTGGCAATAACACCATTGTAAGGTAAACAGTGCTAGAAAAATACTAGATTAAGAAGTAGAATATATTATTTCTTATGTAGTCATTCTTTGGGGAAAACAATATTCATGATAAGTAATCTGGCATACCTTATGAATATTTAGACCATTCTTCCGCTCAAATGTATAACATTGTACAGGACAATGAGGTGAAAGTGGTCAATATGCAGAGTTATTAAAGGATACTTAATCGCTTATTTTAACCCAAATGGTGCGTAGTGTTCTGTTCCATCTAATATTAGGTATAATGAATAGTCGTAAAGTAACTGTTGCTCTAAAATGGCGACAATCTAGAATAATACTTGGACTGCTGTGAACAGTTGGTTAGCTCAAGGGACAGCTGTGGACAGCTGTCAGTAGGCTGGGTGTCTGTTAATAGCAGCGAAGTGGTGGGTGTACACTATTCGTTGTGTATATGGCAAGCCTGCGGTATGTAAAAATGCATTCGATGTCCCGAAATATCTATTGTAAAACAATTTTACAGTTGGATAATATAATGCATATGGAAGACGAACCAAAGGAAACAACTGTAACTCTCCCAACGTCTGCAAAGCTTAAAGATTTCGAGTGAGTATTAGTTATTATGAGTCAAATAATTACATAGTTGAATTATATAAACTATAGATACATGTGCATTGGTATGTGAATTAATGTATATATTTAAGATAGAATAAGGAGTCGAGTAGTATAAAAATAATATATCAATATCATAAAAAATATAAATATTATTATAAATTGTAATGTATATATATATAATGTTGTTTATAAAACACAAAATATAACGCAGGCCTAACCTGGTCGACCATTTCTTCATAGTTGTATGCCTGATGATATTGCTACCAGTTTTTACATTCGTGTTTATCCCCGCTCTAATATATTCTAATGATGCCAGAAGACTCCGAGTGGATGGCTGGCATTCGGCCTCCCAAATAAAAGGAAGGTTTGTACCAACTACGCTGATGAATATATAGATAAACATAAGGGTATTTGAAAGTGATGACAGTGTATACATATATATGTTATATATAACTATAGTTATATATAGTAAATATATAGTTAACTATAATTAACCATATTTTATATACGAAAATATTTGTAAATACAAATTAAATAGGGAAATGTAGAAATTACAAATATTTAAGGCGATATATGCTGATAACGGCAAATAAATTCGTCATATTTGTATGTATAACAATTATAAAGATCTTTCAAATAGCTTATATTTTTCCGATACGGGTGTACGAATTACAACGCCTTTATCTAAGTATTTTAAGTATCTAGGCATTTTAAGTATATAAACTACAATTGTACAGAGATATTAAAAATTAATAAAAATGATCATGGTCATTTCTTTCTACATGAGTCCACGTTTATTGTAATATCCAAATATATGTATATCATATGTCATATAACATTTATTTTAATTTTTAATTTATTTTTCATTTGCATCATATTCTACTTTTTTTTATTAAGAAAATAAATTTCAAAGTTTCTAGACCAATGACAACTAACAATACTATTTGAATATGTATATATACATATTTATATATATAACTATGTCATATATATAAGACATATATAACAGTATAACACTAGAAATAAACTAAAGTAATAATAATTAGTAATGCCTACATATTAAATATGTATTTTCATTATTCTTATTATCCATTGTTAACAATATTTCAATATACAGACAGGCATTGCATTGGATGATTTACGGTGTCATTATTTGTGTTATAATACAGATTTTGGTATATTATGCATATAAAAACAATGAATAAATATATCATAAAGGTAGATATTTTTTATTCTAAACAAAATATTTGCAAACTAACTTATAAAAATTAATATTTAATAATATTAATTATTTTATTAATTATTTAATAATAACAATCTTCATTTCTAAAATATTCAGTATTTACTTAATGTAATATAAATGTACTTAATATAATATACTTCATGAAGAAATTGAATATTAAAATTACTAATTATAATGAAAATAAACGTTTAATTGAACCTAAAATAATTGTTATTCTTGATTTATTATAATATTATATTGTATTTATTTATATAAAAATGTATATATTTAATGATAGTAATTTACATATTTATTATAAATGTATCAAGATTTCATCGAAACCATTCGGGTATATGTAGAGAACTCCATGTCTCCTTTCGCTTGGTCTCTTGTAAATGTTTAGTCTTTTGATATTCTGCTACATTCTCTTCATGTGATGTTGCCTTGCCGCCGAATAAATCGGGAAATTCAAATTTCTCTCCCTCGCACTGTAAAGAGTTATTCAGTATTAATAATAGCTAACAATTATATAGGTTTAGTAAAGCAAAGGTAAACACAAATATCCATAATTGGTTGTTGAAAACATTTAGATCTGAGCAACAAATGTATTCATATTATTAAATATATTTACACTATATCATTAATTGATTGAGATGTAGGCCTATAATATAGTTCATGAACCAACGAGATAAACATGAGCAATACTTTTGTTATCATGAGGTTGTGTATAGAATCCTTTGATGGGATCTCGTCTCTTTTCACCTACGGTATATAGGATAATATATTAAATGCCATTCGAATTATTAACATTTTATTTATATTAAGTCTGCAGTATTTTATCAATTCTCGTGATTAAATTAGTGATTAAATTAAATATTACACAAGTGAAACTATTTCAATAATTTCATATATTAATATACAAAACTAATAAATAAAAATAGTATTAATAGTTTTTATTAAAAATGTATAGTTATTCAGATAAAATAATAAAAACAAGCAATTTAAAAAAAAATATTTTTAAATTTTTCGTCAAAATCAATAATCGTATCTATAATATTTATTTAAAATTATTAATACAAATATGCCACTTTTTTTGTATATAATATAATATTTCATAATATAGCAATGCTACTTTTATTATGAAATACATTTATAGTAATGAAATAGCAAGATTTCATCTTTAGTGAATATTTTAGAAATATATTATCTTTTATGAATCTTTTTAATAATTAAATATCATTATTTCATTTTTTGTACATCTTTCTAACAATTAAATAGGTATGTTTAATCGGAAATTCTATTTAATTTGCATTTTAATTAACAATATTGTTTACAAATGTTGCAAATTTGTATCACTCTTGTAGTTAATTAAAGTCTAAATAAAAGACATGTAATATTCATGCAGAGTTTGATAAATATTATTATATAGTTATAGGAAAGGTTACTTTAACTAATAATACTATAATATTATTATATAGTTTGTTATAGGAAAGGTTTCATTAACTAATAATGCTATAATATTATATAGTTTGTTATAGGAAAGGTTTCATTAACTAATAATGCTATAATATTATTATATAGTTTGTTATAGGAAAGGTTTCATTAACTAATAATGCTATAATATTATATAGTTTGTTATAGGAAAGGTTTCATTAACTAATAATGCTATATTATTATATAGTTTGTTATAGGATAGGTTACTTTAACTAATAATGCTATATTATTATATAGTTTGTTATAGGAAAGGTTTCATTAACTAATAATGCTATAATATCATATATTTTGTTATAGGAAGGTTTACTTTAACTAATAATGCTATAATATTATATAGTTTGTTATAGGAAAGGTTTCATTAATTAATAATGATATAATATTATATAGTTTGTTATAGGAAAGATTTCATTAACTAATAATGCTATAATATTATATAGTTAGATATAGGAAAGGTTTCATTAACTAATAATGCTATAATATTATATAGTTTGTTATAGGAAAGGTTTCATTAACTAATAATGCTATAATATTATATAGTTTGTTATAGGATAGGTTTTATTAACTAATAATGCTATAATATTATATAGTTAGATATAGGAAAGGTTTCATTAACTAATAATGCTATAATATTATATAGTTTGTTATAGGAAAGGTTTCATTAACTAATAATGCTATAATATTATATAGTTTGTTATAGGATAGGTTTCATTAACTAATAATGCTATAATATTATATAGTTTGTTATAGGATAGGTTTCATTAATTAATAATGCTATAATATTATATAGTTTGTTATATGAAAGGTTTCATTAATTAATAATACTATAATATTATATAGTTAGATATAGGAAAGGTTTCATTAACTAATAATGCTATAATATTATATAGTTTGTTATAGGAAAGGTTTCATTAACTAATAATGCTATAATATTATATAGTTTGTTATAGGATAGGTTTTATTAACTAATAATGCTATAATATTATATAGTTAGATATAGGAAAGGTTTCATTAACTAATAATGCTATAATATTATATAGTTTGTTATAGGAAAGGTTTCATTAACTAATAATGCTATAATATTATATAGTTTGTTATAGGATAGGTTTCATTAACTAAAAATGCTATAATATTATATAGTTTGTTATAGGATAGGTTTCATTAATTAATAATGCTATAATATTATATAGTTTGTTATATGAAAGGTTTCATTAATTAATAATACTATAATATTATTATATAGTTTGTTATAGGAAAGGTTTCATTAACTAATAATGCTATAATATTATATAGTTTGTTATAGGAAAGGTTACTTTAACTAATAATGCTATATTATTATATAGTTTGTTATAGGATAGGTTACTTTAACTAATAATGCTATATTATTATATAGTTTGTTATAGGAAAGGTTTCATTAACTAATAATGCTATAATATCATATAGTTTGTTATAGGAAGGTTTACTTTAACTAATAATGCTATAATATTATATAGTTTGTTATAGGAAAGGTTTCATTAATTAATAATACTATAACATTATTATATAGTTTGTTATAGGAAAGGTTACATAACTAATAATGCTATAATATTCGTCATTATCATCATCAGAATTATTAATAAATAACTGCATCTTTACCAGTTTTATGAGGTGTATCCATTGAGGTTATGCTGTCAAAGAAGAAAAGGTAGAGCTATCAAATATTTGTAGCTTTATTCAAAATGGCAATAGTTTACCTTTCACCTATTTTAGACAGATTCAATTATCTGTTGATATAAGCCAATCAAATTTTAAGACTGTGTAGTTTATAGAGTTGATTTATTGAATTTTAAACTATTTATACTCAAATGATTTCTAATATATTAAACATATTAGGTAATATTGTATTTCTTATCAGTGAATTTGTGTACATATATCCTTTTGTATTTTAATATATTTAACATTACTATTGTTAAACTATAACCAGTATTTTATTATTATAATTTATAAATTATATATATTTTAAATAGTATACAAATATATACTTATACATACAGTTATTATATTATAGTATTTTACTAGGTACTTTTAGGTTATACAAATATTATAATTTTATACTTTTTAATCAATGAGAATAATATAGCAAAATATATGCAGAAATTCAATAATATAATGTATAATAAAGCTCTTCATATAATATTACATACATTATAATTATAAATTGGTTATATATGATAAATACATAGATTGTTTAATATTATATATACATAATACAATACCAGCTGCTACAATTACAAATCCTAAGTTAAAAACTAATTAGTTTGCAAAGATGCTAACATGGACAGAAAGTTTTCTTTCAATGCATTTTGAATTGCAATCATTAAATGAAAATACTTGAATACAATTGAATAATTATAACATTGAATACAATTATAATTCTGTTTTTATGTAACCAATACATTTTAGATATTTACTATCAGACGAATTATATAGCAGTCTGTATTTATATGCATGTTAATATCTATATAATATACTATAAACAACACATTTATATAAAGGGTGCACTGCATTTGGTACTGTCAATAGATACCTGGCGATGTAATGCATTATAATTCGATTATTTGTTTACAACCATAAATAATGACGGAAAAATAATGACGGTCAAACCAAATTTTAATAAAATTATATAGAAAAATATATGCAGACATATATTTATTTCAAATTATATTTTATTTATTTACATATATTTATATGACACATATATATATATATATTCTCATTCTAATATTAACTTATATATAATATTAAAGTTTACTAACTTATATATTATATTAAAGTTTATTAACCTATATATTAACAATATTAACAGTATATATTAACTTTCTCAAAATAAATTGAATAAAATCTTAAATATTAAATAATTGTGATTTCGTTTTGTTCTAACTATCGATTAATAACAGTTTTTGATATTTTTAGTAAAATATTGTAGATATTATTGAAATTCTGTTATTTGTACATGAATATTATTATATTATATAACCTCGAATGGTTTCTATTCTTACTGCTCCGACAGGTACAGAATAGATTTTTTCTAAATAATTCTTCACGTCATATTTCGTCATTCTTTATAAAATAATAAAACAATTAATACAGATATATTTAAATAATAACAAGTAATTTTTGCAATATAATGTTAATTTTATTTCAACCATATATATATATATATATAACTATATATATATATATAGTATCAAAAATGAATATTATATAAATAAATTCATTGAAAATACATACTGAGGATGTACTTCAAATTGAACTATGTTCTGAGGCTGATTTTCTCTGGCAGTTGTATTTTTATCGCGTCGAATTTTCATCCAAAACAAAGGCATCAATAAACGTAATTGAGGATTACCATTCTGGTATATGGGATAGTCCGGTATCTTCCGCTTCCATAAAGGACTGGCATATTTAGTTTGTATTACATTTCCGAGAATAATTAAGAATTAAAAACAAAATGAAATATCAATTAATATTAATAATAATAATCGAACAATTAATATTCGACACTTTATTTTCATAAAATATATATTTTGTAAATTATATCAATTAATATTATATTAAATCAATATATTGTTGTTTATATAGTGCGCATATTATATTTATATTTTGTATTATATAACATATCACTATGTATAATTACAACTACAAATATTACATCCATAAATTATATCTTTTTGAATTAAGCTAGTAATTTGAATAATTTCATCATCAAAAACTACTAAATAATTAATTAGGTAATATAACTAAATTATGAAATTCTAGTTTATAAATAAATCTAATATAATCTAACATATTAAACTAAACACATAAATTTATAAACATATAAACATATAACATAATAAACTAAACGATAAATTAATTAGTAAATATTAATAAATATTTAAATTTATAATATTAATATGGTATTACAAAAAATTATATTAGAACAATGTACGATTATCATCGGATTTATATGCTATGTAATATTGCATCATGAATGGGATTACATCATGAATGGGATTACATGCGAAAGAAGAATGCTAAAATATAAATAAACATTGACATGTACACATCATGTACACATCATGTACAATCAATCAACATTATAAAGACCAATATATTTCGCAAGCCTCGCAGTGACGTCCAGAAGAGCAGTCAATACCGGATCCAGAAGTTTAGTTTAATAGAAGTAGTGTAAGTTATATTTTAGCTGATCTAACTAAAATTATTTGTGTTCAAAGATCAATCTAAACTTGCACACAATATTAGCATAAATAGAAAAATACATTTATTTGGGATGATTTGATTGAGGCTGATATCTTTATTACATTTATATCAAAGAAGGTATTATCTGCAGACTACATCACAAAGACTATATCAGTGGGAGGACAATGATATTTATGCAGTAATGAAATATGGTTTTACTTGGAGCTTATTCTAATAGTTAAACTGACATAGATAGCGACTAAATATAGACAAATATATAATTGTTATTTTTGATTATGCGAGCATCATCTATTCAATCAATGGAATATCCTACATTAAATTTTATATGTATTCACTATTGATTTGAATACTAATTATGTTGATCAAAAAGGAACAGAGCAAAATAAATTTAAGTAATATATAAATCGAGTAATAAATTTAATATTATAAATAATATTTCTTTATATAATATATATATATTCATTTATTTTATTATATAAGTAATGTAAATATTACATACATATACTATATATATTCATTGGTATACAAATTATACATATTTTGAATAATATAATTTATAGACGAATCTGCACAGGTTACATCATCTAATATCAAGATCAACATCATTCTGATTTAAATAACATTATTCTGATTGGCACCGTATATATGAAGTTAGATGTTCAAATGTTATCGATATAATGAGGTAGGTTTTCGTAAATGTAAAACACACTAAGTTTAGTAATTCCGATATCATGATTAAATATAAATATATTAGATATTTCCATTATTATTATTATATATTTTATAAGGAAATATAATGATGTATTATACATAGAAAAATATAAAATAATTTATATTTATTCTTTGATATATATATTTCAAGGATTGATTTTACTCGAATTGGATTTGGTCGGAATATTTTTGTTTGATATGTTGGATAATATATTATTTCAGCATATTAATTTCGCGCGTATATCCATTCATTATATTGTTTAATAATATTTATAATCTATTACTAATATATTTCAAAATATATAAATTATTATTATAATAATTATCCTATAAGGATAATTATTATTATCGTGTTACAAATTAAAAAAATTAATTTTTTATTATTTTAAATATTTAATTAAACAATTAAATAATGTTTATTATCAATAATTACTTAAGATTATGCATTATTATATTTTTATGTGCATTATTTAAATATAACTTACATATAACGAGACAGTTTTGGTAATTTATAAGATGACATTTAAATTTTATTTAAATGATTTATTTATTTACCAATAATAATACAAAATAAAATATCACATGATATACAATTTAAAATTAAAACCATTTTCATTTCATTACCTATTTTTACCTTTCAGCGTACTTTCAATTATATACCGTTACGTTTTTAAAACTTTTTACCTCCCTTATAATTTACCATTTTATTGATTTTATATAACTAGGTATAATTTTACATTACTTTAGAGAAACTTTACAAACTTTTAAATAAAGTTATTACAAATTTAGAGTAATTTACTTCTAATTATAATCATGAGTAATATTGACATGAAAGGCGAATCACAAATTTCGAATGATAAGTTGCCGTATTTTAGTTCAACCTTTATCGATCGTAATTATTATAGCGAAAATGAAAATCCCGAATTAAAGATACATTTGAAAAAAGAAGGTCACAGTCTACCTATTACGCAAATTGAAAAAAGGAATCATATAAAGGATACCAATGTTATAAAGTATATCGACGACAACTCTACCAATAATATAAATTCACGTTTCATTGAATCGGATACAGTAGACACGAATCTCCGTCCTTCCATTGTACATACAGAATCGCTCGTAGAGCGTAACTCCGTCCATCAAAATATGCTCACCCGTTCTATGAATAGCAATGATCTAAATTCGACTAAGATGAAACATAATCGTAACCCACGGGCTTTCGAAGGGTATGTATGATACTTATATAGATTATATAGATAACCAATGTTTATTAACTATATATATTATATTATATATAATAATGTAACAGTGAAAAGTTAATTGTGTTTGAATATAAAATAAATATATCAAACTAAAATTTGCAAATATGATCTAATTCAATAAAATAACAAATCATTAACTGATCAACTGTTTAACATTATAAATGCTATATTAGGTAGCGTATATTAATTAAGTATATTATGTAAACTAACATACAACATTTGTTTAATATATAGAGATTGGTGTATGAGTAGTATTTATTAATTATCTGGATTTAATTTTGTCCAATTTCAATTGTTCCAAATTGAAATTTGTCGATTATATATTATTATTAATTAGTTTAAATCATGATATCATAAACATAATATACAATAAAATAAGTGATATATATACATCTATACTTAGTATTTGAAAAGTTATTAATTATTATAATCTGACTGTCTGTAATTAATTTTATATTTTATCAATATAAATTCATACACATAATATTTACAAATACATTATATTAATAAGTAATGTTGTCATTAAAGCAAAGCAAACATTCTACTTATAGTATAATATATATGGTGATATTACATATGCTCTCATACTATTTATTAGAGTGTATTTATTGTTTGAGTAATAATGACTAATATAAAGCCTATTTAATTAACTGCTACGTGATTAGACAAACTCAATATATTCATAAATACAAGTTTAATATAAAATGTATCAGTGCATATTATATATTATTTATTTTCCTGTAACACTTGTATGACATATGTATAATTGCATGAATTGTGCTATTTAAATATATTGACTCCATGAGATTATTATATCTGATAGATGCAAGTTATAGCAATTTAGCAATAATATAAAATTAACATCAGCAAAGTATAGAAAAAGCATAGAAAACGTATAACTATTTAATATTAAAATTGAATGTTTAATAATCATAACAACATCTTATAACAATTACGATTCCTCTATTTGTATATTAAATATAATCATAAGAGAATTAAAGATATTCATAAAATCATGTTCTATTTTGTTACATTGTTTGAACAACTCAATAATCCTATGACTCATATGTTGCTTATATGAACTTATTTACCAGTCTATTTACCAAATACATGACCCACATAAACATAACAATAAATCTAAGATATGTCATACTAGATTCATAATTGTTCAGTGAATTGATCACCTAGATACATTTACTATGAAACATTTATTTGTTCTGCTCTATATCTGCATAGGACCCTAGATGATTGATACTATGACATGTAACTTGTACAATTAATGAATATATATTATATAATATAAGAATGATTATTAATAATTGTGTAATTATTAACTTGATAAAGTGAATGATTGATTAATTATCTTTATTGTTGATTTATTAATACAAAGTTTAATGTTCAATATACATTGATTGAACATACTTTAGTATATACAATTTCATCTAGGCCTTTGTTTAACTTATACTGCTTTTTCTTATTGTTGTAAATATGCTCCATAAAGATGTTAAAAGGAAAATGTATTCAGAGAATAATGTAGAGAATCTGGTTGAGTATGAATTATTATCATGTAGAAATAATTAATCATAATTACAGTAAAACTACAAGGTGGTTTAAATTAATATTAGTATTAGTCATACATAATTATTATATTAATACATTTTTAGATTGATTTTCAGAGCCAAAGTATAATTTGTTAAAATAATATATTAAGATAAAGAATGCACCTATAATGTACTTACTTATATGTATTCTTTATATATTTCCTCTTGCAGTCACTATTCAGCCCATTAAATATTTATTCTATTTATTAATATTTACATCTACAAGTTTTGGCAAATCAATTATTTTAAAAACCTCTTTGATTGTTATTTATAAATGTTTTGGGGTCATTTTTTTTTAATTTGATAGATTTTATTTCAGAAATCTAAAATACAAATATAATTAATTAAATCTAAATTACAATCTTCAATTAATGGTCAATGTTATATTTAAGTAATCAGTGAAAATTATATAACAATATGTTAATAAACAAAATATTTTTTTAATATAAACTAATATTATAGACTAATAATATAAACTAATATTATATACAAAATTGAAATGTTTTATTATTAAAGAATATAAATTGTACACATTTTAAAACCGATTAATAACTTGATTTAGATAGATGTAAACGATCCTTTAAATGAATATTTATATTACTTTATTTTACAAAATTTATTTTATTACTTATTAAAATTGATCTCTACAATTTGTATACATTGACATATGTAATTATTTCATAATATATTCAACACAAATCCCAAATATCTGAAGCATTGAACATAGACCTACTTTATTCTCTATATATTCTAAACATGTAGACACCTTAATTCCCCTGGTCTCAATGACTATCTTGACCTCATTTAATGCCAACACAGGATTTTTACCGAAAAGATGAGAATTCAAAGGGTGAACTACAGTCGAATGCTTTTCAATGAATTCTTATCTCTGCAGAAAAAGAACAAAGAACATAAACAGGAACCGATTGTAAGTGCGACCATCTTTCACAAATATCTCATCATATTTATCTTGAGAACATTACGTAATATGTATTTCTTAATATCATTTCTATCGTAGACTCATAAAAATCTAATTGCGACTTTATTTTCCCCTCCGCAGCCATTCGACAAATCTTATATCGGTAAAGATCTGATCGTCACTCCTTCGCTGAATGCCTACATGGTAAACATCGGCGAATGTTGGTACAAACCACTGTCTACAATCCATCTAATATGTTTGCATGTTGGCAGGTGTCAAATTGATTGGGAAATCCTAATTAATAGCTATATTACCATCATGCAATGATCTCCTAATTAGAATTGTTTCTTCTATGCAATCATTTTATATATATATATATAGAAAAGATTATTTACCCATATTCCAGTAGGAAATGCATGTAACACGTATACCAAACTATATAAATAGATTTTCTGTATAGAAAGCCAATAGCATAATGTAAGTAAACATTAGATATGTTCTTCCCTGATATCAAATGTATTCATTTTTATTTAAGTCATTTCTAATGTGATATTTATTTGAGGAATATTTCAACTAGGCCATATCTTAAATTATCTATTTCTAACTGGAATATTGATTTATAATGAATACAATATATTACTATATTATATTACTATGCTATATTATATTAATATTGTATATTATAATAGATTACTAAATACAAGGATTGTTATATACTATATTAATTAATACAATATATATTGTAATATATTACATAATCTAAGGTATATCGTAACATATTGATTAAAAACTAGATTTTCCAGTTACAAATATAACAGTTTTAAGTTACTTGTTCTGTTATACCAGACTGCATGTAGCCTACATTATAGATATCCTAAATTAATAATTGCAGTCTAATTGATAACCATCAATTAATCTTACACAAATATCTCGGTGTTAATTACTCTATGTATACTGTAATGATACTTATGTTATATCTTGATGACCATAAGACTACCATAAGACTATCATAAGACTACCATAAGACTACCATAAGACTACCATAAGACTACCATAAGACTACCATAAGACTACCATAAGACTACCATAAGACTACCATAAGACTACCATAAGACTACCATAAGACTACCATAAGACTACCATAAGACTACCATAAGACTACCATAAGACTACCATAAGACTACCATAAGACTACCATAAGACTACCATAAGACTACCATAAGACTACCATAAGACTACCATAAGACTACCATAAGACTACCATAAGACTACCATAAGACTACCATAAGACTACCATAAGACTACCATAAGACTACCATAAGACTACCATAAGACTACCATAAGACTACCATAAGACTACCATAAGACTACCATAAGACTACCATAAGACTACCATAAGACTACCATAAGACTACCATAAGACTACCATAAGACTACCATAAGACTACCATAAGACTACCATAAGACTACCATAAGACTACCATAAGACTACCATAAGACTACCATAAGACTACCATAAGACTACCATAAGACTACCATAAGACTACCATAAGACTACCATAAGACTACCATAAGACTACCATAAGACTACCATAAGACTACCATAAGACTACCATAAGACTACCATAAGACTACCATAAGACTACCATAAGACTACCATAAGACTACCATAAGACTACCATAAGACTACCATAAGACTACCATAAGACTACCATAAGACTACCATAAGACTACCATAAGACTACCATAAGACTACCATAAGACTACCATAAGACTACCATAAGACTACCATAAGACTACCATAAGACTACCATAAGACTACCATAAGACTACCATAAGACTACCATAAGACTACCATAAGACTACCATAAGACTACCATAAGACTACCATAAGACTACCATAAGACTACCATAAGACTACCATAAGACTACCATAAGACTACCATAAGACTACCATAAGACTACCATAAGACTACCATAAGACTACCATAAGACTACCATAAGACTACCATAAGACTACCATAAGACTACCATAAGACTACCATAAGACTACCATAAGACTACCATAAGACTACCATAAGACTACCATAAGACTACCATAAGACTACCATAAGACTACCATAAGACTACCATAAGACTACCATAAGACTACCATAAGACTACCATAAGACTACCATAAGACTACCATAAGACTACCATAAGACTACCATAAGACTACCATAAGACTACCATAAGACTACCATAAGACTACCATAAGACTACCATAAGACTACCATAAGACTACCATAAGACTACCATAAGACTACCATAAGACTACCATAAGACTACCATAAGACTACCATAAGACTACCATAAGACTACCATAAGACTACCATAAGACTACCATAAGACTACCATAAGACTACCATAAGACTACCATAAGACTACCATAAGACTACCATAAGACTACCATAAGACTACCATAAGACTACCATAAGACTACCATAAGACTACCATAAGACTACCATAAGACTACCATAAGACTACCATAAGACTACCATAAGACTACCATAAGACTACCATAAGACTACCATAAGACTACCATAAGACTACCATAAGACTACCATAAGACTACCATAAGACTACCATAAGACTACCATAAGACTACCATAAGACTACCATAAGACTACCATAAGACTACCATAAGACTACCATAAGACTACCATAAGACTACCATAAGACTACCATAAGACTACCATAAGACTACCATAAGACTACCATAAGACTACCATAAGACTACCATAAGACTACCATAAGACTACCATAAGACTACCATAAGACTACCATAAGACTACCATAAGACTACCATAAGACTACCATAAGACTACCATAAGACTACCATAAGACTACCATAAGACTACCATAAGACTACCATAAGACTACCATAAGACTACCATAAGACTACCATAAGACTACCATAAGACTACCATAAGACTACCATAAGACTACCATAAGACTACCATAAGACTACCATAAGACTACCATAAGACTACCATAAGACTACCATAAGACTACCATAAGACTACCATAAGACTACCATAAGACTACCATAAGACTACCATAAGACTACCATAAGACTACCATAAGACTACCATAAGACTACCATAAGACTACCATAAGACTACCATAAGACTACCATAAGACTACCATAAGACTACCATAAGACTACCATAAGACTACCATAAGACTACCATAAGACTACCATAAGACTACCATAAGACTACCATAAGACTACCATAAGACTACCATAAGACTACCATAAGACTACCATAAGACTACCATAAGACTACCATAAGACTACCATAAGACTACCATAAGACTACCATAAGACTACCATAAGACTACCATAAGACTACCATAAGACTACCATAAGACTACCATAAGACTACCATAAGACTACCATAAGACTACCATAAGACTACCATAAGACTACCATAAGACTACCATAAGACTACCATAAGACTACCATAAGACTACCATAAGACTACCATAAGACTACCATAAGACTACCATAAGACTACCATAAGACTACCATAAGACTACCATAAGACTACCATAAGACTACCATAAGACTACCATAAGACTACCATAAGACTACCATAAGACTACCATAAGACTACCATAAGACTACCATAAGACTACCATAAGACTACCATAAGACTACCATAAGACTACCATAAGACTACCATAAGACTACCATAAGACTACCATAAGACTACCATAAGACTACCATAAGACTACCATAAGACTACCATAAGACTACCATAAGACTACCATAAGACTACCATAAGACTACCATAAGACTACCATAAGACTACCATAAGACTACCATAAGACTACCATAAGACTACCATAAGACTACCATAAGACTACCATAAGACTACCATAAGACTACCATAAGACTACCATAAGACTACCATAAGACTACCATAAGACTACCATAAGACTACCATAAGACTACCATAAGACTACCATAAGACTACCATAAGACTACCATAA
The DNA here is from genome assembly GCA_964035775.1 of Osedax frankpressi. Taxonomy (NCBI): domain Eukaryota; kingdom Metazoa; phylum Annelida; class Polychaeta; order Sabellida; family Siboglinidae; genus Osedax; species Osedax frankpressi. The sequence continues at coordinate 1,842,517 of OZ038317.1, forward strand.
GACTACCATAAGACTACCATAAGACTACCATAAGACTACCATAAGACTACCATAAGACTACCATAAGACTACCATAAGACTACCATAAGACTACCATAAGACTACCATAAGACTACCATAAGACTACCATAAGACTACCATAAGACTACCATAAGACTACCATAAGACTATCATAAGACTATCATAAGACTATCATAAGACTACCATAAGACTACCATAAGACTATCATAAGACTCTCATAAGACTATTAAATCACATAGGCGTGTTCATATTGAGCATTTATTTATAGAGTTGTGTGGTGGATAAACATATCCTGCCTTATAAGGCAATATATTACCTACTTCATTGTTGTCATTTATATGGTTTATCAGTTTTCTACATTTTTGTTATTTATATATCTATTAGGGACATTAATTTAGAAATAGAAATTATCTAAATATGTTGTGGAATATTTGTATTTTTCTAGCATTTATCCAAATCATGCAAAGTTTAAACAATTTTAACTCATAACTTATTACATAGTAATTAATTATGTAACTTAGATAGATTTCATGCATTTAGATATTTTTATTATTCTAATACTAGTGTCTTAAAATAAGTTAATCTGTTTTCTAGATATTATATTAATTTGGATTTCTCATGTCTGGTGTGGACATATAAATTGGTACTGAAGACATTTTATGATTGTAATTTTATAAGTTTACAACCATGACATCATATTAACCATTACCTTTCAGTTATTATATAACTATTAATCATAATGTCATGGCACATATATATGAATATGCATATATAATTTATACATCTATATGGATAGGAATATTATAAGTAATCATTCTTATAAATCATCTGTTCAATTTGAAATTCTATTTTCTATAAGCTTCATCTGCAATTTGCTAAAGTCAGCAAGTTCATGCTTATGACATACTTACTATAAATAGAGTGTACGAAAATATTTATTTAATTACTTTTAATATTATTATACCTTCTTATATATTGATTATAAAACTATAGTTAGGTTTTTGAAAATAAATATGTTAGCTTTATTTAAACTTGTCTAAAAAAATATGTTAACTATATAATATAGATTAGTATGAAAATATTAAATTAATATAATTAATTAATTAAATATTTTATATAAGTAATATTTATTAATATACATTTGATATTAAATTTGATAATTTTTTAGCTCGTGAAATTCCAGAATCAGAATTAGAAGTATTTACTAAACGACTATCTCTTGCTTCTATAATCAGTGGTCGTTAGTATTGAAGAATAACTCATTTATAATAAAGAGAATTAAAGCTAAATAAATTTAAATTATTATTTAGTAAATTTGTATTGTTAGTAAGATAAAATCTGTACAATAATAGAAACTAAGTAACATTCTAGTCATAAATATTGTATCTATAATTACCATATTAATTATACATGAGCATTTTATAATATACTATTTTATACATTATAATGATTGATTTATTCATAAATAAATAAAATACAATACATTGTACAATGTTAATAGTATTTTGTATATAATTAATGTATATAATGTGTACATATTATTAGAATTTACTTTTTTATAATCTTTATTGATATTATATACTATACTTATGGTTAGTAATATAATATATATAATTCAGAATAGGAGTTATTGCTAATCATGTAAATGATATGTCAATTGTATTATAACTGTGAATGAATACAAAATAAATTAATAATATTATAAAGTATTGAAATATGCCACAATCTGATAAAAGCTAAGATCAGATACAAAAAATTCCAATATTATCTAACCATTAGATGGCTTTTTTGATTTCTAAATTTCTCCACATAGATCGTAGAATTGCTAATTCTTTTTATTGAGTAGTTTTCTCTGTACGTACCCTAGATCTTATGTCTGGGATCGCAGTCTACTCTCTCTAGAATTTATGCATCTGTGCACAATTGTTTTGCCATTTCATGTATTGCTTCCAGGCAATTATAATTGTAATCCTAGAATTAGCAAATAGATGGCATTGTTATCTGTATAGGTTGCTGGCATTTATATATATTAATAACGACATGACTATTAATTCTATTTTTAATTATATATTTAAGATTATTGATAATTACTTTTTAAGATATATATATCTCATACACGTGCACTACAATATATATCTCCTTGATGAATTAGGTTTATTTTACTTTTGCAGCCATTTCTGTATCAAAACTAAACATATTAAATATGAAATATTATAAAATGTATTTTTAAATCAAATATATGTAAACAAATAATTTTATATTATAAAAATATGATTTTTTTGTATCTAAATTCATACATACGATCACATACTTACAACTATATATACATTACTGCATTTAAACAACTATATACATATCATTTTATAATTACTACTACATACATATAACTACATACAACTACATGCATACCACAGCATACTTCACTATTAACAATGCATCGTAATCAATAATATACACTATTTCAAATTTATTTGCAAATATTTGCAGAAGTTCTGGGATATGTGGAACCAATTAAAGACACCATATTTATAAAACCACGAAATCTAATAACTGAGGTTAGACCTGTACTTAGATCAAACTATATCTCTATTATATTGCAGTCTATATGAGTCATATATTATATGAATTTTATCATTCTTATTTGCTCTTATTATAGTGCAAATTACCTAAATAATATTAATTTAAGGTATTCGATCATTTTATATTTCATTTGGTTTATTATATTAGGAATTATTTATTATAGATAGATCGTATATTAGTAATATATTATTATATCTAAATATATTATAATCCATGCACTTTTTCCTAAATAAAATCATTAAATTACACTGAGATATCAATAATATTTATCATAAGAAATGAATATTTATGCTAAATTTCATTGACTATTATAAATACATATCTCTCTATTTTATCACAATAATGTTTACATTATCACTCTATCCATTACTATTGCCGTCGTTTTCATGCTGCAGATTAATAACAATGGTGAATTAGTCATGCCTGATTCACTGTGAATCTATTACTCACCTCAGTCTACATAGTACTCATAGTACAGCTGCAACTCCTTATTTTGGTTTTATATCGGCGCCAACAAGACCTCGATATCAATATGTGGGCTGGGGTACAGCATGAGTACACTCTATCGACTCACTTGCACTCAGTATGAATATTAAATGTAGTATGCAATTACTTACAATGTGGCCTTTATAGCCCTTATTTCTTATTTGAATATGTATTGTATCTATTTGAGCTTTATCGATTAATGTATAATTTGTAAATCATAGTGATATCCTTCCATATTTTCATAAATTCATTCCTCGCTTTCAACTCGTGGAGTTTCAATTTATACAATTTTGTGTGAATTTAAAGTATTAATATTATTTAAAGTATTAATATTATTTAAAGTATTACTATTATTTAAAGTATTAATATTATTTAAAGTATTAATATTATTTAAAGTATTAATATTATTTAAAGTATTAATATTATTTAAAGTATTAATATTATTTAAAGTATTAACATTATTTAAAGTATTAATATTATTTAAAGTATTACTATTATTTAAAGTATTAATATTATTTAAAGTATTACTATTATTTAAAGTATTAATATTATTTAAAGTATTAATATTATTTAAAGTATTAATATTATTTAAAGTATTACTATTATTTAAAGTATTAATATTATTTAAAGTATTAATATTATTTAAAGTATTACTATTATTTAAAGTATTAATATTATTTAAAGTATTAACATTATTTAAAGTATTAATATTATTTAAAGTATTAATATTATTTAAAGTATTAATATTATTTAAAGTATTACTATTATTTAAAGTATTAATATTATTTAAAGTATTAATATTATTTAAAGTATTAATATTATTTAAAGTATTAATATTTTTAATATTTTATGATTAATAATGTATTTATAATTTGAGTTGTTACTATATGAATAGTATTCATTGAATGTGTATTAATATGTATTCATTTTAATCGTTTTCTACTTTAAGTATATAATTGTTATCTTACAGGTCAAAGATCCAGAAAGAATATATACTAAAATTCCAATTAACAGGAAGAAAGGAAGTAAGAATATTAGTTTAAAATTCATATCCCTAAAATATTACAAGAATGACATTAATATTATAATAACATTACTAAATGATAATACACAAATGCCTATTATTTATCAATTCTTATTTATTTTAATTGTACAGATAAAGTTCATAAAGATTCATTTTTTATAAAGAAAAGAAATTCAATTCGACGAAGAATTAATAACATTTTTGTTAGAATTATTTAAATTAAGTCATTTAAAAAATGTTCTATATAACTAAAGTCTATTACCCTCAATTATTTAAATTGAACTTCAATTCTATTAATTAATTATGATACAAATTAATAGGTTGAAAGTTCTTCATCTTCTTCTTCTTCTTCTTCTTCATTATCAAGTGAAATTGTGATAGTTAGTACTCCCTTCCCTTCCCTTCCCTTCCCTTCCCTTCCCTTCCCTTCCCTTCCCTTCCCTTCCCTTCCCTTCCCTTCCCTTCCCTTCCCTTCCCTTCCCTTCCCTTCCCTTCCCTTCCCTTCCCTTCCCTTCCCTTCCCTTCCCTTCCCTTCCCTTCCCTTCCCTTCCCTTCCCTTCCCTTCCCTTCCCTTCCCTTCCCTTCCCTTCCCTTCCCTTCCCTTCCCTTCCCTTCCCTTCCCTTCCCTTCCCTTCCCTTCCCTTCCCTTCCCTTCCCTTCCCTTCCCTTCCCTTCCCTTCCCTTCCCTTCCCTTCCCTTCCCTTCCCTTCCCTTCCCTTCCCTTCCCTTCCCTTCCCTTCCCTTCCCTTCCCTTCCCTTCCCTTCCCTTCCCTTCCCTTCCCTTCCCTTCCCTTCCCTTCCCTTCCCTTCCCTTCCCTTCCCTTCCCTTCCCTTCCCTTCCCTTCCCTTCCCTTCCCTTCCCTTCCCTTCCCTTCCCTTCCCTTCCCTTCCCTTCCCTTCCCTTCCCTTCCCTTCCCTCCCCTTTCTAATCTCTAATATTTTCAGCACCATAAAAAGAAAGTTAATCGTCGCAAAATATCTCAGAAATCTGCTCAGTCAACTCAGTCAACATCTTCAGAATTTTCGCAGAAATTCTCGCGAGTAATTCGTCAGATCGGCCATCGCCGTAAAAAGAAACATCGCCCTTCACCTGCTAAAGACATTACTCCATCTCACACGCAATACTCTATTCCATCTTCTACTCAAAGCACTGTTCCATCTCCCACTCAAAGCACTGCTCCATCTCCCACTCAATGCACAGCTCCATCTCCCACTCAATGCACAGCTCCATCTCCCACTCGAGGTCCTGCTCCATATCCTACGTATTATTCCGGTCCCTATAAAAACTTGAATGACTCTGACAAAGCCCAAGACTTTACTAAAAAAACTTTGGACCAGAAAGCGATTGCAGATATTCACTATTATGATTCCGGTAAGATTATGTCATTTAGTGTTATGTCATTTAGTGTGGGTTTATGTTAATATAAGTTTTGTTTAGTGTGGGTTTATGTTAATATAAGTGTCATTTAGCGTTGGTTTATGTTAATATAAGTGTTGTTTAGTGTGGGTTTATGTTAATATAAGTGTTGTTTAGTGTTGGTTTATGTAAATATAAGTGTCATTTAGTGTGGGTTTATGTTAATATAAGTGTTGTTTAGTGTGGGTTTATGTTAATATAAGTGTTGTTTAGTGTGGGTTTATGTTAATATAAGTGTTGTTTAGTGTGGGTTTATGTTAATATAAGTTTTGTTTAGTGTGGGTTTATGTTAATATAAGTTTTGTTTAGTGTGGGTTTATGTTAATATAAGTGTTGTTTAGTGTGGGTTTATGTTAATATAAGTGTCATTTAGTATGGGTTTATGTTAATATAAGTGTCATTTAGTATGGGTTTATGTTAATATAAGTGTTGTTTAGTGTGGGTTTATGTTAATATAAGTGTCATTTAGTATGGGTTTATGTTAATATAAGTGTCATTTAGTGTGGGTTTATGTTAATATAATTGTTGTTTAGTGTGGGTTTATGTTAATATAAGTGTCATTTAGTGTGGGTTTATGTTAATATAAGTGTTGTTTAGTGTGGGGTTATGTTAATATAAGTGTCATTTAGTGTGGGTTTATGTTAATATAAGTGTCATTTAGTGTGGGTTTATGTTAATATAAGTGTTGTTTAGTGTGGGTTTATGTTAATATAAGTGTCATTTAGTGTGGGTTTATGTTAATATAAGTGTCATTTAATGTGGGTTTATGTTAATATAAGTGTTGTTTAGTGTGGGTTTATGTTAATATAAGTGTCATTTAGTGTGGGTTTATGTTAATATAAGTGTTGTTTAGTGTGGGTTTATGTTAATATAAGTATCATTTAGTGTGGGTTTATGTTAATATAAGTGTTGTTTAGTGTGGGTTTATGTTAATATAAGTGTTGTTTAGTATGGGTTTATGTTAATATAAGTGTCATTTAGTGTGGGTTTATGTTAATATAAGTGTTGTTTAGTGTGGGTTTATGTTAATATAAGTGTCATTTAGTGTGGGTTTATGTTAATATAAGTGTCATTTAGTGTGGGTTTATGTTAATATAAGTGTTGTTTAGTGTGGGTTTATGTTAATATAAGTTTTGTTTAGTGTGGGTTTATGTTAATATAAGTTTTGTTTAGTGTGGGTTTATGTTAATATAAGTGTTGTTTAGTGTGGGTTTATGTTAATATAAGTGTCATTTAGTATGGGTTTATGTTAATATAAGTGTCATTTAGTATGGGTTTATGTTAATATAAGTGTTGTTTAGTGTGGGTTTATGTTAATATAAGTGTCATTTAGTATGGGTTTATGTTAATATAAGTGTCATTTAGTGTGGGTTTATGTTAATATAATTGTTGTTTAGTGTGGGTTTATGTTAATATAAGTGTCATTTAGTGTGGGTTTATGTTAATATAAGTGTTGTTTAGTGTGGGGTTATGTTAATATAAGTGTCATTTAGTGTGGGTTTATGTTAATATAAGTGTCATTTAGTGTGGGTTTATGTTAATATAAGTGTTGTTTAGTGTGGGTTTATGTTAATATAAGTGTCATTTAGTGTGGGTTTATGTTAATATAAGTGTCATTTAATGTGGGTTTATGTTAATATAAGTGTTGTTTAGTGTGGGTTTATGTTAATATAAGTGTCATTTAGTGTGGGTTTATGTTAATATAAGTGTTGTTTAGTGTGGGTTTATGTTAATATAAGTATCATTTAGTGTGGGTTTATGTTAATATAAGTGTTGTTTAGTGTGGGTTTATGTTAATATAAGTGTCATTTAGTGTGGGTTTATGTTAATATAATTGTTGTTTAGTGTGGGTTTATGTTAATATAAGTGTCATTTAGTGTGGGTTTATGTTAATATAAGTGTTGTTTAGTGTGGGGTTATGTTAATATAAGTGTCATTTAGTGTGGGTTTATGTTAATATAAGTGTCATTTAGTGTGGGTTTATGTTAATATAAGTGTTGTTTAGTGTGGGTTTATGTTAATATAAGTGTCATTTAGTGTGGGTTTATGTTAATATAAGTGTTGTTTAGTGTGGGTTTATGTTAATATAAGTGTTGTTTAGTATGGGTTTATGTTAATATAAGTGTCATTTAGTGTGGGTTTATGTTAATATAAGTGTTGTTTAGTGTGGGTTTATGTTAATATAAGTGTCATTTAGTGTGGGTTTATGTTAATATAAGTGTCATTTAGTGTGGGTTTATGTTAATATAAGTGTTGTTTAGTGTGGGTTTATGTTAATATAAGTTTTGTTTAGTGTGGGTTTATGTTAATATAAGTTTTGTTTAGTGTGGGTTTATGTTAATATAAGTGTTGTTTAGTGTGGGTTTATGTTAATATAAGTGTCATTTAGTATGGGTTTATGTTAATATAAGTGTCATTTAGTATGGGTTTATGTTAATATAAGTGTTGTTTAGTGTGGGTTTATGTTAATATAAGTGTCATTTAGTATGGGTTTATGTTAATATAAGTGTCATTTAGTGTGGGTTTATGTTAATATAATTGTTGTTTAGTGTGGGTTTATGTTAATATAAGTGTCATTTAGTGTGGGTTTATGTTAATATAAGTGTTGTTTAGTGTGGGGTTATGTTAATATAAGTGTCATTTAGTGTGGGTTTATGTTAATATAAGTGTCATTTAGTGTGGGTTTATGTTAATATAAGTGTTGTTTAGTGTGGGTTTATGTTAATATAAGTGTCATTTAGTGTGGGTTTATGTTAATATAAGTGTCATTTAATGTGGGTTTATGTTAATATAAGTGTTGTTTAGTGTGGGTTTATGTTAATATAAGTGTCATTTAGTGTGGGTTTATGTTAATATAAGTGTTGTTTAGTGTGGGTTTATGTTAATATAAGTATCATTTAGTGTGGGTTTATGTTAATATAAGTGTTGTTTAGTGTGGGTTTATGTTAATATAAGTGTTGTTTAGTATGGGTTTATGTTAATATAAGTGTCATTTAGTGTGGGTTTATGTTAATATAAGTGTTGTTTAGTGTGGGTTTATGTTAATATAAGTGTCATTTAGTGTGGGTTTATGTTAATATAAGTGTCATTTAGTGTGGGTTTATGTTAATATAAGTGTTGTTTAGTGTGGGTTTATGTTAATATAAGTATCATTTAGTGTGGGTTTATGTTAATATAAGTGTTGTTTAGTGTGGGTTTATGTTAATATAAGTGTTGTTTAGTGTGGGGTTATGTTAATATAAGTGTTGTTTAGTGTGGGTTTATGTTAATATAAGTGTTGTTTAGTGTGGGTTTATGTTAATATAAGTGTCATTTAGTGTGGGTTATGTTAATATAAGTGTTGTTTAGTGTGGGTTTATGTTAATATAAGTGTCATTTATTGTGGGTTTATGTTAATATAAGTGTCATTTAGTGTGGGTTTATGTTAATATAAGTGTCATTTAGTGTGGGTTTATGTTAATATAAGTGTTGTTTAGTGTGGGTTTATGTTAATATAAGTGTTGTTTAGTGTGGGTTTATGTTAATATAAGTGTCATTTAGTGTGGGTTTATGTTAATATAAGTGTCATTTAGTGTGGGTTTATGTTAATATAAGTGTCAATTAGTGTGGGTTTATGTTAATATAAGTGTTGTTTAGTGTGGATTTATGTTAATATAAGTGTTGTTTAGTGTGGATTTATGTTAATATAAGTGTTGTTTAGTGTGGGTTTATGTTAATATAAGTGTCGTTTAGTGTGGGTTTATGTTAATATAAGTGTCAATTAGTGTGGGTTTATGTTAATATAAGTGTTGTTTAGTGTGGATTTATGTTAATATAAGTGTTGTTTAGTGTGGATTTATGTTAATATAAGTGTTGTTTAGTGTGGGTTTATGTTAATATAAGTGTCGTTTAGTGTGGGTTTATGTTAATATAAGTGTTGTTTAGTGTGTGTTTATGTTAATATAAGTTTTGTTTAGTGTGGGTTTATGTTAATATAAGTGTCATTTAGTGTGGGTTTATGTTACTATAAGTGTCATTTAGTGTGGGTTTATGTTAATATAAGTGTTGTTTAGTGTGGGTTTATGTTAATATAAGTGTCATTTAGTGTGGGTTTATGTTAATATAAGTGTTGTTTAGTGTGGGTTTATGTTAATATAAGTGTCATTTAGTGTGGGTTTATGTTAATATAAGTGTCATTTAGTGTGGGTTTATGTTAATATAAGTGTTGTTTAGTGTGGGTTTATGTTAATATAAGTGTCATTTAGTGTGGGTTTATGTTAATATAAGTGTTGTTTAGTGTGGGTTTATGTTAATATAAGTGTCATTATTGTGGGTTTATGTTAATATAAGTGTTGTTTAGTGTGGGTTTATGTTAATATAAGTGTTGTTTAGTGTGGGTTTATGTTAATATAAGTGTCATTTAGTGTGGGTTTATGTTAATATAAGTGTTGTTTAGTGCGGATTTATGTTAATATAAGTGTTGTTTAGTGTGGGTTTATGTTAATATAAGTTTTGTTTAGTGTGGGTTTATGTTAATATAAGTGTCATTTAGTGTGGGTTTATGTTAATATAAGTGTCATTTAGTGTGGGTTTATGTTAATATAAGTGTTGTTTAGTGTGGGTTTATGTTAATATAAGTGTTGTTTAGTGTGGGTTTATGTTAATATAAGTGTCATTTAGTGTGGGTTTATGTTAATATAAGTGTTGTTTAGTGTGGGTTTATGTTAATATAAGTGTCATTTAGTGTGGGTTTATGTTAATATAAGTGTTGTTTAGTGTGGGTTTATGTTAATATAAGTGTTGTTTAGTATGGGTTTATGTTAATATAAGTGTCATTTAGTGTGGGTTTATGTTAATATAAGTGTTGTTTAGTGTGGGTTTATGTTAATATAAGTGTCATTTAGTGTGGGTTTATGTTAATATAAGTGTCATTTAGTGTGGGTTTATGTTAATATAAGTGTTGTTTAGTGTGGGTTTATGTTAATATAAGTGTCATTTAGTGTGGGTTTATGTTAATATAAGTGTTGTTTAGTGTGGATTTATGTTAATATAAGTGTCATTTAGTGTGGGTTTATGTTAATATAAGTGTCATTTAGTGTGGGTTTATGTTAATATAAGTGTCATTTAGTGTGGGTTTATGTTAATATAAGTGTTGTTTAGTGTGGATTTATGTTAATATAAGTGTTGTTTAGTGTGGATTTATGTTAATATAAGTGTTGTTTAGTGTGGGTTTATGTTAATATAAGTGTCGTTTAGTGTGGGTTTATGTTAATATAAGTGTTGTTTAGTGTGGGTTTATGTTAATATAAGTTTTGTTTAGTGTGGGTTTATGTTAATATAAGTGTCATTTAGTGTGGGTTTATGTTACTATAAGTGTCATTTAGTGTGGGTTTATGTTAATATAAGTGTTGTTTAGTGTGGGTTTATGTTAATATAAGTGTCATTTAGTGTGGGTTTATGTTAATATAAGTGTTGTTTAGTGTGGGTTTATGTTAATATAAGTGTCATTTAGTGTGGGTTTATGTTAATATAAGTGTCATTTAGTGTGGGTTTATGTTAATATAAGTGTTGTTTAGTGTGGGTTTATGTTAATATAAGTGTCATTTAGTGTGGGTTTATGTTAATATAAGTGTTGTTTAGTGTGGGTTTATGTTAATATAAGTGTCATTTAGTGTGGGTTTATGTTAATATAAGTGTTGTTTAGTGTGGGTTTATGTTAATATAAGTGTTGTTTAGTGTGGGTTTATGTTAATATAAGAGTCATTAGTGTGGGTTTATGTTAATATAAGTGTTGTTTAGTGCGGATTTATGTTAATATAAGTGTTGTTTAGTGTGAGTTTATGTTAATATAAGTGTTGTTTAGTGCGGATTTATGTTAATATAAGTGTTGTTTAGTGTGGGTTTATGTTAATATAATTGTTGTTTAGTGTGGGTTTATGTTAATATAAGTGTCATTTAGTGTGGGTTTATGTTAATATAAGTGTTGTTTTGTGCGGGTTTATGTTAATATAAGTGTCATTTAGTGTGGGTTTATGTTAATATAAGTGTTGTTTAGTGTGGGTTTATGTTAATATAAGTGTTGTTTAGTATGGGTTTATGTTAATATAAGTGTCATTTAGTGTGGGTTTATGTTAATATAAGTGTTGTTTAGTGTGGGTTTATGTTAATATAAGTGTCATTTAGTGTGGGTTTATGTTAATATAAGTGTCATTTAGTGTGGGTTTATGTTAATATAAGTGTTGTTTAGTGTGGGTTTATGTTAATATAAGTGTCATTTAGTGTGGGTTTATGTTAATATAAGTGTTGTTTAGTGTGGGTTTATGTTAATATAAGTGTTGTTTAGTGTGGGGTTATGTTAATATAAGTGTTGTTTAGTGTGGGTTTATGTTAATATAAGTGTTGTTTAGTGTGGGTTTATGTTAATAATAGTGTTGTTTAGTGTTGGTTTATGTTAATATAAGTGTTGTTTAGTGTGGGTTTATGTTAATATAAGTGTTGTTTAGTGTGGGTTTATGTTAATATAAGTGTCATTTAGTGTGGGTTATGTTAATATAAGTGTTGTTTAGTGTGGGTTTATGTTAATATAAGTGTCATTTAGTGTGGGTTTATGTTAATATAAGTGTCATTTAGTGTGGGTTTATGTTAATATAAGTGTCATTTAGTGTGGGTTTATGTTAATATAAGTGTTGTTTAGTGTGGGTTTATGTTAATATAAGTGTTGTTTAGTGTGGGTTTATGTTAATATAAGTGTCATTTAGTGTGGGTTTATGTTAATATAAGTGTCATTTAGTGTGGGTTTATGTTAATATAAGTGTCATTTAGTGTGGGTTTATGTTAATATAAGTGTTGTTTAGTGTGGATTTATGTTAATATAAGTGTTGTTTAGTGTGGATTTATGTTAATATAAGTGTTGTTTAGTGTGGGTTTATGTTAATATAAGTGTCGTTTAGTGTGGGTTTATGTTAATATAAGTGTTGTTTAGTGTGGGTTTATGTTAATATAAGTTTTGTTTAGTGTGGGTTTATGTTAATATAAGTGTCATTTAGTGTGGGTTTATGTTACTATAAGTGTCATTTAGTGTGGGTTTATGTTAATATAAGTGTTGTTTAGTGTGGGTTTATGTTAATATAAGTGTCATTTAGTGTGGGTTTATGTTAATATAAGTGTTGTTTAGTGTGGGTTTATGTTAATATAAGTGTCATTTAGTGTGGGTTTATGTTAATATAAGTGTCATTTAGTGTGGGTTTATGTTAATATAAGTGTTGTTTAGTGTGGGTTTATGTTAATATAAGTGTCATTTAGTGTGGGTTTATGTTAATATAAGTGTTGTTTAGTGTGGGTTTATGTTAATATAAGTGTCATTTAGTGTGGGTTTATGTTAATATAAGTGTTGTTTAGTGTGGGTTTATGTTAATATAAGTGTTGTTTAGTGTGGGTTTATGTTAATATAAGAGTCATTAGTGTGGGTTTATGTTAATATAAGTGTTGTTTAGTGCGGATTTATGTTAATATAAGTGTTGTTTAGTGTGAGTTTATGTTAATATAAGTGTTGTTTAGTGCGGATTTATGTTAATATAAGTGTTGTTTAGTGTGGGTTTATGTTAATATAATTGTTGTTTAGTGTGGGTTTATGTTAATATAAGTGTCATTTAGTGTGGGTTTATGTTAATATAAGTGTTGTTTTGTGCGGGTTTATGTTAATATAAGTGTCATTTAGTGTGGGTTTATGTTAATATAAGTGTTGTTTAGTGTGGGTTTATGTTAATATAAGTGTTTTTTAGTGTGGGGTTATGTTTATATAAGTGTTGTTTAGTGTGGGTTTATGTTAATATAAGTGTTGTTTAGTGTGGGTTTATGTTAATATAAGTGTCATTTAGTGTGGGTTTATGTTAATATAAGTGTCATTTAGTGTGGGTTTATGTTAATATAAGTGTTGTTTAGTGTGGGTTTATGTTAATATAAGTGTCATTTAGTGTGGGTTTATGTTAATATAAGTGTCATTTAGTGTGGGTTTATGTTAATATAAGTGTTGTTTAGTGTGGGTTTATGTTAATATAAGTGTCATTTAGTGTGGGTTTATGTTAATATAAGTGTTGTTTAGTGTGGGTTTATGTTAATATAAGTGTCATTTAGTGTGGGTTTATGTTAATATAAGTGTCATTTAGTGTGGGTTTATGTTAATATAAGTGTTGTTTAGTGTGGGTTTATGTTAATATAAGTGTCATTTAGTGTGGGTTTATGTTAATATAAGTGTTGTTTAGTGTGGGTTTATGTTAATATAAGTGTCATTTAGTGTGGGTTTATGTTAATATAAGTGTTGTTTAGTGTGGGTTTATGTTAATATAAGTGTCATTTAGTGTGGGTTTATGTTAATATAAGTGTTGTTTAGTGTGGGTTTATGTTAATATAAGTGTTGTTTAGTGTGGGTTTATGTTAATATAAGAGTCATTAGTGTGGGTTTATGTTAATATAAGTGTTGTTTAGTGCGGATTTATGTTAATATAAGTGTTGTTTAGTGTGGGTTTATGTTAATATAATTGTTGTTTAGTGTGGGTTTATGTTAATATAAGTGTCATTTAGTGTGGGTTTATGTTAATATAAGTGTTGTTTAGTGCGGGTTTATGTTAATATAAGTGTCATTTAGTGTGGGTTTATGTTAATATAAGTGTTGTTTAGTGTGGGTTTATGTTAATATAAGTGTTGTTTAGTGTGGGGTTATGTTAATATAAGTGTTGTTTAGTGTGGGTTTATGTTAATATAAGTGTTGTTTAGTGTGGGTTTATGTTAATATAAGTGTCATTTAGTGTGGGTTTATGTTAATATAAGTGTCATTTAGTGTGGGTTTATGTTAATATAAGTGTCATTTAGTGTGGGTTTATGTTAATATAAGTGTTGTTTAGTGTGGGTTTATGTTAATATAAGTGTCATTTAGTGTGGGTTTATGTTAATATAAGTGTCATTTAGTGTGGGTTTATGTTAATATAAGTGTTGTTTAGTGTGGGTTTATGTTAATATAAGTGTCATTTAGTGTGGGTTTATGTTAATATAAGTGTTGTTTAGTGTGGGTTTATGTTAATATAAGTGTCATTTAGTGTGGGTTTATGTTAATATAAGTGTCATTTAGTGTGGGTTTATGTTAATATAAGTGTTGTTTAGTGTGGGTTTATGTTAATATAAGTGTCATTTAGTGTGGGTTTATGTTAATATAAGTGTTGTTTAGTGTGGGTTTATGTTAATATAAGTGTTGTTTAGTGTGGGTTTATGTTAATATAAGAGTCATTAGTGTGGGTTTATGTTAATATAAGTGTTGTTTAGTGCGGATTTATGTTAATATAAGTGTTGTTTAGTGTGGGTTTATGTTAATATAATTGTTGTTTAGTGTGGGTTTATGTTAATATAAGTGTCATTTAGTGTGGGTTTATGTTAATATAAGTGTTGTTTAGTGCGGGTTTATGTTAATATAAGTGTCATTTAGTGTGGGTTTATGTTAATATAAGTGTTGTTTAGTGTGGGTTTATGTTAATATAAGTGTTGTTTAGTGTGGGGTTATGTTAATATAAGTGTTGTTTAGTGTGGGTTTATGTTAATATAAGTGTTGTTTAGTGTGGGTTTATGTTAATATAAGTGTCATTTAGTGTGGGTTTATGTTAATATAAGTGTCATTTAGTGTGGGTTTATGTTAATATAAGTGTCGTTTAGTGTGGGTTTATGTTAATATAAGTGTTGTTTAGTGTGGGTTTATGTTAATATAAGTGTTGTTTAGTGTGGGTTTATGTTAATATAAGTGTTGTTTAGTGTGGGTTTATGTTAATATAAGTTTTGTTTAGTGTGGGTTTATGTTAATATAAGTGTCATTTAGTATGGGTTTATGTTAATATAAGTGTTGTTTAGTGTGGGTTTATGTTAATATAAGTGTCATTTAGTATGGGTTTATGTTAATATAAGTGTCATTTAGTGTGGGTTTATGTTAATATAATTGTTGTTTAGTGTGGGTTTATGTTAATATAAGTGTCATTTAGTGTGGGTTTATGTTAATATAAGTGTTGTTTAGTGTGGGGTTATGTTAATATAAGTGTCATTTAGTGTGGGTTTATGTTAATATAAGTGTCATTTAGTGTGGGTTTATGTTAATATAAGTGTTGTTTAGTGTGGGTTTATGTTAATATTAGTGTCATTTAGTGTGGGTTTATGTTAATATAAGTGTCATTTAGTGTGGGTTTATGTTAATATAAGTGTTGTTTAGTGTGGGTTTATGTTAATATAAGTGTCATTTAGTGTGGGTTTATGTTAATATAAGTGTTGTTTAGTGTGGGTTTATGTTAATATAAGTGTCATTTAGTGTGGGTTTATGTTAATATAAGTGTTGTTTAGTGTGGGTTTATGTTAATATAAGTGTTGTTTAGTATGGGTTTATGTTAATATAAGTGTCATTTAGTGTGGGTTTATATCCTTTTGATTACGTCTATTTTTAATAATAGATTATGATTTTTAATAATAGATTGGCGAGATCATGTATTCTGTTCCATGAATGCAAATTTAAAACTCGTATGATAACAATTAACGTATTGCTAACTACTCCCAAGAATATCAATTCCTGTTTACCAAAGCGAATTCATAGACAACTATAGGAAATGAACTTAACAAAACTTTGGTGTGCACAACTAGTATATATCCTATAGAGGAACACATTCTATATCAACACTTAGGATGCACTTATCAACACTTAGGATGCAACATTTAATTGAACAGTCGCAGAAGAACAATTTAGTTTTTTCCGCAATGCAACAATATTGGGAAATTTATAGACCACTAAAAGTTTAACTCAATGAAAAACATTCTTGTTATGATTAATAAACTACCTTCAGTTTTACTTTAAATATATTCAGTTACTAAATAAGAAATGGGTTGTTCCAGATCAAAACTAGTTTATTGAAATACACTTTATCTTCACAATGAATGTGCAATGACTTTAAGTTATATGGAGTGAAGTTGTTACCAATTGATTTCTTTAACGAATAAGAAGAAAAATGGATAAAAGCATAACAATCTTGGCATTCCTTCTTTGTAATGATAAAGTAAAAATATCCCTTAACTAAAATCATTAGTAATGTTGCTTGCAGAACATTCCTGTATAATGTATACAATAGAAAATATCAAAAAGAATAACCAGAAATTCTTCACATTAGTAATAAATGCAAATGAAGTTACTGTAACATTTGACTGTTTGAAACTAGTAATAATCATGCAATAATTCAATTAATTTATGCAATGTTCTGATATGAACAATGTATACTATACAATGTATACTATACATGCAATAAGGTCTACAGCCTTTATATATGCTTATTATTAAGTTTACTATTGTTGAAATATTTAATTAATACAAAATATAATTAAAATACCAATTCTCTTTTGAATTTAATATCTAACCCAAGTTACATTAATAATTGTGTATTCCGTTTATAAATTGTTATTAATATTAAACTTATTTCTCATAATTTCGCTTACCCTTTTAGATGAACAATTATTAAATGAAGAATTCACACATACGAGAAGTATAAATAGTATTGCTAACAATCATAATAATAACAAGGGTATTAACAATATTAATAATTTAAATAATGATGAAATTAGAAGTCATTCATCCAGGTTTAGATATATTTTTGACATTTCAATATTGATAAATTTGTAGCAATTTATTATAAATTATATAAATATTGATAATATTGAATTATATATCATTTACCCTAAACCATTATCATTATATAACATGTTAATTCCCAATACTCACTAGATCGAATACGAAATCTATCAAAGGACCAGACAAGAAAATAATAAATGATATTGCACAAAAATTACTTTGCGTTTCTAAACAGTTAGCTAACCACGTTGAGATGAAACCTCAAAATTATGAATAAATATTTGGTATTATATTTAGATGGTGTTTTATTATTAATAAAAATTCTAAATTTCAGTTTAAATAGTTATGCAAACCATAATCAATTTCAAGACGATATCTCATTTGCAAATTACGTCAATATCCTAGTCAAGGTTTAAACAAACATTACAAAACTACTTTTTTACTTTTAGGTATCGCTTTATTTTTTATACATTCATTTATATAAATTTCAATTGCGTTTCTATTTTTTATTTCACTTTTCAGGCTGAAGAAAAAGAAATATTTATCCAGAAAAGTAATGTATGTTTGTATTCTAATCTAAAATTTTAAATCTATGTTTTAAAAACATGCATATATTATATCATTTACTTCAAACTTAGCACAGGAACGTATCAGAACAACACATTCAAGCAGTTTAGATTTTGAAAAATCAATAAAATCTGATCGAGGTACTCTTTTACAATATTATTAACATCATTTATTACGGATATTTTGAAAATTTAATTTATATATTTATAATTATATTTCTATATAATATTTTATTTTGAAAATATAAATTTATTTACCTTTTATTAACTTATTTACAGATGATCTGAATTATGAAATTGCAAATTCGCTGAGAGAACAAGGAGATATAATAAACCACAGTTGTCCAGTTAGTTTTTTGATTACATTTTAATATATTAAGTTTATTAATATTTAATAATTAAATATATGTATTTAATTACTATATATGTATTTAATTACTATATATGTATTTTATAATTTCTGTATACAAGTTTTAATTATTATAATCATTTTGTTTATATATTATTACTAGAATACATTATTAAAAAACATTTTGGTGAGTATACTTATCATCGTTAATTGTACAAAATTCATTAAACAAATGCATTGCAAATATTTTCAAATATGTTTTATATTATTTCATTATTTTCTATACTAGGCTTTTTCTATACTATTATTTTCTATGTTATATATTCTAATGTATCATATGTATTACCATATATATTGAAATCTTGTCTCTTGTTATGTTGATTATACTGTTATGTTGAGTTATAAAAGAATAACTATAGTTATTCTTTTTAAGTTTTAAAATCTAATCTATTACAGGATGGAATTGTACCTGACAATATTAGTTACTATGGAACATTTATCAATTATTTTATTAATTATATTCGTTGGTATCTTATTTTAAATATATTGCATATGAATTTAAATTTCTTAAAGTATTAATATCTAATGATATTAAAATGTTATAAACTCGTATACTCATAAAGACTTAAATATCAATAATAATAACATACATTTTCTATTTTCTATAATAAATAAAACTGATTTTTTTAACATTATTTTAATTTCACAGCCCTTCAATTTGAAAACTTATCAATGGGTCGATTATTTGATATTATGGGAATAGTGGTAACATCAGCAAATACTTTGAGGCAGCAGGAAATAGTGAAAAAGTGGTGTGCAGACTTTGTTGCAAATTTCATTCTTAGTCAAACTAACATCAACGAGAAATACGTTTATATTTAATATGAGATTCAATTCAATATTTTGATTTTATAAATATATATTATAAATATAAATGTATCTAACATTATTATAGGCTTCAGAATTAGCAAAAACTGATGATGAATTAGATTAAATGACAAGATGAAACCATCTCTAAAAAATACAATACAATTCTTACAATACAATTCATGCATACTTTTACATTATGCTATTGTTTTTATAATGTTACTGATATATATTTTATTATGTTTTTATTATTATGCAACATATTTTTATAGTATCCAACTATATTTTATATCATTAAATGATTCATAATTCAAATATATATATATTTATACATTCCTATTAAATTATTTGGAGAATTTTTAAAATTATTTTTATGTTAATTGGATATAATACATATATATAGCCAAGATTAAAAGGTGATATTAATGTATATATGTGTCAACTTAACAAATAAATAAATACCTAATATGAATTTACTATAATTATTAATATAATATCTTATATGTACAATGCACATTGTAAATTTATAAAAGTATTATTTAATGGACTATGATTCATGAATTATCTCATTTCATGCTATGGTTTTAAGAATTAAAATAGCAGTATATTAAAAAATGGCACTATGGTTGTATCAATTGATAACACATCCATCTTCAGTTTGCAGTATAACTAATCCAAATATTATTTTTATATTCAATCCTGCAATATTACAATTACATATCAATAAATAACCAGTATTCAATAGTTGTGTGCTGCTACTATTAATTAATTAACTAGTAAATAATGTAGTAGGTATAAATGAGATAATTAAAAATAAATTATTAAATGCATACACCAATAAATTTAAAAATAAAATATGTTTGTAATCATTGAAAATAGGATATTTTATATTATCATATGGCATTGGTGTCGTGTCCCAGAATAATAGATTTGTATTAATATCTAATGTCCTATCTGACTCCATAGAAATGAGCGAGCGCTAGTGGAGGCACCGTTGGCCATATTGTGTTACTATAAATGTAAATAAATTTTAAATTTCGATTAGAATTTATAAAACAATTATTTGTTATATCACATTATTAATTGAGATAACAGTTATAATATAGTTATAACATATGCATATATATCCAGTACATTATGTAATAATAAATAAGGTTTTTTATATTAATGTATTCGTCGTATATTACACAAATGTAATCTATTTAAATCAAATTTAATATAAATTTTGTATTTGAAAATATATTTATTTGTTTTATAATAAATCATTATATACGAATGTTTTAAGGTACATTTTGCATTGATTATATATGTATTATCAATAATTACTTATAAATTTAAATAATTTAAAATATAATATCTAGAAAGATATATTATAAAGAGTATTACAATTAATTAAATGAATGCATATTTAAACTATGTACATTATTTATTGAAATAGTAATCAATAATAATACAATTATAAACATATATTAATGAATGATTACGTTATACATGATTAAATAATATTAATTTTGTGTATTTTTTTCTAATTTTCATTTTTGAATTATACAAATGAGCTTTAAAACGGCAATATAATTTTTTACACAGAGTGCATATAAATTTTTCATTGCATTATTTATTATCATAAAATACTCTATGATTCATTACTATTTTCTATAGACAAGTTGACTTATTATTATGTAAAATTTAAAAGTATTCAATATAAAATACTAATACATTAATAACATATACTATTGAAAAAGTTATAATAATATATATATTTGTAATATGATTAAATAATATTAATTATTCATAAAAAAAATTAAAATCAATAATCTAGAGCATAGACTTTGAAGCTATGTTTCACGGGTATAGCAGGCAGATACTGTTTAAAAGATAGCAGCTCATTCAAACTCATCATTCCTTCATCGATAGATACATGTTTTCCAGGTTTAAAGCTTTCTTAAATTCTCCAGTGGTGTTGTTTACCGTATTGATAAACTTGCGAACCTTTATAGGTAAATATTAAAAATTGAAATACATTTTTGTTAGTTGTGATTAATTTAATTTTAAATTAAGAGATTATTTTGTAATAGAGTTACATTTTAAATTAAACTTACTTTGTGTAGTTTATCATTTTGTCAAATCAGCAACCTAAATATGCAAATATTTAGATATTTGCAAGTATCTATCTCTGGAAATTCTTTTTGCTCTAAAAAGGTTATAAAAGTCTTTTTCCATATTCCAATAATGTATTACTTGGGATAGATAAACTACTTCCATGTAAACCGTTGAACCTAGGTAGGAGATTATTTCATCCTCATACTTTTTGAAAAATTTAAATATAATTAAAATGTTATATATTTGTGTATATAATTAAAAATTCAATAATCTCTACTGCTAGCATATTCATTTGTGCCCATCACTAAATCTGTAATGAAAGTAGATCCTAGTAAATGTAATAGTATCATTATCGGTTCAAATACAAACATATTTGCACTTGGTCCAGTCGCTTCCGTAAATTCATTTTCTTAGTGATCAGGAAATAACATAAATCCAACCATTTGATGGAAATGAATCATTTACCTGAAATATTCAATATTTGTTTATGATAAATATAATTATATCATACACCACTATATATAATCTTATTGTTTATAAAATACAATATTATAATTTGATAATATAGAACCAAGTGTATACTGACTCCATTATATTGCGTTATATTCCAAACCTTCTCCTAACTGATCGTGTATGCGATGAACATGGTTGCTATAAATTAAAATTATATATACATAATATAAATGAATTCAATATGATATAATATAAATTAATTTATTCACTGTTATTTATGGAATATGCTTGAATAATATATTATTAAAATAGAAACCGAGATATCAGCACCATCATTTTAATCGGATATATTAGGATCAAATATCTCCTAAATTTAATTTATGAAATTGACATTAGCAACTAAAAATAACAAATTGATCTTATAATTTGAAATATAATATGATAATAAGATATGTATTTGAATAGTATTTATATTCTTATAAATTAAATTCAATATATGTGTATTACATATATTTAGAATTGGGTAATAATAAATAATCTATATACTTATTTTAGACAAAATAATAAATTATATTGGTACTAATAAAATATAAACATTTAAAAAAAAATAAACATTTTATAAAAATGTTTTATTGATTATATTATATAGAATTATTTATCGAAATTGTAAAGTATTATAAATAATATAATATACTAACAGTTATACTCGTATCAGATCCTGTAGAAGCATCGGAACTTTCAAATTCATGAAAATATCTAATACTTGCAATGCAGTATGTCGTCTTTCAGCCATTTTAAAAATAATTGAATAGACGCTTTGACGCTCATTATATTTATAGTTATCCCCAAAAGTAGAATTGCAAATGCTTTATACCAAATTTTAAATTTATTTAGTTTATAATTGTGTTTAATATACTGTAAATATTATTAATTTTGATCAAATATATTTTGAAATATAACCAATTAAATATTCTTACTTATTATTTATTTTTTAATTGATTTTGAAAAATGTGTGTATTATTAAAACTATTTTCACACATTACTATTTAGAATAGTGTATTAAAATTGTTATATTCTAATTGAGTTCTTATATTTGTAAACAATACATTAAAAATTTTATAATTTAACATATTGTAAATTGTAAGAAAACATTATTATTAATATAACACTAATTTATTTATTCATTTAATATTTAATATTATTTCTAAAATTTATTTTATATATAATTTTTTATAACTTTTAATTACGAATATAAATATAATCAGATTAGGGTAGTTTTAATAAAGTTAAATACCAATCTTATAAAGTAATATCATTTTATTAAATAATACTTTATTATAATAGCTAAATTTTACATTTATTTACACATCCAAATTTAATTGACGATATTTTCTATCGGGTTTTCAAAAAATTAACGTTAATGTATATAGGGTTTAAAGGGTTAAAGTTGTAATTTGTTGTCTTTTTTCGATATTTAATATAAATAAAATAGATTCTATTGCTTTGCAAATATTAAATGTATCCCTGGATGGAGATACCGCCCACCTCTGTTTTTTATATTCATTAATGAAGATGTCGTTAAATTATATTTTTAGTGCAATCTTTCACTCAAAACAATCAATTTGTTTTAACAATTTCCTGGTAATGAATCCTAAGATATATACAATAATATCTATTTTATATTCTCTTATTGTATTATTGATTGGCAGATCATCGTACGTATGATCAAGTTCCATACTTTGTGTTCAATTAATATCTTGTAGATATTTTAATGAAATATTTTCATTAATTGTGTATGTTGTAGTCAACAATATAGATGTACCATCTAATATAACTGCATTACCATTTGAACTTTTAACCTGTTAATGTATAACAAAAGTTTATATCAAAATATATACATAAATAAACGTATGTAAAATATATGATTTGATACAAATATTATGATTAATTATAATAATTATTTATAAACCTCATTCATAATCTTTTGTAGATTGTTTCAAATTGCTTTATATTCGGATTGTTTGAAGAACCACCATGAGCCCTGATTGCACCAAATAGCAATTCAAGGTGATATTGACTCATTTCATGTCAATGAGTATTTAAAATTTGCTTTTATTAGTCTGTTATAAACCTAAATAAAGAAATATATATAAATATAAATATAGTAATACACATTTATATATTTATTAATATTAACCTCTTCAACTACTTTTAGACCAAATATGAATCCGATAAATCCGAATTTACGTGGAGATAAACAAATTGACATTCCATGAATATCAGACAATTCCATCAAATACTTATGTAATGTTTTCAATCTTGGTTTCCACTGATTAGTTAATATATATAATAATAACTTTTTTATTATTAATTTTAATATGATAATTTCCTCATTTTTCTGACTCAATTGGCTCTTGAGCTATTTTCCATATAAAGAACGAATATTTAATATATCAAATGTTGAATCAATCATTAGACAAAATTCAATTGTTGGTCCAGCATCAATAAAATGTGGATGTTTGATAACGTCTTTCATATATTTTAGCGTATCAGCTACACTTTGGCTAAATAATTGAGCTGTTAGTTTAACCTAAAAATAAGATCTTTTATTAATATTATATATATCAATATATTATTAATTTAATTTAATTCCTATATAATACGATACCTTCCTCACTTGTGATTTAAAATTAATATGCTGCTCAGTTAATTTATTTGCAAGATGTAATTCATTTTCCTTATATAATCAAAATATTTCCGTCATCATTTGCCCTATAATGTTTGCTATTGTATTATAAATTAGAATATTGTTAATTAGGTTAATTATTAAACCGTTTCCATTTTTAATGTTTATATGTAAACATGGCTCCTCTAACTAATTTCAACATCATAAGGATCTAATAGGAGAACAATATTATAATTGGTCTCTGAATGTTTGAAAAATGGATTTAGTTGTGAAGGCTCATATTTCCTCCAAGTTCTTTCATCATTGAAATATGATTTGCTGTTCCATCACATGTTACAACAAGAACTTCTATGTTTGTATTGTGTAACTTTAGAATAGCTTGTTATACTAAATTAGTTTTTTTTTCTGAACCAGATAAACCTGTATTTCATTAATAAATTGATTTTGTATACAGTTTTGTAAATATAATTTGTTAAATTACCTGCAATCATAAAATTTGCAATTGGTAGTTTCCACGAAGATGTCAGACTTACTACCATTAGAACCAGTGCTTCCTCTGCCATATTTTCATCATCCTTAAACCCTGCTAATAATAATAACGATATCTTAAAAACTATACTTTTGCATAAATATAGCTACTAATAATATACATTTATCTCCTAACAGGAATCTACTCCGATATCAACATATCCAGTGAATTTATTGAGATTTCCTGTAAATATATAAGATTATTATAAATATTATATATTGCCATTAATACATAAATGTATAATTCAATATACTGTAAATCCTGGATAAGCATCTAATGTTGAATTCTTTATTGTCGAAGATGATGACAAAGCGAAATTGAAATTTTCTCTAACGTAATCATCTGCCTTTCCAGAATAAAACTAAATAAATAAATATGATTTATAGTTATATTAATTATTAAATGATAAATGTTATCAATCAAATTAAAAATATAAATATTCTATTTACTTGTAATGTCATAGCAAAAAATCTCAGTTCTTCGCAAAATGTATTAGTATTTCCTTGTCCCTTAATTATTCTATTAAGGATACTTTTTGGTATACCTATAATAATATATAAAAAATACTTAAGGTCAAACAGTATAATTAAATTGTAATTAATAATTTGTTATCAAATGTTTATTCCTTAGATACTCAGTTATAGATTGCAGTGTTTCAATTCTAACTGTTTGCCTTTTTATCAGACAACAATTTTTTACACATTAATAAATAAATAATCATATTAAATAAATCAATTATTACCTTCATTTGGAGATTTTTAATTTCCTTTGATTTGTCTGAGACTACATTTTTGCACTTTTCATACTAAACCAGTGCGAAATCAATATTAATTGCATAATATGGTCATGACAAAACAATTCCAAATATGCTGGATAGAAATTGTTGGTATCGCAAAATCTCTTAAAGTAATATATTTTCCACGCCTATATTCTTCTTCAAATGTGAAGTACAAATTTTTGCAGCTGGACCTGGAACAAAAAGCTTTGTTTTACTGTCTTTCTCTAACCGCTTCATGTTTATTATCCATTTCTTTTTTAATGTTTCTTGGAAAATCTATATATATAGATAAATATAAATCTATGTCCAGAATGGAACCTTCACTGCTTCACGTTATATTTTCCATAATCTTTGCAAACATCTAAAATAATTAAATAATAAACAAGATTACCTTGGTAATCTTGGATAGTAATATAAATCAATTACTTAGTGATTAGTAATAATAGCATCTATTATTATATGCTATCATATATTTTTCTCTATAATATTAAAAAATATAATTTTCAAATTCTTAAATGTGGTCGTATTAATCAATATCAAGGCGTAGTTAAACAAATTCAAATTTATAAATATATTTCAATATTCGGAAATACTACAATTACCAATACGATATTAAAAGAGATTAAATATGATATTAAAAGAGATCAAATATTTATTAGAAAATGAAATATTCTCTAATAATATAATAAAAAAGCACATATTGTATTTATATCAGTTTATTATCTCCGGCTGAACTAGTAAAATAAATAAAAGATAGCTATCTTTTATTTATTTTACTTACGCCGAATGTAAAAACGGGCTTGATTAAGTTACCATATTACTATGATAAACTTGGAGAAATGTCGATTAAATCATTTTTGTATTATTATGAACGGTTAGATAAGGTAGTTAGTTATCAGGATTTAGGATATGATGACAACGATATCAGTATTGCCAACTACGCACTATTATTCATGAGTAGAAGTATTATTGAGATGTAGAAGCAATCGGTCGGTTATTTAGAAATGAATTATATAAAAAAATTATAGTATATAAAGAAACAAAATAATATTGAAATAGTAGCAAAGCTAACTAAAAACTATTTCTATACATGCTTTAATAGTTCCCCGTATTAATTAATTTATTTTATTGTTGTTTTATTTATTAAATCTTATTCATTTAGTTACATATTTTGAAGAGATTCTATATATATATATTGTAATTATATTTTATGAACCATATCATTTACTTAGTTTACACCTATGATACTAAGATATTGAAGAGGTTCTTATATATATATATATATATATATAAGATATTTGGTACAATATTTTGGTTCACAATATATATATATATATATATATTGTGAACCAAAATATTGTCCTCGTTTACGCTTAACTTTTTGAGGTTTATTTACTATGAAGTTTTTGACATTTTACATATATATATATTTGCGAATAAAATATATATTTATTTAATTTCTTATAATTGTATAATAAATAAATCATTATAACTTTGGTTTGATACAATAAATTTTAATAATATAAAAATCAAATCACAGATAACTGAATTATTTAAAACTTTTAATTATATATTTAACTTTTAATATATATTTAACTTGGTAAAATATAAATACATTACTTTCTTATAATTATATATTGAAAATCGTACGTAATATGCGGTTCCGTTTATATAACTTAACTTTGATATATTGATTATTTTTATAACATTTTTATAAAAATTGAATAAAAATATTAGTAAAATAATATTATGTAAATTTAACCAGATAATACATTTTTTTTACAAACCTATGATATACCTGCAATTTATTGTTTTTAATTATAAAATATACTATGATATGTATATTTATGTTTTATTTAATATTCTTGATACTTTTATATTCATTATATTAATATTTTGCTATGAGCTATTTTATTGACCGTAGTAAAAAAAATGAAAAACACGCAAAATCCATTGATTCCTACCAGCGTGACTCAAAAACTACCACCGAAAAAAGGGTTAAACTAATTTCAATAAGAATGTCTACTCTAAAGAAAATGGTGTTGTCTCTGTTTGTTGATATTTGTAATTATATTCGTCGAAATTATTATAAATCTTATGCTGATCTTATGTATTATGTATCACATATCTTATTATTATGTGTTTAAATATTAGTTCTAATTTCACAAATATTCATGCATAACAAAGATAAATTAAAAAACATCGACATTACTAGTATTCAACAGCAGTCATTATGTGTTGCTCATGTAAATAAATTATATGAGTTGTATTATTAAAATAGCATGGGTAGATATTTAGAACATACATGTATATATACAAAATTAATTAGAAAAAAAAAGAATATAGAAAATAATCCTAAATTAATTAATTAAAGTATTTTTAATGCAGAAACTAAACACCTACGGTAAAAAAAAATTTAAATGAAAATTAATTGACTAATCGAAAGGAATTAATAATTTAAGCCAAATATATATTAAATATAATTAAATATAAAGTTAAATATACCATTAATCTAGTTTCATTATTTACTTATCAAGGATTACAAATAATAAAATAGCTTAGAATAAATTATATAAAATCTCAATCAATCAAGATTGTAAGTAAGCTTTAACAAAAATATTGAATCATTATTAATTTTCCTTGTTACTTTAATATTTATACCAGCAATAATTGTTCTCACTGAAACATTTTTGATGAAAAGCAGTCGACATAAAATCTATTTTAAATTAATGAACATTTAAAAATAAGGAAATTCATGAAGATTTTATTATTTTTAACAAATATATATTTATATTTAAGTGACATTTATATGTATGTAATTGACATTCAATATTGCATTGAGATTAGTAGAATAACAATACACACAAACAATAGGTGTATTGTAAGGTGGATTACTTTTTTCATAATGAATTGTTCATCCAGTATATAAACTTTAATGTACAATTAATCGTATAATCAAAAATATATTTTTTTCAATATTTTGATAGATGTATGAATTTAATGATTTTAAAAAAATGTGTATTAAAAGTTAGTCAAAAATAATAAAATTATTTTTGTTTCTTCTATTATTGACTACATCTTACCAACATTATGAATCTACGAGATAAATTACGTCACTAAACTTAACTACACCTTACTACTCACACCTTACACCTCACTACACATTATTACTCCTTACATATCACTATCTCCTTATATATCATTATAACTCACTATAACTCACTACACCTAAACGATACAAATCAATGCTTATCAAGGATCTCCACTACTATATTTATATATGTATCTTGGATCGATATGCAATTTTACTTAGTATAATAATTCTATATAATATTTATTGATGATTATTAATTTATATAAGCTGTGACCAATAAATTGGAAATTGACTAAGAGAATATATTTTTATAATCAAATTTATATCCAACAATATTGTATTAAATAATTCATAATTTACAAAAATATATATTATTTATCACAAAAATATATTTACATTCCTATTCAAAAAATGTTTAAATAAATTGTTCAAATACATTAAATATTTATACGTTGATTTAGAGATAGACATAATTCATATTTATAGTATTTATTAGTATTCAATAAATAAATAAAAACATAAAATTGATTTACATATAATTTTTATATAACATCTGGACTAATGCACATTTACAATTGCATTGTTTATACGTAATATAAAAGAACAATGATTCGTGAATGATAATTTTGTATAAAGCGAAGTAACCAAAAATATACATTTTTACAGTTTCTGAGAGTTACGATAAGCGTTACGGCGATATCAATAAATAAAAGGCACTTTGTGAGTTTGGCGAGCATGTTTATAATGATTGACATCTGGACACGCTGGCTGAATGTTTTACCAACTCGGAGAATTGAACTGAAGACGAGGAACGTGAAAATCTCAAGTTACCGATACAACCACGATAGTTGGTGTTGTATTGTTTGTTGGTTATGAAATGGATAGAATCTTCAATGGACATACCGTGCATTGACTTTACTCCACCTGATTAGTTAAAGGTTTCAGTTTGTATAACGAGTTGTTTTCAACGGAAGAAAACTTCTGTAATTTACTTCAGAAATATTCGTAAATTGAATTCAATAAATTGAAAGTATTATTATGGATTATTTAGATTAATTATATAATGACTGAGATACTGATTATCTTACCAATTATATACAGATTTGTATTACCTAGATAAACAGTAATTAAACAACTTACCAATATATAGAGGAGTTTTCACATTTAAGTTCTTCCTCGAGTCATTGTATTGAATTCTTTTATTGTATTGATTTCTATCCACACTTATATGAGCCATGTTTCTTCCGGATGATAAACTGCGAAAACAACGTAGAAATGTATTTTTGAATTGTTATCAATCGATATCGATAAACAATTCAAATCTATTGTACTAACAGATATGCTTCAATAGTATGAATCTTGCCATCGGTAACAATTTCTCTTGTGTATACAGTCTGAGGACCATTTCCGGCTTCGTAGCTGTGAACAAACACAGCCAGTTAATATATAAAGCTATGAGCATATATCTAAACACATATTTATAACATGAATCTAGTTACCGTAGAACAATTCGATTATCTACAATCCCAATTCCAAAATAATCTTCATAAGCACTTCCTGAAATTGGTAATATAAGAAAGATTGTAATCTTTGATTTTATTGGAATATATCGATATTACAGATTTTATTATTAGTTATTTAATTAAATTAATAACATGTTAGATATAAATGAAATATTGATAATACCTATCCAAAAGATAAGGGAATTCCTTATGAATTTAGTTTTCATGTCGAATTTCACATATTTATTTAAAGAAAATAGTGAGCCAGGCATTTCCAGATAACTGTTGGCATTTAGTTCAATTTGTGTTCCAATATTCACAACTGCCATAGGACGTAATTCAATATTAAAGAATATAATGTAAAATAATGTGAATATATTTTAAGACTAATGTTTTTACGACGTAATTGAATAGAATCCAAATTTCACGAACATGCAAAATAGAAATATATCATAATTAAAAATGTATATCATTAAATACTCTGCTATGTATAAAATTAAACAGGTACTAAAGTTGTAGTTAAATTTGATAGAGTTGAGAAACCTTGTTCACATGTACGACCAGTGTAACCGAGTTGGCAGTAGCAGAGGAAGCCTTGGTTAAAGTGGACATCTGCTAGACAAGTGCCTTTATTTAGACAAGGGTTATCGCCCTGAGTACACCTGTCCATCTTTAATTCACAGTCCAAACCTAAGAGTAATAACAGTCTAAACCTAATAGTAATAACAGTCTAAACCTAATAGTAATAACAGTCTAAACCTAATAGTAATAACAGTCTAAACCTAATAGTAATAACAGTCTAAACCTAATAGTAATAACAGTCTAAACCTAATAGTAATAATAGTCTAAACCTAATAGTAATAACAGTCTAAACCTAATAGTAATAACAGTCTAAACCTAATAGTAATAACAGTCTAAACCTAATAGTAATAACAGTCTAAACCTAATAGTAATAACAGTCTAAACCTAATAGTAATAACAGTCTAAACCTAATAGTAATAACAGTCTAAACCTAATAGTAATAATAGTCTAAACCTAATAGTAATAACAGTCTAAACCTAATAGTAATAACAGTCTAAACCTAATAGTAATAATAGTCTAAACCTAATAGTAATAATAGTCTAAACCTAATAGTAATAATAGTCTAAACCTAATAGTAATAACAGTCTAAACCTAATAGTAATAACAATCTAAACCTAATAGTAATAACAGTCTACACCTAATAGTAATAATAGTCTAAACCTAATAGTAATAACAGTCTAAACCTAATAGTAATAACAGTCTAAACCCAATAGTAATAACAGTCTAAACCTAATAGTAATAACAGTCTAAACCTAATAGTAATACCAGTATAAGCCTAATAGTAATAACAGTATAAACCTAATAGTAATAACAGTCTAAACCTAATAGTACTAACAGTCTAAACCTAATAGTAATAACAGTCTAAACTTAATAGTAATAACAGTCTAAACCTAATAGTAATAACAGTCTAAACCTAATAGTAATAACAGTCTAAACCTAATAGTAATAACAGTCTAAACCTAATAAACTAATATATATTCTTTATATTTTATAAATAACAAGATTGTGTATACAATACAAATTCATTATATTTTACATATAGTTATTATATAATGAACAGTAAAAGTCGATTTGATATAATATATTATTAATTAGTACATTTGCATATTTTATATAATAAATAATATAAATAATAATAATAATTTATAATAATTATAATTTAATAATAATTAAATAATAAATTTGTTTCATCATTTAAAAAATCAAAAAATTGCATTGAATAGTTATTTGTTATAATAACACATAATTATTACACATATTAATGTATGCACAAGAGATATTGTGCATGAATGCATTACGGACCAGTGTATCCAGTATGGCATTGACACTTGTAAGTGGCCTTCACTAGATTACAGGACCCCTTGTTGCTGCAATCCCGCGCTGAACAGGCATTATAGTCTCGTAGTAAACAATTGTCGATATTTGCACTGGCAAGAGCCTCCGAGACAAAGTCTACTTCACGAGAATTAATCTCAAGCTATAGAAGGACAAAGATTATCTCTAGAAGGACAAATATTAGCTCTAGAAGGACAAATATTAGCTATAGAAGGACAAAGATTAACTATAGAAGGACAAAGAGTAACTATAGAAGGACAAAGATTAGTTATAGAAGGACAAAGATTAGCTATATCAATTTATTGTATCTTCAATCTAAATCTACTCCAAAACAAATATATGTTCATACTAGTGATGATATTTTCTTATTATATTTATTTTATATTAAATATATTTTCAATGTATATAATTATAGAATCTATATAACGTATTTTAAAATGATTCAATATTAAAATAATAGATTTATTGTATTCTGTAGCTAACAAATCAATAAAAACACATTTAAGATAAGAAATAGAATTCTTTGGTTAGTTTTACATTATCAGCTTATAATTATTTCGATAATTCTTGTTAAAATATTAGTTTTGTTTGTAGTTTTGTAAACACGAATTGCAATTATATTTTATAAACTTCAATCGTCAAACAGTAGTTTTAACAACCTTGTATTATCTTAATATCTCTTTTGAATCATTCAGAGGGAAATCAAATTTGCGTTTATAATGAAGCCATGTAAATTGTTCTACATTTTTCATTTTTTACATTATAAATGTATTTAATTTATTATTTTTGTTCTACAGATTTTAATGAATTTTCACGTCTGCATTTCGTAGACATTACAATAATATTTAAGTATATAAACTATTCATTACGTATGTAAGATCGCAAACATTTGAGATGCATCCATCAAAGCCAAGCTCCTCGGGTTTCTTGGTGAAGAGGAGAGTTTGTTCCACCTTGGCACTACTATTTACTCCGCCTACGTACATCTGCATGTGTAGGTTCAGGGCAACGGCTTCGTCGTGTTCATCTTGATAGGAACCTGAACAGTATTCGGAGAGTTAATACGAGGGAAGGAATAGTGTCTTATAGTAAATATGTTTCTTATAGTAAATATAAATATTGAAAAGGGCGATTGTATTGTAATAATAGTAATGGTTAGTGGTATACGCAATAGCTTACTATTCTGATAAAGCAATTATTGACAATTACTTCTACATTTAACATAGAGTGGGTGGAAAGATATATCACCGTGATAATAATTTAGAAATCAATCACCCAAAATTGTCTACCAATTTTATAATCCAATATTATATATAGTAACTTAATAATTTTGAATATTTAATATTAATATATAAAAAATAATGTTAGTGAAATCATTATAATATAAAGCATAAAGAAAAAGGTATAGAATGGAATTGTTAAATAATTAATATGTTGACCATAGGTTGTAAAGGAAAATAAAAAATATTAGATTATAGTAATAGCATTTAAAAATTTAAAACAAATATTTGACAAATAATTACTAAGGAAAACATAAAATATAACTATAATAATATAAAGTTTATGATACCTTTAGATTTGATTAAATACAACATAGCTTAGCGGAAATTGTTATTTAAATAAGTTTTCTAATTAACAAATAGAGGCCAATAATTTTATAATCAAATAACATCAAATAAAATTAATTAATTTTAATGATATATTAATTATATTAATTGTACTAAAAATATATGTTAAAGCATTTGCAAATAATATATATATATATAATAATAAAGTTATAGATATTTATGATATATACATATATATATAAACTAATACATTTATATAGTTATATAATAGGTTAATGCAGTTTTTTATTAATAATTAATAGATATACAATAATATAGTATCATAAATTCTGTTTAAATATCTGTTTAAAAATTATATTTGTATTAAGTATATATAGTATATTTTTAATTATATAATATTGATTGTTGAATATTATAAGCGATTTAATATTAGTACCATACAACAATAAATACAGATTTAAATAATTACCTTCCATTTGCATGCCTATATCAAAAATTAGATCAAAATTGATTAAAATGAGGAAATACAATTTTAATAAATTATTATAATATTAATTAAATAATAATTTATGAAAATTCAGTTAAAAAAAATACTACAAAATAAATTTAAAATAATTGCTTACATAATCAAATTATTTTTATGGAATGGTACAATTAATATATAGTACAATTAATATATAGTATAATTAATATATAGTACAATTAATATATATTACAATTAATATATAGTATAATTAATATTTAGTATAATTGTCAATAGAAATTCATTATTGTAGTATATCTAAATATTCAGATAAAATAAATTATTTTCAATTAATTGTGAAATATTTTGAGGTAAAGAATACAAACTATGAACTTCATAATCAGAATTTAATATTAAGTAGCCAGATTTCCTTGTTTTTCTTACAGTTACAGTATTCCATGAATTCAATTTAGGCCTAGATCTACTTCTGCAATCAACTTCACCTGAAATTCAAGTAAGTCTGCATAAGGATTCTTTTATAGATAGCACAATATGAATAATTGCCAATGAAATGTGTCGGTAAGGTCAGGATATGTTGAGTGGATTACAATATGAGTAGGCTTAACATTAGAAAATTAGATTTGGGAGAGAGTAAAATGAAAATATGTATATGTTTAAATGTTATGTGTATGTTTAAATGCTATGTATATGTTTAAATGCTTTGGAGCAGAAAATACAGGTTATTAAATAAAAATGAGATTAAAATCCATATTTGCATCAAAATATTTGATACTAATATAATAATAAAAATACAATAATGCACCTAAGAAGAGAAAGAAAAAGTATAGCGAGTAATGATTTGTTATTAAATGTACAATAGACAAATTACCTTTACCAGCATCAAATTTGAAATGTACGTAGCCATTGTACATTACAACAGAAAAGTAGTCGATGTTGTCCATTTTATTGTTTCTACCTTCATTGTAGATCAGAATGGCATCTCTATCGCTGGACGCTGATTTAGGTTGTTACAATTGTTTGGTAAGATTATTAATATTAGCTATAAAACGTAGGTGAATAAATGCAAATCAGTTTGTGTATCAGAAATCAACTTACTAAATAATAATTTGTATTTCAATAATCATTTTAATTTTCTAATTAATTGTGTATATTAATAAACGTACGTTTGAATGCAAATTTGATCTTGATGTAAGAACTCGAGGTGGATGGTAATGTTTTGTATGCGAGATAAGAGTCCCCTCTGAAGTGTGGCACATCAATGGAAATGGCTGTATATGAGTGTAAATAAGATTACTTACAATTAATATTATAAATAAAGTGTATATTTGAAGAATACCAAGTTTATTAATGAAATAATTAGTTATATAGTAACTAGTACCTAGGTAACTAGTAACTAGTACCTAGGTAATTAGTACCTAGATAACTAGTAACTAGGTAACTAGGTAACTAGTTACTAGTACCTAGATAACTAGTAACTAGGTAACTAGTAACTAGTAACTAGGTAACTAGTAACTAGGTAACTAGTAACTAGGTAACTAGTAACTAGGTAACTAGTAACTAGGAAACTAGTAACTAGGTAACTAGTAATTAGGTAACTAGTAACTAGTAACTAGTAACTAGGTAATTAGTAACTA
The DNA here is from genome assembly GCA_964035775.1 of Osedax frankpressi. NCBI lineage: Eukaryota > Metazoa > Annelida > Polychaeta > Sabellida > Siboglinidae > Osedax > Osedax frankpressi. The sequence goes on from OZ038317.1 coordinate 1,878,192, forward strand.
GGTAACTAGGTAACTGGGTAACTAGTAACTAGTAAATTAGGTAACTAGTAACTAGGTAACTAGTAACTAGGTAACTAGTAACTAGGTAACTAGTAACTAGGTAACTAGTAACTAGGTAACTAGTAACTAGGTAACTAGTAACTAGGTAACTAGTAACTAGTAACTAGTAACTAGTAACTAGGTAACTAGTAACTAGGTAATTAGGTAACTAGGTAACTAGTAACTAGGTAACTAGTAACTAGGTAATTAGTAACTAGGTAACTGGGTAATTAGTAACTAGTAAATTAGGTAACTAGTAACTAGGTAACTAGGTAACTGGGTACTAGGTAACTGGGTAACTAGGTAACTAGTAACTAGAAAATAGATAACTAGGTAACTGGGTACTAGGTAACTAGTAACTAGATAACTAGTAACTAGGTAACTGGTAACTAGGTAAAGAGTAACTAGGTAACTAGTAACTAGAAAATAGATAACTAGGTAACTGGGTAATTAGATCATTAGTAATTAAGTAACTAGGTATAGTATAAAAGAAATATCTATTCCTAAATAAAGTCATGTAATATTATTACATTATTATAATGAATTGTAATAACTTTGTTCACATTTGATTCCAACTTTGCCAAGAGCACAAGAACACTTTGCTTGTTTATTAACAATATTACATTTACCAAATGCACCACAAATACCTTGAAATTAGAATAAAACAATGTATATAATGTATATAATGTATATAATGTATATAATGTATATAATGTATATAATGTATAGTTAGTTTCTATATATACACATACAATATCGTTGTCAGATATAAATCCCATATCAGACCAATACATATACCTATTATCTTGTACGTACTTGTACTAACACAATAGACTAACCACATACACACGCGCACACGCGCACACACACACGCACACACGCGCACACACACACATATAGAATTAAGTACTCGGTACTCGGGTGAAGTACCTGCGTAGCATTTCTCTATGTCGTATTCACACCGGTGTCCAGTATAGCCCTGAGTACATGAACACCTGTAACTTTGCAAAGTATTGGCTGGAGTACAGCTCGCTCCGTTCTTACATTCATTCTGAGGTGGTCGGTTGTTAAAACGTATTGCTAATTCTTTTGGTTATTAGGAGAGTTTATTTCTTAAAGATTTAATAATACAAATAATGTAAACTCTAAAAAGTGAATGTAAGGGGAGACAATGAACTTGTAATGATAACCTTACTATTTCCCTTTCCGCATAGAGGGCACTGATAGACATTGGTTTTGGTACCGGAGACAAAATCGTATTTCTTATCATTGAATATCAACTTATTGATGCAGCCTTTGGTCGGAGAAAAAAGGTGAAATATAGAAAAAAAAACGAGAATAAAATATTGTTTACAAGAAAAGACGGATGATAAAAGTAAATGGATCTTGAAATTGTTTTGCTGTTTAAGTTATTATCTAAAGTTACGATCGTAATTACTTCCTTAGTATTATATAATCGTATTGCATAATTGTAATCCAAAACAAAGTACTCTATCATAATCGAACATCAACCAAATGTAGTATCTATTTGAACACAAGGAAGCTTGAACTGACCGGTGAATCCCTCGCGATACATTGCGCTGTAAGAGATGTTCTTGAAGTTGTTGTAGCCTCCGATGTATAGTGATTCTTTAAGAGAAAGACCTTCGGCAGTTCCCGGGGAAACCCCTTTATACCACTGATTATTTATAACCATAGTTCCTGTGAATATCCCATTAACAGTAAAGTTAATATAATATCAATATTACATTCAATTACTAAATTCAGTTTTATAAATATTTAATTCATTATTTGTAATTATAAGTAATAAAATATAGGTATACAAATTAAATTTAGAATTACAAAATCTTTATAAAGTACTCCACTTATTATATAAAGTACTCCACTTATTATATAAAGTACTCCACTTATTATATAAAGTACTCCACTTATTATATAAAGTACTCCACTTATTATATAAAGTACTCCACTTATTATATAAAGTACTCCACTTATTATATAAAGTACTCCACTTATCATATAAAGTACTCCACTTATTATATAAAGTACTCCACTTATTATATAAAGTACTCCACTTATTATATAAAGTACTCCACTTATTATATAAAGTACTCAACTTATTATATAAAGTACTCCACTTATCATATAAAGTACTCCACTTATCATATAAAGTACTCCACTTATTATATAAAGTACTCCACTTATCATATAAAGTACTCCACTTATCATATAAAGTACTCCACTTATCATATAAAGTACTCCACTTATTATATAAAGTACTCCACTTATCATATAAAGTACTCCACTTATCATATAAAGTACTCTACTTATTCCAAACCTATCTTCTTTTCCTTATAGAGGCGAGCACTATACCATTTATTCAAGGTCAACCGTGCTGATTTAATTACTGCCGGTCCATTTCCAAGGTCATATCTGATGTAAGAATTTGTATTGAAAAATGTATTAAATTCTCAAAAAGTATGACAATTTTTGAATAGTTATTTTAATCAAAAGATTTAAAATAGTTACAAATAAATACAACGTCAAAAACACGAATATAAGCTAATTTAATAATTTCTTTAGTTATTTCTAGTACCAACTGAGCAGGGATGTTTACTTAAGCTGTCTTTACTATGTTAACATATTCGAGGTAAGATAAACCCACATTAGTAAAGTAAACCTGAATTCAGCACTCCCATTTCTCATGCCGAAAGCCAAGTAATCTCTTATTTTGAAATTTACACTTTTCCAGTCGGAAATGTACAACAACAATCCTGATGTAATAAAAGGAATATGTATTCTTATGTAATCTTATGTAATCTTATTATAGTTTAGAACTAAAACTGCAATACATCGAGTGCTATATTAACAATAGATTCTGACCATTATCTTTCTCTGGTTTGAACTGAATCTCAATGCTAGTTCGAGTGTAGGACGTAAAAGTATCGTATGTGAAGTAAGAATGACCGTATTCTTGATCAAATCTAGGCACGAGAGCTAAATAATTGATATTTCTATAATTAGTTTGCAGATATTTTCATAGTTTAATATCTATAAAAATATATTATTTCCATTATTTCCATTATTTCAATTATTTCAATTGTTTTTTTATCTGTAACTTAATAATTGTATTTCAAATAAATAAATAAAGCTAAATATATTATTGAAAAAAAAGTTAAAAATTAATTTAAATTTTCTTAAAGTTACTTTAATTTTGTTTGAGTTGTTTTTCTTAATATTGGTCATTTCTACAACCTTCGAGTTGAACAATGACTCTTTGTCTATTGTAGGTACCATACTGGGCACTACGCGTAGTGCATATATAGGTGCCGGCATCTTCAGGACTCATGTTCGGTATACTGAGGATTCCTCGATACGTCGTAGATTTACTGGCAGATATCGGGAGCGATGTTACGTCGAGTTTGGGGAATATGCTAACAATGGAAGATTACTAAAAAGTCGAATATCTACATTTAGGAAGCGTTTTTAAAGGGAGATGAACATATTAAAGGAAAAGTAAACGAAGGGATAGTAAAAAGTGAATGGACATTTTGCCGTATGAAGATAAAGTGATTTGCAGTTAGTAACAGATCTACACCACCAGGCACCTGGGTAGATATTGATTGTTACTTCTAGTCCATTGTATGTTGTTATTGGGATCGCTGCTGAAGCAACTCATCCTGGCCGATTTACCTAATGTAGCCACAAGCACCGTTGTGTTGGTGATGGTATGTTCGGGTGCTGAGGAGATGGTGAGGAGATGGTGAGGATATGGTGAGGATATGGTGAGGATATGGTGAGAATATGGTGAGGATATGGTGAGGATATGGTGAGGATATGGTGAGTATATGGTGAGGATATGGTGAGGATATGGTGAGGATATGGTGAGGATATGGTGAGGATATGGTGAGGATATGGTGAGGATATGGTGAGGATATGGTGAGGATATGGTGAGGATATGGTGAGGATATGGTGAGGATATGGTGAGGAGATGGTGAGGATAAGGTGAGGATATGGTGAGGATATGGTGAGGATATGGTGAGGATATGGTGAGGAGAGAGGTGAGGATATGGTGAGGATATGGTGAGGATATGGTGAGGATATGGTGAGGATATGGTGAGGATATGGTGAGGATATGGTGAGGAGATGGTGAGGATAAGGTGAGGATAAGGTGAGGATATGGTGAGGATATGGTGAGGATATGGTGAGGATATGGTGAGGATATGGTGAGGAGAGAGGTGAGGATATGGTGAGGATATGGTGAGAATATGGTGAGGAGATGGTGAGGAGATGGTGAGGAGATGGTGAGGATATGGTGAGTAGAGAGGTGAGGATATGGTGAGGATATAGTGAGGATATGGTGAGGATATGGTGAGGAGATGGCGAGGAGAGAGGTGAGGAGATGGTGAGGAGGTGGTGAGGAGAGAGGTGAGGATATGGTGAGGATATGGTGAGGATATGGTGAGGAGAGAGGTGAGGAGATGGTGAGGAGGTGGTGAGGATATGGTGAGGATATGGTGAGGATATGGTGAGGAGATGGTGAGGATAAGGTGAGGATATGGTGAGGATATGGTGAGGATATGGTGAGGATATGGTGAGGATATGGTGAGTATATAGTGAGTAGAGAGGTGAGGAGATGTTGAGGAGATGGTGAGGAGATGGTGAGGATATGGTGAGGAGATGGTGAGGATATGGTGAGGAGATGGTGATGAGATGGTGAGGATATGGTGAGGATATGGTAAGGATATGATGAGGATATGGTGAGGATATGGTGAGAGGAGTGATGTAAGTAATGTGAGGAGATGGTGAGAGGAGTGATGTAAGTAATGTGAGGAGATGGTGAGAGGAGTGATGTAAGTAATATGAGAAGAGGGTGAGAGGAGTGATGTAAGTAATATGAGGAGATGGTGAGAGAAGTGATGTAAGTAATATGAGGAGATAGTGAGAGAAGTGATGTAAGTAATATGATGAGATGGTGAGAGGAGTGATGTAAGTAATGTGAGGAGATGGTGAGATGAGTGATGTAAGTAATATGAGGAGATGGTGAGAGGAGTGATGTAAGTAATGTGAGGAGATAGTGAGATGAGTAATATAAGTAATGTGAGGAGATGGTGAGAGGAGTGATATAAGTAATGTGAGGAGATGGTGAGAGGAGTGATATAAGTAATGTGAGGAGATGGTGAGAGGAGTGATATAAGTAATGTGAGGAGATGGTGAGAGGAGTGATGTAAGTAATGTGAGGAGATAGTGAGATGAGTGATATAAGTAATGTGAGGAGATAGTGAGAGGAGTGATATAAGTAATGTGAGGAGATGGTGAGATGAGTGATATAAGTAATGCGAGGAGATGGTGAGAGGAGTGATATAAGTAATGTGAGGAGATGGTGAGATGAGTGATATAAGTAATGTGAGGAGATGGTGAGAGGAGTGATGTAAGTAATGTGAGGAGATAGTGAGATGAGTGATATAAGTAATGTGAGGAGAGGGTGAGAGGAGTGATGTAAGTAATGTGAGGAGATGGTGAGAGGAGTGATGTAAGTAATGTGAGGAGATAGTGAGAGGAGTGATGTAAGTAATGTGAGGAGATGGTGAGAGGAGTGATGTAAGTAATGTGAGGAGATAGTGAGAGGAGTGATGTAAGTAATGTGAGGAGATGGTGAGAGGAGTGATATAAGTAATGTGAGGAGATAGTGAGAGGAGTGATATAAGTAATGTGAGGAGATGGTGAGATGAGTGATATAAGTAATGTGAGGAGATAGTGAGAGGAGTGATATAAGTAATGTGAGGAGATGGTGAGATGAGTGATATAAGTAATGTGAGGAGATGGTGAGAGGAGTGATGTAAGTAATGTGAGGAGATAGTGAGAGGAGTGATGTAAGTAATATGAGGAGATGGTGAGAGGAGTGATATAAGTAATGTGAGGAGATAGTGAGAGGAGTGATATAAGTAATGTGAGGAGATGGTGAGATGAGTGATATAAGTAATGTGAGGAGATAGTGAGAGGAGTGATATAAGTAATGTGAGGAGATGGTGAGATGAGTGATATAAGTAATGTGAGGAGATGGTGAGAGGAGTGATGTAAGTAATGTGAGGAGATAGTGAGATGAGTGATATAAGTAATGTGAGGAGAGGGTGAGAGGAGTGATGTAAGTAATGTGAGGAGATGGTGAGAGGAGTGATGTAAAGAGACCAAAGTCTAGTGATGTTTACAGTACTGACCTACAATTTGAACATTATAGATCATTGTGATGATACCTTCCCTATGTTTGCTGTCAGCCTTACACTTGTAGGTACCTTCCTTCTCTCGACCGGGAGGTAATGTAAGAAATACCTCCTCTCTTTCCCTTTAATAACATTTTAATTACATTACTTACAACCACAGATCACCTTAAAGAAATTTGCACGCATTTATACAAAATCAACAATTATGATATTATTATAAATAATATCAAAAATATGTTAATTGAATAGTATTTATATCTTAAACATGAATCATAATGTTGTATGTTGACTGAATATAGAAATCATATAAATGTAACACATACAACAATAATAACATATTTCATTTGTATTTCTCAGTACAATATTATCTAGTTAGTACTTCTACTAATTAACTAACTTCCTTCCAATAATTATATCTCTTCGGTTTGAGTTAACTTTTGTCCAATAGATATAGTCAATATTAATCCCAGTTGCTAATAATAATATATGGAATTCGTATATTAGTGGATCAAATAAAATGCTAATTTAATAATATTTTAAAATAAATTTCTTATTTAAAGATTATTTAATAATAATTTAAATATACATATAATATATTAGTTGATGACCATTTAAAAAAATACTACCACATTTTTTTAAACAATATTTTTAATGTCATAACTAAATAATAATTTTTAATTTGAAAATTAAAAATATGACTACACCCTTTTTAAATATTAAAATTCCATATTAGGTAATCAATTAATAATATAATATCACTTTGAGTAATGTAATTTATTTCTTAATTAAACTATTCATTGTGAAGTTAATTACTTCTAATAATGAAAAATAAATTATATAAGAAGTTATTTGTGAAAGAAAATTATATTATAAGGATTTCGATGCATTATTTAGTTTCTATGAGAAAGTGATTTAAATTAAAAGAATATTTAATTAAAAGAATTGATTTAAAAATATAACCTCTGCAAATTAACTTTATTGAATCATCCACTGTGTAGGAAACATTCTTTTGCACAATGTTAAGTGGTAGGGAAATCTGAGGTCGGTGATTTGTTGAAACTAAATGAATATTCGTGGTTCTAATTACTCATTTTTTAATGTATTTGTTTACTTGGTCAAGTGATTTATTCCTTCAAAATTACCGAAATATTATTTTCATTACCATGATTCAATATATCATGATCTTGTATATTTAAATAGTGATATCTTTGTATATGAATCTAGAGAAAAACTATTACATATAATATCTATACATATTATATGACATCTTTGATATTATTTAGAAAATAATAAATATCAATAATTTCTATTAATTATTATTAGAAATTATTAAAAACTTGCAAAATAGCATAATTATAAATAATTATATTTAATAATATTTTATTATATATTTGATAAAGTCAAAAATATAATGTATGAATAATAAGTGTGAGTATTTATTATTTATAAAACTAAAAATAGAAAAGAAGACAATAGATTATAGAAAAAAAAGAACATGCAATAGAAATCTACTATTAGAAATAAATAATACTAATACCAGGAAGTTCATTTTTTTCTGAAATTATTATAAACAAATCATAAAATCATAACTAAATAATATTTACATAACATTTATTGAAAAGTATTATTAAATATAAATTATTGTATTCGAATGTATTTCATTTTCTTATAAATGTATAAATTGTGAAAATAAAGTGAATTGAACATATTTTATACAAACCACTATTTATTTATACATTTCGAAATCAAACCTTGTCTGATGAATAAGGTAATTATAGTCTTTATTGATTTTCCATTGTAGTGTGCTTTACAAATATAAGTGCCATGATCCGAATCTTGTATATTGGGAATTCTGAAATTTGAAGGTTTTTATAGATACTCATAAGATGAGCAGAATGGATGCGATATTGGGGCAGATATCATCACGGAGTGAATGAATGGAGTGAATGAATGGAGTGAATGAATGGGGTAAATGAGTGGGGTAAATGAGTGGGGTAAATGAGTGGGGTAAATGAGCGGGGTAAATGAGTGGGGTAAATGAGTGGGGTAAATGAATGGAGTGAATGAGTGGGGTAAATGAGTGGGGAAATGAATGGAGTAAATGAGTGGGGTAAATGAGTGGGGTAAATGAGTGGGGTAAATAAGTGGGGTAAATGAGTGGGGTAAATGAATGGAGTGAATGAGTGGGGTAAATGAGTGGGGTAAATGAATGGAGTAAATGAGTGGGGTAAATGAGTGGGGTAAATGAGTGGGGTAAATGAGTGGGGTAAATGAGTGGGGTAAATGAGTGGGGTAAATGAGTGGGGTAAATTAGTGGGGTAAATGAGCGGGGTAAATAAGTGGGGTAAATTAGTGGGGTAAATTAGTGGGTTTGCGAGAGCAGTACCCTCTCACTAACGTAAGTACTTCATTATCGATGTTAATCTTATCAGGCATATTATAGTCGAGTTTATTCCATTTGGCCCGAATATTGTAATCTTTATCTGTGAACAATGGGTTAACAATGATAACAATGATAACAATGAGTTAGCAAGGGTCAATAGTCCCCTGACTCCAATATATAGTTGCGTGAAATAACTGGGTTAGATAATGAACTCGCTACCTGCATTGTCTATATTTGAGATATTGTTAAACTTTTTATAGTATAAATAAAAAAAAGATATAAATATGTCAGATACAAAATCTATCTTATATGTAGTAATCTATCTTATATATAGAAATCTATCTTATATGTTAAAATCTATCTTATATGTAGAAATATATCTTATATGTAGAAATCTATCTTATATTTAGTAATCTATCTTATATGTTGAAATCTATCTTATATTTAGTAATCTATCTTATATATAGTAATCTATCCTATCATTTTTGAGATCAAATTTTTTAAAATATAATTAATAGCTCATCATCATTTTAATCATAAATTTCTAAACTATTATTTTTATCATAATTCCAAATAAAACAACACAACTTTTCATATGTAATCAATATTGTTGTAAATCAAACCTGGTGTATTCAACAAACAAGTGAGTATTACATTGTCACCAATGTTTGCATATTTGATATTCTTCTCTACTTTCATTTCTAGAAATGTTAAAATTATTAGAAATGTGTAGTGAATGAATATTATAAAAGTTTAAATACAAATCCCAATACATAATTAATAGTTAAATACATCATAAAATAAATAAATAATCTAGTTTTATCTAATTTAGTTGTTTTATACAATACAAATATATTCAAAATTAGTGAACTGAATGCCTATGGTTATACTAACGTGAAGCAAATAGAGTATACATCGTATACACCATACTACCATCCTTTGTTATAGCGTCGCATCTGTAGATTCCGGCATTGTCTTCTTGAAACTTATTGAACTCAAGAATGCCGTTATTCGAGTTGACAATATGCTGTGAGAGGATGACATCGAATTTCAATGGGAATACTTCATAAACAGTTTGTTAATGATATAAACAGACTGTCAATCGTCTCGTTAATTACTATATTTACGTGGCGACGTTAGAATTAATAACTAGCTTTATTGAACTCGAATGGCTAACGTAATCTCTAACGTTTTCGCCACCGCTCGACTGTTTGTACCACGTAACGTCTTCGTCTCGTACCAACCCTTCGGTGTTTTTACACACCAAACGGAATTTTTCGCCGAGTAGTACCTCGGTCCTACGCGTGGAAACTCCTGCGTCCGTTATTTCTTTACGAAGTGGGGTTCACATTAAGGTTTTACTTGGAGGTTTTACTTGGAGTTTTTACTTGGAGTTTTTACTTGGAGTTTTTACTTGGAGTTTTTACTTGGAGTTTTTACTTGGAGTTTTTACTCGGAGGTTTTACTTGGAGTTTTTACTTGGAGTTTTTACTTGGAGTTTTTACTTGGAGTTTTTACTCGGAGGTTTTACTTGGAGGTTTTACTTGGAGTTTTTACACGGAGGTTTTACTTGGAGGTTTTACTTGGAGTTTTTACTTGGAGTTTTTACTTGGAGGTTTTACTTGGAGGTTTTACTTGGAGTTTTTACTTGGAGTTTTTACTTGAAGTTTTTACTCGGAGGTTTTACTTGGAGTTTTTACTTGGAGTTTTTACTTGGAGTTTTTACTTGGAGGTTTTACTTGGAGTTTTTACACGGAGGTTTTACTTGGAGGTTTTACTTGGAGTTTTTACTTGGAGTTTTTACTTGGAGTTTTTACTTGGATGTTTTACTTGGAGTTTTTACACGGAGGTTTTACTCAGAGTTTTTACTTGGAGTTTTTACTTGGAGGTTTTACTTGGAGTTTTTACTTGGAGTTTTCACTTGGAGGTTTTACTTGGAGTTTTTACTTGGAGTTTTTACTTGGAGTTTTTACTTGGAGTTTTTACTTGGAGTTTTTACTTGGAGTTTTTACTCGGAGGTTTTACTTGGAGGTTTTACTTGGAGTTTTTACACGGAGGTTTTACTTGGAGGTTTTACTTGGAGTTTTTACTTGGAGTTTTTACTTGGAGGTTTTACTTGGAGGTTTTACTTGGAGTTTTTACTTGGAGTTTTTACTTGAAGTTTTTACTCGGAGGTTTTACTTGGAGTTTTTACTTGGAGTTTTTACTTGGAGTTTTTACTTGGAGGTTTTACTTGGAGTTTTTACACGGAGGTTTTACTTGGAGGTTTTACTTGGAGTTTTTACTTGGAGTTTTTACTTGGAGGTTTTACTTGGAGTTTTTACTTGGAGTTTTTACTTGAAGTTTTTACTTGGAGGTTTTACTTGGAGGTTTTACTTGGAGTTTTTACTTGGAGTTTTTACTTGGAGTTTTTACTCGGAGGTTTTACTTGGAGTTTTTACTTGGAGTTTTTACTTGGAGTTTTTACTTGGAGGTTTTACTTGGAGTTTTTACACGGAGGTTTTACTCAGAGTTTTTACTTGGAGTTTTTACTTGGAGGTTTTACTTGGAGTTTTTACTTGGAGTTTTCACTTGGAGGTTTTACTTGGAGTTTTTACTCGGAGTTTTTACTCGGAGTTTTTACTCGGAGTTTTTACTCGGAGTTTTTACTCGGAGTTTTTACTCGGAGTTTTTACTTGGAGGTTTTACTTGGAGTTTTTACTTGGAGTTTTTACTTGGAGTTTTTACTCGGAGGTTTTACTTGGAGTTTTTACTTGGAGTTTTTACTTGGAGTTTTTACTTGGAGTTTTTACTTGGAGTTTTTACTCGGAGGTTTTACTTGGAGGTTTTACTTGGAGTTTTTACTTGGAGGTTTTACTTGGAGTTTTTACTTGGAGTTTTTACTTGGAGTTTTTACTCGGAGGTTTTACTTGGAGTTTTTACTTGGAGTTTTTACTTGGAGTTTTTACTTGGAGTTTTTACTCGGAGGTTTTACTCGGAGTTTTTACTTGGAGTTTTTACTTGGAGTTTTTACTTGGAGTTTTTACTTGGAGTTTTTACTCGGAGGTTTTACTTGGAGGTTTTACTTGGAGTTTTTACACGGAGGTTTTACTTGGAGGTTTTACTTGGAGTTTTTACTTGGAGTTTTTACTTGGAGGTTTTACTTGGAGGTTTTACTTGGAGTTTTTACTTGGAGTTTTTACTTGAAGTTTTTACTCGGAGGTTTTACTTGGAGTTTTTACTTGGAGTTTTTACTTGGAGTTTTTACTTGGAGGTTTTACTTGGAGTTTTTACACGGAGGTTTTACTTGGAGGTTTTACTTGGAGTTTTTACTTGGAGTTTTTACTTGGAGGTTTTACTTGGAGTTTTTACTTGGAGTTTTTACTTGAAGTTTTTACTTGGAGGTTTTACTTGGAGGTTTTACTTGGAGTTTTTACTTGGAGTTTTTACTTGGAGTTTTTACTCGGAGGTTTTACTCGGAGGTTTTACTTGGAGTTTTTACTTGGAGTTTTTACTTGGAGTTTTTACTTGGAGGTTTTACTTGGAGTTTTTACACGGAGGTTTTACTCAGAGTTTTTACTTGGAGTTTTTACTTGGAGGTTTTACTTGGAGTTTTTACTTGGAGTTTTCACTTGGAGGTTTTACTTGGAGTTTTTACTCGGAGTTTTTACTCGGAGTTTTTACTCGGAGTTTTTACTCGGAGTTTTTACTCGGAGTTTTTACTCGGAGTTTTTACTTGGAGGTTTTACTTGGAGTTTTTACTTGGAGTTTTTACTTGGAGTTTTTACTCGGAGGTTTTACTTGGAGGTTTTACTTGGAGTTTTTACTTGGAGTTTTTACTCGGAGGTTTTACTCGGAGTTTTTACTTGGAGTTTTTACTTGGAGTTTTTACTTGGAGGTTTTACTTGGAGTTTTTACACGGAGGTTTTACTTGGAGGTTTTACTTGGAGGTTTTACTTGGAGTTTTTACTTGGAGTTTTTACTTGGAGGTTTTACTTGGAGTTTTTACTTGGAGTTTTTACTTGGAGGTTTTACTTGGAGGTTTTACTTGGAGTTTTTACTTGGAGTTTTTACTTGGAGTTTTTACTTGGAGTTTTTACTCGGAGGTTTTACTTGGAGTTTTTACTTGGAGTTTTTACTTGGAGTTTTTACTTGGAGGTTTTACTTGGAGTTTTTACACGGAGGTTTTACTCAGAGTTTTTACTTGGAGTTTTTACTTGGAGGTTTTACTTGGAGTTTTTACTTGGAGTTTTCACTTGGAGGTTTTACTTGGAGTTTTTACTCGGAGTTTTTACTCGGAGTTTTTACTCGGAGTTTTTACTCGGAGTTTTTACTCGGAGTTTTTACTTGGAGGTTTTACTTGGAGTTTTTACTTGGAGTTTTTACTTGGAGGTTTTACTTGGAGTTTTTACTTGGAGGTTTTACTTGGAGTTTTTACACGGAGGTTTTACTCAGAGTTTTTACTTGGAGTTTTTACTTGGAGGTTTTACTTGGAGTTTTTACTTGGAGTTTTCACTTGGAGGTTTTACTTGGAGTTTTTACTTGGAGTTTTTACTTGGAGTTTTTACTTGGAGGTTTTACTTGGAGTTTTTACACGGAGGTTTTACTCAGAGTTTTTACTTGGAGTTTTTACTTGGAGGTTTTACTTGGAGTTTTTACTTGGAGTTTTCACTTGGAGGTTTTACTTGGAGTTTTTACTTGGAGTTTTTACTTGGAGTTTTTACTCGGAGTTTTTACTCGGAGTTTTTACTCGGAGTTTTTACTCGGAGTTTTTACTCGGAGTTTTTACTCGGAGTTTTTACTCGGAGTTTTTACTTGGAGGTTTTACTTGGAGTTTTTACTTGGAGTTTTTACTTGGAGGTTTTACTTGGAGTTTTTACTTGGAGGTTTTACTTGGAGTTTTTACACGGAGGTTTTACTCAGAGTTTTTACTTGGAGTTTTTACTTGGAGGTTTTACTTGGAGTTTTTACTTGGAGTTTTCACTTGGAGGTTTTACTTGGAGTTTTTACTTGGAGTTTTTACTTGGAGTTTTTACTTGGAGTTTTTACTTGGAGTTTTTACTTGGAGTTTTTACTTGGAGTTTTTACTTGGAGTTTTTACTTGGAGTTTTTACTTGGAGTTTTTACTTGGAGTTTTTACTTGGAGTTTTTACTTGGAGTTTTTACTTGGAGTTTTTACTTGGAGTTTTTACTTGGAGTTTTTACTTGGAGTTTTTACTTGGAGTTTTTACTTGGAGTTTTTACTTGGAGTTTTTACTTGGAGTTTTTACTTGGAGGTTTTACTTGGAGTTTTTACTTGGAGTTTTTACTTGGAGGTTTTACTTGGAGTTTTTACTCGGAGGTTTTACTTGGAGTTTTTACTTGGAGTTTTTACTTGGAGGTTTTACTTGGAGTTTTTACTCGGAGGTTTTACTTGGAGTTTTTACTTGGAGTTTTTACTTGGAGTTTTTACTTGGAGTTTTTACTTGGAGTTTTTACTTGGAGTTTTTACTTGGAGTTTTTACTTGGAGTTTTTAGAATGAAGTTTTTATTCCGCGAATCAGTGAAATCGCGATGGGATATTATGCGAAGTCGGCTGAGGCATTGTACTAACGTTTAACAATTAGTTTGAAGTACTGGCGTTGGGTCATACGGTTAGGAGTTCGGGCCGTACACACGTAGGTGCCTTGATCTTGTCGAGATAAGTTAGCTAGAGTCATACGACCTCCTTTCAATATCGCAGAAGACGTAATTTCACCTCGGAGACGACTCCAGTGATAAGTTGATTGTCTACCTACTACAATATATAGTTATTGTCTTTAATCAGGGAGACAAGATAAATTTACATTTATTCGGATAATATCTGTAAAAACTCGAATTCTAATAGAATATTATTTAATATAAATAAGTATTTCTTTATGTTATGAAAAGTTACAACTAACTATGCTATCTCTAGTTATACTAACGGTTGGATGAACAGATGAGAGTGATATAATGTCCAACAATTCCGTTGACGATTTTCGGTGTTTGTGTCAATTGATTCGGCATTTTGTTAACTAAATATTGTTATAGATATTATAGTTGAATTCAACATCCCTGGGAGCTACTCATAATGAAATGACTATATATTATTTATGAATATATAGAGCAAAAAGAGATTTATTCTGTTTCAATTACAACATATATGTACTATAATATAAATGTAAAATACGGATCTAAGGTATTAGTTATATTAATACGAAGGAATACACTTTGCAGAGTTTCTGCAAGTAAATTGAGAATGAAGATGATTAAAGATAAAATTGGTAAATTGTGTGACCTTGTATTCTGGAGATTTCCTTGAATACCAGGACATTACTTTTATAAATCAAACAAATATAGTCTCCAGAATCATCTTTCATTAAATGATCAATATTTAAATATGAGCTTCCACCAATATTTCTAATGACCACTTTGTCAGCTTTTTTCTGTGGTGTGGTTATTGGAACAAAAAGTAGAAAAGGATTAGTTGAGGCGGAGTCAGTGATTTATATGAAATTGATAACATTTAGGATACATTCTGATGAAAAGCTGTTACTCCTAATCTCTTCCTGATTCGCACAATAAAATAAACTAATTGATTTCTCAATTTATCTGATTGGACAGCAATTGCACTAGTTAAATATTTCACCGACTCATTTTTTCATTGACTAATTGACTCACTGACTCACTAGGATTGACTCACTCTTTCAACTAACAGGATATTCCCAATTGTATCTAAAAATGTGTTCGATATCGTATCTTTTCTGTCCGTCACATTTTAATTTCAAACTGCTGCCTTCGTGCAGTAACTGGATATCCGAATGTGAAAATCGACGTTTGATCGGCATAAGGTCTAAGCAAAGGAAGATAGTACATATATTATATATATACCACAATATATTGCATTCTATTGGTTCCATATGAAATAGAGGTACGTTAAATTTTCATAAAATTGATATTGTCGAGATCGAATACAAATGAACTTATTAATAGATAAACGAGATGAAGATGTATAGAACTAGACCACAATACGTACTGTGGCTGATGGTGATGCTGTTGAAGGCATTTCCCATTTTGTTGCGGGCTGTACATTTATAAACTCCAGCGTCGGAACGAGAAATTGAAGTGAAAACTAAAGTATTGCCTTTAACAAATGTAGATTTTCCAAACTCTCCGTGAATTCTAGTTGACAAACATGCAAATGTTAATTTTGTATTATTATTATGTTTTAATTATAATTACGCTTTGTGAGGTTTATAAGAACAATACATAAACTAAACAATGCATTTTACCACAGTGGTTTATCTCCTTCAAGTGGTCGACAAAGAGATATCCACTACTAAAATGTAGATTTTAATCACATTTCATTCCGCATTCATTTCCAATATATATTTTTTGCGAGAACACATGAACACTGAAATATAGTACACAGATAGTTAAATAGTAAAACCTCTTCCACTCTACACGGGGCTCTGGTTTACCAGTAGCTGTACACCTATACTCCAGTCTTGAACCCAGATGGATATTGGTGAGCTCAGGAATTCTAAGCATTTTGATGACTGGTGGCCTAGAATCTAGGAGTATTGGGGGGTAAGGAGAGGTATAGAAGGTTATATATAGTTATTGGGGGGTAAGGAGAGGTATAGAAGGTTATATATAGTTATTGGGGGGTAAGGAGAGTTATAGAAGGTTATATATAGTTATCTAGGGTTATTGAGGGGTAAGGAGAGTTATAGAAGATTATATATAGTTATCTAGGGTTATTGAGGGGTAAGGAGAGTTATAGAAGATTATATATAGTTATCGAGGGTTATTGGGGGGTAAGGAGAGGTATAGAAGATTATATATAGTTATCGAGGGTTATTGGGGGGTAAGGAGAGTTATAGAAGATTATATATAGTTATCTAGGGTTATTGGGGGGTAAGGAGAGTTATAGAAGATTATATATAGTTATCTAGGGTTATTGGGGGGTAAGGAGAGGTATAGAAGATTATATATAGTTATCGAGGGTTATTGGGGGGTAAGGAGAGTTATAGAAGATTATATATAGTTATCTAGGGTTATTGGGGGGTAAGGAGAGTTATAGAAGATTATATATAGTTATCGAGGGTTATTGGGGGGGTAAGGAGAGGTATAGAAGATTATATATAGTTATCGAGGGTTATTGGGGGGTAAGGAGAGTTATAGAAGATTATATATAGTTATCGAGGGTTATTGGGGGGGTAAGGAGAGGTATAGAAGATTATATATAGTTATCGAGGGTTATTGAGGGGTAAGGAGAGGTATAGAAGATTATATATAGTTATCGAGGGTTATTGGGGGGTAAGGAGAGTTATAGAAGGTTATATATAGTTATCGAGGGTTATTGGGGGGTAAGGAGAGGTATAGAAGATTATATATAGTTATCGAGGGTTATTGAGGGGTAAGGAGAGGTATAGAAGATTATATATAGTTATCGAGGGTTATTGAGGGGTAAGGAGAGGTATAGAAGATTATATATAGTTATCGAGGGTTATTGAGGGGTAAGGAGAGCTATAGAAGATTATATATAGTTATCGAGGGTTATTGAGGGGTAAGGAGAGGTATAGAAGATTATATATAGTTATCGAGGGTTATTGAGGGGTAAGGAGAGGTATAGAAGGTTATATATAGTTATCTAGGGTTATTGAGGGGTAAGGAGAGGTATAGAAGATTATATATAGTTATCGAGGGTTATTGAGGGGTAAGGAGAGGTATAGAAGATTATATATAGTTATCTAGGGTTATTGAGGGGTAAGGAGAGGTATAGAAGATTATATATAGTTATCTAGGGTTATTGGGGGGTAAGGAGAGGTATAGAAGGTTATATATAGTTATCTAGGGTTATTGAGGGGTAAGGAGAGGTATAGAAGATTATATATAGTTATCGAGGGTTATTGAGGGGTAAGGAGAGGTATAGAAGATTATATATAGTTATCTAGGGTTATTGGAGGGTATGGAGAGGTATAGAAGATTATATATAGTTATCTAGGGTTATTGAGGGGGTATGGAGAGGTATAGAAGGTTATATATAGTTATCTAGGGTTATTGGGGGGTAAGGAGAGGTATAGAAGGTTATATATAGTTATTGGGGGGTAAGGAGAGTTATAGAAGATTATATATAGTTATCGAGGGTTATTGAGGGGTAAGGAGAGGTATAGAAGATTATATATAGTTATCTAGGGTTATTGGGGGGTAAGGAGAGGTATAGAAGGTTATATATAGTTATTGGGGGGTAAGGAGAGTTATAGAAGATTATATATAGTTATCAAGGGTTATTGAGGGGTAAGGAGAGGTATAGAAGGTTATATATAGTTATCTAGGGTTATTGGGGGGTAAGGAGAGGTATAGAAGGTTATATATAGTTATTGGGGGGTAAGGAGAGTTATAGAAGATTATATATAGTTATCGAGGGTTATTGAGGGGTAAGGAGA
This sequence comes from Osedax frankpressi, assembly GCA_964035775.1. NCBI lineage: Eukaryota > Metazoa > Annelida > Polychaeta > Sabellida > Siboglinidae > Osedax > Osedax frankpressi. Next base: position 1,896,266 of record OZ038317.1, read on the forward strand.
GGTATAGAAGGTTATATATAGTTATCTAGGGTTATTGGGGGGGTAAGGAGAGGTATAGAAGGTTATATATAGTTATCTAGGGTTATTGGGGGGTAAGGAGAGGTATAGAAGGTTATATATAGTTATCGAGGGTTATTGAGGGGTAAGGAGAGGTATAGAAGATTATATATAGTTATCTAGGGTTATTGGGGGGTATGGAGAGGTATAGAAGATTATATATAGTTATCTAGGGTTATTGGGGGGTATGGAGAGGTATAGAAGATTATATATAGTTATCGAGGGTTATTGAGGGGGTATGGAGAGGTATAGAAGGTTATATATAGTTATCGAGGGTTATTGAGGGGTAAGGAGAGGTATAGAAGATTATATATAGTTATCTAGGGTTATTGGGGGTAAGGAGAGGTATAGAAGGTTATATATAGTTATCTAGGGTTATTGAGGGGTAAGGAGAGGTATAGAAGATTATATATAGTTATCTAGGGTTATTGAGGGGTAAGGAGAGGTATAGAAGATTATATATAGTTATCTAGGGTTATTGGGGGGTAAGGAGAGGTATAGAAGGTTATATATAGTTATCTAGGGTTATTGAGGGGTAAGGAGAGGTATAGAAGATTATATATAGTTATCGAGGGTTATTGAGGGGCAAGGAGAGGTATAGAAGATTATATATAGTTATCTAGGGTTATTGGGGGGTATGGAGAGGTATAGAAGATTATATATAGTTATCTAGGGTTATTGAGGGGGTATGGAGAGGTATAGAAGGTTATATATAGTTATCTAGGGTTATTGGGGGGTAAGGAGAGGTATAGAAGGTTATATATAGTTATTGGGGGGTAAGGAGAGTTATAGAAGATTATATATAGTTATCGAGGGTTATTGAGGGGTAAGGAGAGGTATAGAAGATTATATATAGTTATCTAGGGTTATTGGGGGGTAAGGAGAGGTATAGAAGGTTATATATAGTTATTGGGGGGTAAGGAGAGTTATAGAAGATTATATATAGTTATCGAGGGTTATTGAGGGGTAAGGAGAGGTATAGAAGGTTATATATAGTTATCTAGGGTTATTGGGGGGTAAGGAGAGGTATAGAAGGTTATATATAGTTATTGGGGGGTAAGGAGAGTTATAGAAGATAATATATAGTTATCGAGGGTTATTGAGGGGTAAGGAGAGGTATAGAAGGTTATATATAGTTATCTAGGGTTATTGGGGGGGTAAGGAGAGGTATAGAAGGTTATATATAGTTATTGGGGGGTAAGGAGAGTTATAGAAGATTATATATAGTTATCGAGGGTTATTGAGGGGTAAGGAGAGGTATAGAAGATTATATATAGTTATCTAGGGTTATTGGGGGGTAAGGAGAGGTATAGAAGGTTATATATAGTTATTGGGGGGTAATGAGAGTTATAGAAGATTATATATAGTTATCGAGGGTTATTGAGGGGTAAGGAGAGGTATAGAAGGTTATATATAGTTATCTAGGGTTATTGGGGGGTAAGGAGAGGTATAGAAGGTTATATATAGTTATTGGGGGGTAAGGAGAGTTATAGAAGATTATATATAGTTATCGAGGGTTATTGAGGGGTAAGGAGAGGTATAGAAGGTTATATATAGTTATCTAGGGTTATTGGGGGGGTAAGGAGAGGTATAGATGGTTATATATAGTTATCTAGGGTTATTGGGGGGTAAGGAGAGGTATAGAAGGTTATATATAGTTATTGGGGGGTAAGGAGAGTTATAGAAGATTATATATAGTTATCGAGGGTTATTGAGGGGTAAGGAGAGGTATAGAAGGTTATATATAGTTATCTAGGGTTATTGGGGGGTAAGGAGAGGTATAGAAGGTTATATATAGTTATTGGGGGGTAAGGAGAGTTATAGAAGATTATATATAGTTATCGAGGGTTATTGAGGGGTAAGGAGAGGTATAGAAGGTTATATATAGTTATCTAGGGTTATTGGGGGGTAAGGAGAGGTATAGAAGGTTATATATAGTTATTGGGGGGTAAGGAGAGTTATAGAAGATTATATATAGTTATCGAGGGTTATTGAGGGGTAAGGAGAGGTATAGAAGGTTATATATAGTTATCTAGGGTTATTGGGGGGTAAGGAGAGGTATAGAAGGTTATATATAGTTATTGGGGGGTAAGGAGAGTTGTAGAAGATTATATATAGTTATCGAGGGTTATTGAGGGGTAAGGAGAGGTATAGAAGGTTATATATAGTTATCTAGGGTTATTGGGGGGGGGGGGGGTAAAGAGAGGTATAGAAGGTTATATATAGTTATTGAGGGATATGGAGAGGTATAGAAGATTATATATAGTTATCGAGGGTTATTGAGGGATATGGAGAGGTATAGAAGATTATATATAGTTATCTAGGGTTATTGGGAGGTAAGGAGAGGTATAGAAGGTTATATATAGTTATCGAGGGTTATTGAGGGGGTATGGAGAGGTATAGTAGATTATATATAGTTATCTAGGGTTATTGAGGGGGTATGGAGAGGTATAGAAGATTATATATAGTTATCGAGGGTTATTGAGGGGGTAAGGAGAGGTATAGAAGGTTATATATAGTTATCGAGGGTTATTGAGGGGGTATGGAGAGGTATAGTAGATTATATATAGTTATCTAGGGTTATTGGGGGGTAAGGAGAGGTATAGAAGGTTATATATAGTTATCGAGGGTTATTGAGGGGGTATGGAGAGGTATAGAAGATTATATATAGTTATCTAGGGTTATTGGGGGGTAAGGAGAGATATAGAAGGTTATATATAGTTATTGAGGGGTATGGAGAGGTATAGAAGATTATATATAGTTATCGAGGGTTATTGAGGGGGTATGGAGAGGTATAGAAGATTATATATAGTTATCGAGGGTTATTGAGGGGGTATGGAGAGGTATAGAAGATTATATATAGTTATCGAGGGTTAATGAGGGGGTATGGAGAGGTATAGAAGATTATATATAGTTATCGAGGGTTATTGAGGGGGTATGGAGAGGTATAGAAGATTATATATAGTTATCGAGGGTTATTGAGGGGGTTTGGTATAGACTAAATAGAGACTGGTATAGAGATATCTATATTCTGCCAAGGCTAATGCATCCACAATTGAAGTTATTGCCGTGGAAATGAAACTTGCAAATGAGATACAAGGATCTTAAAAAACATAAATATTGAGAATTTATAAACAAATACATAAATGACAACTTATATAACCTTATTTTACACTGAAGGGTGGTTAGATATACAATTGAATATACATTCTAATAGAGTATATAATATCCGTTAAAGAAATAATAGTTTTAATTAAGTAACTTTTATGCAAATAGTATCTTTATTAAAATTAAATATTAATTATACTATTTTTATATTACTATTTTAAAAATTAATTTTAATATTTTTTAAAACCAAATTTACCTATAAAACAGTATAAAGTATCTCCTTATCTTTTTTTTTACTTACATCAAATTATCAAATACCTTTGACACATAAATACAATAGAATGCCATTTAAAATAGTGTCGGAATTGACTACGTGTATGTGAGTACTGGATTAATCGCTAAGATAGTATTTTAATATTTTATTAACTGTAACTCTATTAACTAAATTGAAGTCTTCTTTTAATAAATTATATTAAACATATATTTGTTAGATATATATGTAATAAAATAATCAATTCTTCAATTTTATATCATTTAATTATTTATTAATATTTTCATATTATTTATAGTTTATTAGAACTAACTTATTAATTAACTTAATTAATAATTATAAATTAATGTATATTAATTGTTATAAATTATGTAACAATGGTGTAAATGATATTAATATCAAATTATTAAAAATAATAATTATATATAGAGAAATATTAAACATATATATCAATATTTGCCTTATTTTATTTATAAAAATTATTATTTTGGTCTCGAAAATCTAGTTAAAATTGTTAAATATAATTTTGTAATGATATATTATATATTTAATAATTTTAAACAAATTAAAAATTATAAGTTTACTAATTGTTTTTGAAGAATCATAAAATCATAAAAATAATCAAATTAAAATTAATTTCTTTATTTTTCTATTCATATTTATGGTATTCAATTTCAATAGTTGTTACAATTTGTAAATATAATTGTTGTGTATATTGAATATTTAATAAATAATTATATTATAATTTTTTTTTAAATAAAAAAATATACTAATTGTTATAAGGGGATATATATTGTTAGAATAGTATATTAATTGTTATAATAATATATTAATTGTTATAGTAGTATATTAATTGTCATAATAGTACTTGCATAATTAAAATAATCAGATTAGTATGTGAAGTTTTTAGAATTTGTAATCATTTGTTTGTTTAAAAATGTTTCTATCTCTAGAATTTTAAAATTCATATCTATCCAATGTTTTATTTTTAAAACATCTTATACAATATTTATTATTTATATCTAAAAATTTTCACAGGTTATTATTTTATAAAGAACAACAATTACAATTCCAGAAAAAGAACCCCCCCTATATATGTGCACAATGGTTTCAATATGGATTCAATAACCGTCAATTAATAATACTATCTTGCCGATGATGTGTCTTCTATCTATAGTTGTACAGATGTAGGTGTCGGCATCTTCTAATTTAACGTTGTTGATGGTCAAATGTTTATCACCGTGCTGTAACATCGGTGAGAATATTCAGAATGCGAATTTGGAGTGAATGCAAAAAATAGATTTACTTCAATTTTACAAATAAATAAACAATTTTATTAAAAATATATAAATAAAGTCTATTTAAGTAATATTGTATTTAAAATCGGAAAAGTAATAGTAATTTACTATAATCATTATTTACTATAATTATATTATATAGTCGTAAAATATAATATATACTATTATTCTATATTATTAATTTTCAAACTGGTAATTTGTAAAAGATTAAATATACTAAAAAGACTCATATCTCATAAGTAACTGCATAAGTAACTTTACACTTACCTCAAATCTGTAGTTTTGAATAGACTGTCCACTAAGTCTACTCCAGAAAATCCTACCAGCATCGTTACGGCCGTCCACACGGCAAGACAACTTGGCATTATCTCCAACAGAAGTCTGAACTTCAGAAGATTGACTTACGACGTCTGGCGGAGCGAAGAGGAACGGGGTGAAGACAGGCAAGCTATGAACTCAAAGACATATTGGCGCATGGGTGAGTGTAAGTTGTATGACACTAGGAAGGAACAACAGAAATTAAAAGTGAGAGTTTTATAGAAATATGTATACATAATTTTGTGTTAATTAAATAATTGTGTTAAAAAGAATAGTAATAATAACTAATAAATAATTATATAATAAGGTAAGCAATTCAATAATGATATCATTATATTTTACACAAACTATTACGAATTCTGATGACAATTTCTGAACTCATGACTCTGCCATCTTTCAAATGTTGTGAACAAACATATCGGCCTTCGTCTTCTTTTCTGCAGTCGGAAATAGTCAAATGACCGCCAGTCAACACGGAACCTATAACAAATAGTATTAATCATCAGTACAATCAATTATTTAACCCACAATTAGCAGTTATAACTAGTTCCGTAGATTATTTTTCGACTGATTTACAGTATTTGAAACATTTTGCAGGTAAATTGATTTTCAATTTTTTGAGTTTGAATTGATTCTAAATTTGTATTTCAACTATTTAATCATTTAGTTGAAAGTCAAAAAGATTTTTTTATCATAAAACGTTATATTATATTATAAAAAATAATGAATTATTAAATGTATTTATAAATTTATAAACATTCTATAAAATCTATTATTGTATTCATTAATTTATATTTTACTTTTTAATTACATTAATAACAAAATATGCAGATCAAATATAAGAATTAGCATTAATTTATATCATATATTCAATATTATATACAATTTATAATTGAAGCATAAATATAGTAATAGTTGTGTTTAACTATATTAAAATTATATATTTATGAAATTATTTAAAATAATTTATAATATATTAATCTGGGGTTAAAACTGAAAATGATTCAGTATTATACTTGTTGAAAAGAATTGGTACATTGTAATGCCTACATTTATAAATAATATACGGGTAAAGGAGTGATGGCAAGTCTATATATTCGAGAAAGGTTTCTATTAATGATTCATTATATAATGATTCATTGACCTAAAATAAATTTAAAAGATTAAGCAAAAAGTAACTCGTGCAGGAATTATATTAATAATATTAATAAAATTGATAAAAGTAGTACTGATATGGATAGCCACAAATCTATATATAATATTCCAGTTTGAATATACAAAACAATAAATCTTTAATTAATCTATAGTACTGATGAATTATCTAATTAATATCCTTGAATAACTGGTATAATATATATACATATATATATATATATATTTATATGTAAACTATATATATATATATATTGATATATGTATACTATATATATATATATATATATATATATATATATATACTATAAATATATATGTATACTATATATATATATATATACATATATATATATATATATGTATTTTAATATCAAAGTATTGAACTGATTATTAAATTAGTTATCAATGTAGCTAGTATTGTAAATAAATTATGTTTGAATATTTGTATTAGATCAGATATTATATTAAATTAATAATTAACTATTAAATGATTATATTAAAGAAATTCGACATAATCTATAATTTTTGTCCTGTAAATTAATCAAATTATAAAATAAATCCAAAAGGAATCATTATTTCTTAAATATTATGTCATTTATATTAATTATTTATAAATTATTCTGTTAAATATAATTGTTTAATTAGCATATATAATTATAATTATATAGCATATCTAATTATTGACTAATTAGTAAATAATTGTTTAATAAGCTTTAAATTCTTCATAATAGTTCATAAGTTTAAATAACTATATTTATATATAACACTAATTCAATTACTGACAATTTACAATATTGTGTAATAAAGTTTTATTAATATAAATATTGAATGTTTTTTTAATACAATTAATATTCGTATTCAGTTTTTTATTTGATTAGAAATAATGAAATAATCGTTTTTAAATCTATAATTTCAATATTGAAAGAACTTTAAACCCCAATTATTGGTTTAGATTTGCATCAAAAGTTTATAACTATTATTTATATTTAGAATACAATAAAATATGGCAGATGAATATTTACTTTTGAGAACTTATTCATGAAAATATAAATAATTAATATTCACTTAAATAATAATGTATCAGATTTGATATTCTTTGTATATATAAATATTATATAATATTGCAATTGGGTAGATTAATAGAGATACAACATAACAATGATTTTAACCTCTGGGCAGTGAACCTCCCACCTTATTCCAGAGAATCGTATCCACTAAATACGCGATTCTCGGTAGAGGGGTGCATATCAATGTGATACTAGAGCCTGCGGTAAAATTTGGTTGAAATGAAATTTCCCACAGGTTATCGAGCACGGTTCTGTGAAATATAAAGGCTAGTAGCGATGTTATGTTGATATTATGTACTGAGCAATGTTCTTATATGTTTCACCGCAGTTTGGGGCCATTCTAATTACTTAATTAGATATCAAGCTGGTTTCAGGTGATGAAGGGGCTCTGTGTTCGCACGGGTTTTGAATTAATAAAGCAGCTGATTATAATCTAACAACCTATTTAAACATGTTCTTATTTAGTATGGGAACTATGTGTTGTAGAATATTTACTCTGCAAATGTGACCTAAAAGCTCTAATCAAAATGATAACAACTATTGCATATATATATAAAGAGCTATTAAAATTAACTATTGGTTGAAGTTTAAGTATTTATTTCTATATTCAGAAACTCATGTTCAATTTATAAGTTGAAAATATTTATCCTTTAAATTTAGATCATATCTTTCTTGCCATTTTCTTGCAGCATCTTCACCAACTAGATATTTAAATAAAGGAGTACTATTCCAAATCAATATTGCCTCTGCATTTCTTAATCGGAACATAGCTTTTAATATCTGAGTAGAAACCCAATTACCTGATCGCTTATTCACTTCACCATGGTTACTATTCGATGGTGCTACTGTATCGAGAGAGATTGTGATCAAACAATAGGAAATAGAATACGCATACGTAGCAGATGATGAATTATATAAACAATGAATATTGCATTTCAATATTGCAAACAGCAATATTGAAATCATTTCATTAAACACTCTCATCATTATACAATGTATTGCATTAGAAAATACTCAATAATAATAAATGTATTGTTAATCAACTATTGTTGCACAACGAATGTATATTTATAGATGCGCCTTTGCTAAAAATAAGGTTTTAAACAAATTACTATATAAATAAATATCGTTTCGGATTAATAATTTAACCTACTACAATTTATTAAATGAATTTATTGAATAGAAATTAATTTTAGTTTTAATAATCAAAATTAGAAAAAATATAAATTTAAAAGTATATTTAATAGCCAACCAATAGAGAATACATGTCGGTCCGTAACAATTATTGGATTCAGCTTATAAGAAGAGGTATCACCACGGTTGTATGAGATGGTATTAGTAGGACGTCTTGGTGTAGTAGGGATTACTAGATCAGGACGGTTATTTTCTGTAATGGTGATAATGGGGAAGGTTTAGGAATTCATTTCAATGAAGTTCTGCAATTTGAATTCAAAGTTTTTGATATAATAAAAATAATTTTACTGAAAAGCAATTTCACTGAATATCTCAATAGGAATATTTAAAATGAAATATAAATAAAATATAAACATATTATAAACATATTATAAATAAAATACACATATATTATAAACATATTATAAACGTAATATAAACATATTATAAACATAATATAAACATAATATAAACATATTATAAACATATTATAAACATATTATAAACATATTATAAATATAATACACATATATTATAAACATATTATAAACATATTATAAACATAATATAAACATATTATAAACATAATATAAACATAATATAAACATAATATAAATATATTATAAACATAATATAAACATATTATAAACATAATATAAACATAATATAAACATATTATAAACATATTATAAACATATTATAAACATATTATAAATATAATACACATATATTATAAACATATTATAAACATATTATAAACATAATATAAACATATTATAAACATAATATAAACATAATATAAACATAATATAAACATATTATAAATATATTATAAACATATTATAAACATATTATAAACATATTATAAACATATTATAAACATATTATAAATATATTATAAACATATTATAATCATATTATAAACATAATATAAACATATTATAAACATAATATAAACATAATATAAACATATTATAAACATATTATAAACATATTATAAACATATTATAAACATATTATAAACATAATATAAACATATTATAAACATATTATAAACATATTATAAACATATTATAAACATAATATAAACATATTATAAATATAATACACATATATTATAAACATATTATAAACATATTATAAACATAATATAAACATATTATAAACATAATATAAACATAATATAAACATAATATAAATATATTATAAACATAATATAAACATATTATAAACATAATATAAACATAATATAAACATATTATAAACATATTATAAACATATTATAAACATATTATAAATATAATACACATATATTATAAACATATTATAAACATATTATAAACATAATATAAACATATTATAAACATAATATAAACATAATATAAACATAATATAAACATATTATAAATATATTATAAACATATTATAAACATATTATAAACATATTATAAACATATTATAAACATATTATAAATATATTATAAACATATTATAATCATATTATAAACATAATATAAACATATTATAAACATAATATAAACATAATATAAACATATTATAAACATATTATAAACATATTATAAACATATTATAAACATATTATAAACATAATATAAACATATTATAAACATATTATAAACATATTATAAACATATTATAAACATAATATAAACATATTATAAACATAATATAAACATAATATAAACATAATATAAACATATTATAAATATATTATAAATATATTATAAATATATTATAAACATATAATATACATATAATATACATAATATAAATATAATATAAATATAATATAAATATAATATAAATATAATATAAATATAATGAAAATATAATATAAATATAATATAAATATAATATAAATATAATATAAATATAATATAAATATAATATAAATATAATATAAATATAATATAAATATAATATAAATATAATATAAATATAATATAAATATAATATAAATATAATATAAATATAATATAAATATAATATAAATATAATATAAATATAATATAAATATAATATAAATATAATATAAATATAATATAAATATAATATAAATATAATATAAATATAATATAAATATAATATAAATATAATATAAATATAATATAAATATAATATAAATATAATATAAATATAATATAAATATAATATAAATATAATATAAATATAATATAAATATAATATAAATATAATATAAATATAATATAAATATAATATAAATATAATATAAATATAATATAAATATAATATAAATATAATATAAATATAATATAAATATAATATAAATATAATATAAATATAATATAAATATAATATAAATATAATATAAATATAATATAAATATAATATAAATATAATATAAATATAATATAAATATAATATAAATATAATAGAAATATAATAGAAATATAATAGAAATATAATAGAAATATAATATAAATATAATATAAATATAATATAAATATAATATAAATATAATATAAATATAATATAAATATAATATAAATATAATATAAATATAATATAAATATAATATAAATATAATATAAATATAATATAAATATAATATAAATATAATATAAATATAATATAAATATAATATAAATATAATATAAATATAATAGAAATATAATAGAAATATAATAGAAATATAATAGAAATATAATAGAAATATAATAGAAATATAATAGAAATATAATAGAAATATAATAGAAATATAATAGAAATATAATAGAAATATAATATATATATAATTAAACACATATATGATATGCTTATCATATGCATTGATTAGATTATCATTACCTTAGAAAGTATTGTTACCATTAATCAAATTATCTGGATAGTAAATATCTAGAATTTATTTTTCTGAAAATCTTTGTATTGTTACTTAAAAAAATTGTCCCATTTAACTTAAAAAGAATATTTAACTTAAAAAGAATATTTGCCTAAATCATAATCTCAGTAGTGATATTATAATTTAAATAATAATTAATAAATCATAAATATTATTTTCAACTATGAGTTTTCTGTTTATATCATAAATAGAAAACTCAAATTTCCAAACCGATGATTTAGAAATAATTAGTTCTTAATTTTATAGAATGAATGTATTGAATGGAATTTTTATAGCATATACAACAGCCATTGTTGTAATGTAAATATCTTCCCTTATTATTTATACATAAAATTCATATATATTTGCATATTTTGCATATTTTGCATTCATTTATAATGTATCGAGGTGTAATTCAAACTTACCAAGTCGGATATCTATGGTAGCGTACGCCGAGAGAAGGGTATTCGAAGTAGGGCTTTCATAGTTGGCAGAACATTTATATCTTGCGGATGCATTGATTTCATTTAATAATATTCATTTGTGAAACTACTTTCTACTTTATCAAATTAATTATAATTCATTTTTATATTATTAAATATAATATGACCTTATTTAAAATTGAGAATACAATTTCTAGTTACTTTATAATATAATAAATCTTTGTTACAGTTTAGAAATGGAGACCACTAACATTCCAACGTTGCTTCGTTTGAAGTTTTTGATTCTCATACCTCCTTTAGCGTTGACATCTACACCATTAGAATGATCGGGTTCGATCCACGTTATGGAACTCTGAAATAAATAACATCGACGGGATGGATAAATTGCATGAATAGGAGACATGGTGGTGGTTAGGTGAGGAGAGAAAAGAAAAGGAGGTGCATAGTGTAGAGTTGAAATGGAAAATGTTTCAGAAACAGAATAAAATTGGGAATATTATTTCTAGGTTTATTTAGGATAGTCAAATTATGCAAAATGTGCAGAAAATGAGACAATAACCTTAATATTGGATTCGCAGAGCACTCTGACATTAGAGTTAAGTGCAACATACATGATGGATCCCTCTCGGATTGTCAATTTGAACTCTGTTCATATATAAATGATCTAATTAGCAAATAAAACTTACGGGAATTTGAATATATTATACAATATTATAAATGTATGTCATGTAGAATTTATCAATATTTTCTATATTTTATAATTACATCTCCATTTTCATAAATCACGCGAAGACAGATTTTAATTAATAAATATATAATTTCTATGTGTTTATCAAGTCTAGATAATAAAGATAGATGTACTGTTTGATATCTTGATACGGTATTTTATTGATTAGACAAAATGTGATATTGTTTATAAGTGTAAACTAACTCGTGGGATCCGAGGTTGTCGTAGTTGGTTTAATGAACCTCTCCTCGACTTTCATCGTGATTTGTTTCGACTCTCCGATTAAGTTACCTCGTATGCCGTACCTTTGGTTGTATACGGAGCATACGTATTTCCCGCTGTCGTAGGTTCTAGTACTCCTGGTAGGGTTAGCGGAGTGATTCTAATTAGTGTTTATGGCAAGAACGTTCAATCTTAGTTACATATTTAATCGTAATACCCGTTTGAATTTAAATTTCGTAGAATTAAATTAAGGTTATATAAAATGGTTTGAACTCTGTTCTTATAAATAATGAATTGACAAAGCTAGTGGATGGGTGATACTTTGAATTGGGAGGATAAAAGAATGATTAAAAGATCCAAACCTGATTTGTAGAATTTTTCCACCATCACGTCGTAAGTAACGTTGATTTTTAGGAATTTCATTGCCATCCATTGACCATTTTACGTAATAATTTCCTCTACAATTGAAATACACTAAAGAACATAAATATTTGAGAATAAAGTAGAAATTAGTTTGAAATTCGAATTATTGTTGTTTTGAAATGAAGAGATAGCTTTACTTACCTAGTTAGATCAACTCCTGAAATAATGCATTCCAAAGAAAGTGTAACTTGAGATAGAGTTTCACTTGGTACTACTACATTAACTTCGACATCTAAACAATAACGATAATACATTAATCATAAAACTAAATCCCCACTTTAAATTTGATTATTCCTTTAAATGAAATAAATAGAATGTATTTGCCGAAAAAGACCAATCTCTTAAGAAAGTGTAACTATTGCTAAAGCGTGTTCTGCATCATCTGACGGCAGCTATTCCTTTTCGGAATATAAACCTCTGATGCAGAATGCGGCCTTGAAAGTGAATCCTTCTCTGCAACGTTCGCAGGAGGGTCCGGCGAAGTTGTCTCGGCAATTTAAACACTTATTAAATTGATCGCATCGCTCCGACCGACCATTACATGTGCAGGGTATCTCGGTCACAGCTTTTACAGGAGGTAGGGCTGACCATTAATAGATAATATGAAGTAGGCATCGCCGTTAATTAATAATGGGAGGGGGTGTGGCTATTGGTTAATAATGGGATGTGTAGATGACTTTTTTATATTGTTAATATGTTGAAAGCTGGGTATTGAGGATATTGGTATATGTGTAATTAGTATAGTTAAGTATTGAGTATATCTGGGTATTGAGGAAGCTGGGTATTGAGAATTCCTGGGTATTCAGGAAACTGGGTATATAGGATATCTGGGTAATATGGATATCTAGATGTTGAGGAAGCTGGATATTGAGTATATATGGGTATTGAGGAAGCTGGGTATTGAGGATATCAGGGTATTGAGGAAGCTGGGTATTGAGGATATCTGGGTATTGAGGAAGCTGGTTATTGAGGATATCTGGGTATTGAGGAAGCTGGGTATTGAGGATATCTGGGTATTGAGGAAGCTGGGTATTGAGGATATCTGGGTATTGAGGAAGCTGGTTATTGAGGATATCAGGGTATTGAGGAAGCTGGGTATTGAGTATATCTGGGTATTGAGGAAGCTGGTTATTGAGGATATCTGGGTATTGAGGAAGCTGGGTATTGAGGATATCTGGGTATTGAGGAAGCTGGTTATTGAGGATATCTGGGTATTGAGGAAGCTGGGTAATGAGGATATCTGGGTATTGAGGAAGCTGGGTATTGAGGATATCTGGGTATTGAGGAAGCTGGGTATTGAGGATATCTGGGTATTGAGGAAGCTGGGTATTGAGGATATCTGGGTATTGAGTTAGTGAATTTAGTAATACTAACTTTTCACGCATGACTGCCTCACCATCTCGTAATCTTGTGAACATCTTTCGCATTTGTTTCCGACGAAGTGATCCCTGCAGTTGAAACAACGACCAATGGAATCACAGCTTTCAGAACGACCATTACAACTGCACCTTTCCACAACTACTATGTGGTGCATTATTGTAATTCTCTAAATATGCCACCGAGATTCACATTTACTTTTTATAAAATAAATCATTTCTTATGGAATTGTTCATCGCCCAGGAAACCGTCCAGGTCATTTTATTTTGTTATAAAAATTAATTTTATTTGTATAATGTTACATTTGTTTATTTATTTATATGTTATATTTATTCATTGTTTAAAATAATTATACAATATTTTATAATAGTTACATCATCTAGTTTCTCAGGAAAATACTAGATTTACATTGCAGGCAATTATGTTGAACAATTTCTATTTTCTCAACAACTCTCGAAAGTAATTTATAAATCAATCGCAATATCTTGTTGTTGGGAATCTATGTTTAAAAAAAGAGAAAATCTCATAATATGTATTTACTTATACGTTACCTGGAACACAGGAGCTGCGCGACAGTTCATATCCAGCTCTGCACCTTTCGCACGAGTTACCGTAGAAGTTATCCCGACAGCATAGCAACGGTTGTAGTTATCGCATGACTCAGAATGTCCATTACATGTACAGCGTGATACTAGGGTATCGAGGTAATGGTGGAGAGAAGGTAGGAGTGGGGGTAGTGAGGGTAGGAGTGCGACGAGGGATAAGTAGGGATGAGGAGTGAAGGTGCGATGGGAAGGATGTGAAT